>JARKHS020032561.1:0-306487 GCA_030143305.2 Amblyomma americanum
TACATCAGCATGGAACAGCCCAATGCCCTAGTAATGCTTACATCTAGTTTATCTGAGAAAGGATGAGAGGGCACAGCCAATTCTAATGGCTGCCATCTTGAATTCGAGCAACCAAAACCATGCCGCCATTTACTCCCCTGACGTCATACGCACATAGTTCCACCCCTATCCACCATATTGGACCTTGACATCATCTTTGGCAGGCGGCAGGTGGTTGTTTCTACAATGGTATTGTAGATGGCGCTGCAAGTCTCAACGAAATAGACTGAAATGAGAGGAAATAGAAGAACAGTTAAGACAGGAGGAATTAGTGGTATATCGTTTAGTGGAAACGCATCTTAGAGACATGGGGCAACCACCGAGTAACCCAGACTACGCATGGCAATATTGCAATAGAACAGAGGGCAGCAGAAAGTGGGATGGAATTGGGGCATTCATTCATAAAAGTAAGAACTTCCAAAGGGTTAAACTGGGATGCAAGGAACATTTATGTCTAAAAGGAAAAGTGGCAGGGAAGCAAATAATCCTTGGCTTTGTATACCTGTGGAACGGAGCTACTGCCAAAGAGGAAAACAGGAAATTGTTAGAATGTATTGCAAGCGACATTGAGGAGCTAGGAAGACAGGGCGAGATAATTATATTAGGCGACATAAACGCACATATAGAAGACCTGGATGGGTACACAGATTCGACAGGAAGCATGCTACAGGACATGTGTGACAGGCATGATTTAGTTTTATGCAAAAGTACCGAGAAGCGTGAAGGGCTCATAACATGGGAGGCAGGGAGTATGTACTCGACGATACATTATGCACTGATGTCACAGAGGGTGTATAATAGATTAGCGGTAATGAGCATAGATGAACATGGTTCCAGAAGTCTAGGTACTGACCACAAGCGTATCAAGTTGAGTTTCAGAAGAGAAACCAATGTAGGACTGAAGCGAGATGAACAATCAGAGGGGAATTTTTACTCAGAAAAGCAATTGGAAGCAGCAGCCAAACAAATTGAGAAATTAATTTTTGAGGATAGTGAAACAGAATGGACTTATACCAAAATATTTCGATTACTGGAGCTAGAGCGAGCTAAGGTGCGAGTAAAGCTAAAAGGGAAAAGACGCAAACCCAAGAGTTGGTGGGATGAGGATGTCAAGAGGGGCGATAGAGAAACGTCAGGAAGCGTCCAGGGAACACAGATATTCCAAGAAGAGGAGGGAACCAGAAGTCTGAAGTAGACAGAAAATGGGATACCTTCATAAAGTGTAGAAGGGAAGCATCCTATTTGATTAATGAGAAAAATAGAAGAAAGGGTGCCCAATGGATGTCAAAACTAAATAAAAAGAATAGAAAAGCAGCTCAAAAATTCTGGAAGCATATAAATGCAATGAGTAATAAGACTAGGCTAGAACAAAGGTTTATTGTTACAGATTAGGGCATTCGACTAGAAGGGGATGAAGCGATAAAACACATAGGATCAAGGATGGCAGAAAAATTTAAAGAAAGAAATGTTGCAAATAATTTATCGAAGGAGGATAGACCGGTTACTGTAATAGCTTCACTTGAGCAAAGCGAATGGGAAAGGGCAGAGAAGAAGGTCCCTAGTGGCACGTCAACAGGACCAGATGGTATTCCAATTATGCTAATAAAGAAGCTAGGACCAAAATCCAAGCAAACATTATAACAGGTAGTGAATAAAATGATAGTGGATGAGAAAGTCCGTGATGAATGGCGATGAAGTATAATGAATATGATATATAAGGGAAAGGGGGACAAAGCTGACGTACGTAACTACCGTCCCATAACAGTGACATCTGTGGTTTACAGGGTGGTGATGCAGATAATCAAGAACAGATTGCAGGCTTGGGTGGAGAACGAGGGTGTGCTAGGGGAGCTACAAAATGGGTTCCAGAAACAAAGGAGGTTGGAGGACAATCTGTTTTCATTGACGCAGTGTATAGAGATTGCTGCAAAGGAACACAGGCCGCTATGGCTAGCATTTCTGGATATTAAGGGAGCCTACGACAACGTTAATCAAGAGTATCTGCGGGACATGCTGGGCACATTGGATGTGGAAGAGAGAGTAATTAAGCTCCTAAATGATATATACAAAGGTACCAGAGTGCTTAAATATGGGAAAAAATGTATCAGAGCCTGTAGAGATACAGCGGGGGCTTAGGCAAGGATGTCCTCTGTCTCCTTTATTGTTCATGTTGTATCTGCAAGGCTTGGAGACCAAGCTAGAGAGCAGCGGACTAGGCTTCAACCTTTATTTTTTCAAGCAAGGAGAATTGATTAAACAGTCATTACCAGGAGTAATATACGCCGATGATATAGTGCTAATGGCTGACGACAAGGAAGTTTTACAGAAGTTGATAGACATATGTGGTACAGAGGGAGATACATTGAGGTTTCAAGTTTAGTAAGGAAAAATCTGCAGTCAATGATATTTAACGATGAGGTCGGCGAGCATAGAATACAGGAGTTCACGCTAGAAGTAATGGATGAGTACAAGTATCCTGGGTTGTGGATAAATAACAGTGCTGAGTATCTGACACAGCATGAAAAATATGTAATGAATAAAGCTAGTAGGAATGCAGCTGTCATGAAAAATATGGCACTGTGGAATTACAATAGATATGAAGTGGTAAGAGGGATCTGGAAAGGGGTGATGGTTCCTAGCCTGACTTTCGGTAATGCGGTCCTGGGCATGAGACCAGATGTTCAAGCAAGGTTAGAAATTAAACAACGTGGCGTAGGGAGCTAGCTTTAGGAGCACATGGCAATACACCAAATCAGAGGGTACAGGGTGATATGGGATGGGCGTCGTTCGAGAGCAGAGAAGCTAGCAGTAAGATAGCATTTGAGGAGCGATTGAGAAAAATGAGGGAAAAGCAGTGGGATAGGAAAGTTTTCAGATACCTGTATGTAAGAAATGTTGATACCAAATGGAGAAAGCGAACTAGAAAATCGACAAGCAAATATCTGGACAGCAGTAGAGGGGCAAATCAGCGATTATCGGTTAAGAAAAAGGTTAAAGAAACAGAGAGAGCTCTGTGGAAAACAGGAATGCTGACGAAATAAGCACTGGGAACATACAGAATTTTTAAGCAGGAAATTGCCGAAGAAAATATCTATGATAATTGTAGGGGAAGCTCTTTGTTGTTTGAGGCCAGGACGGGAGTTTTGCGGACTAAGACATATAGAGTCAGGTACCACGAGATAGACATGTTGTGCGTTGCGGGCGGAGAGGAGGAGAAAACGGCTGAACACTTGATACTTTTCTGTAAAGGGCTTCACCCTACAGTGGAAAGCAGCGGGTCTGATTTATCCAAGGCATCGGGGTTTAAGAGGGCTCACCAGCTACGAGGCAACTCAGATTTGAATTTTTTCGGTCGATAGATGGCAGCACTTAACTACCACAAAAACGAGGGAACTTCTATTTCCCCTCCAGGTGTGTAAATTCTTCCGCGACACCCCCTTGACCGCTTCACGGAAGTAGTAGTTCTTCCGCGAACAAAGTAGGGCCGAGAACTTTCTTTGTATATCCTGCCAAAGCTGGAAATAAGAATAACCCCTCTCAAGGGGTGGTGGTCAGAGAATGGGCCTTCTTCCAGTAACCCACCACACAGCTCGACACAACGAAAAATACGTTTTTGAGTTTGGGTTCCCCTAAGCTCCCTCGAATCTTTTCTGAGAAAATTCACTTATAGTGACAGGCCACAGCTAGGATGGGGTATACAGCCTATGCTGGTTTCCCATAGCCAGAACAGATAAGTGTGAGTCATCTTTTGACACACCTTGGGAAGACCTCCCCTTCGGCACTTCGGCCGGCTATTCCGTATTCCGCGTATTCCTCCGTCCCCACACACAATGCAAGCCTAGTGGCCGTGTACGAGTGTGGACGCCGATTCGGCGACGCGGCCTCAGTGAGAAGCTTTGTGCGCTCTCATTGTTTGCGCTGCCAGTGTTTATTTTGCATTGTCTTTGCTGTTGTTGCCCTTACTTTTCGTTTAACAAGACAACTCTGATTTCAACTTTTTCTGTCGATAGATGGCAGCACTTAAGCACCCCCAAAAAAAGGCAGTAAGTTCTAGCCCCCCTCCAGGTATGTAAACTACACAGCGACACGAAAGCATCCGTTCTTGCGCGTTCAAAGAGTAGAGCCCACAACTTTCTGTAGGTACGCGGCGAAATTTCGGGAGACCGAAGCACAAAAAAGTTAACCCCTCTGAAGCCATTCTGCAAAGAAGGATGCGGGCGTCAGACAATGGGTCATTTCGCAGTAATCCACCAATTTAGCGTTTCTGGTTTGGGCCGCCTAAGCTCCCTCGACTTTTCTGAGAAAATTATTTTACAGTGGTAGGGTGGGGTTTCTGGTTTCGCTTGAGCAGACAGGTGTGCTCGATTAAAATGGCGGAAGAGACTTGGCGCATCCCCAGGACATTACTGGAAAAAGGTCCATTGGGTTGAGCACCTATGTAGCCAGCCCCAAACAAGAGGAAAGAAAGGAGCTCCTAGCACAAGGCCTCATGGCTGGTCTTCTTCCCTTTCCCGCGTAGCCTTCCTTATATAGCTACAGATCGATGTCCTTGAGTGCAGTGACAGCGTGTAGCTTACTTTTCCTAGTCTCGGACGAGCCTTCCCAGCGCCGAACACCCATGTTCCTGCTTCTCAGCACCAACAAGGCTTGAGTGTTTGGCTTGTTCTAACGGTGGTCATCATCTTGTGGCACTTTTGTGCGCCATACTTTTGATCCCTGTCTTGACAGCACTAGATTTGTCTCAAGGGCTTGAATACCAGCAGGCAACAAGTCAGCAGAAAATGCCATCAAAGAATTTCAGGTACGGGAAGCGTAAGCGTGCAGGTGCACTGATTGCGAACACCAGAAAGCGGCCAGCTCTCGAAAACGAAGCTCCTACGAGCAAAAGACACTCTTCTCGCTATCGTGGTGACCTTGGCCACCCTTCTGAAGGTTATTCGACGCCTGAAGTCAACGAGCACAACCCAAGGCCGGCATACGTTGAAGCCCTCATCAGAGAACCGGAGGTGCCAGGAAGTGTCCTGTCATCTTCATCATCTTCAGTGATGAGCGCAACAGGGTCGTGCGACGAAGATATTGCTATTGGAGGTTCCGCGACCACCTCAGTAAAGAACGGCAGTGCAAGTGCTGGAATTCAAGGGCGGCGCATTGTTAGCTTTCAGTACCTGTTGAGCAGCTTGCGAAAGACTGCCCTAAATGCTCCCTTCAACTGCACTTTAGCGGATATGGACTGTGAGTCTGAAAGAAAGCAAGGTCTTCAAAGCACGTTGACTCTCGTATGCAGGATGTGCCGAAGGAAGGATGTCATCCACACGGACCCGCCACCTGACGCACAAGCTTCTATCGGCTGCGGTATGTAAACACATCTGCGGTATGTGGAATAATGTCAAGTGGCTGTGGCTTCTCAAACCTTAACGAACTGCTTGCGCCTATGAACATCCCAAGAATGTTATCGGACACTTACACAAAAATAGAGGACAACGTTGGCCACATTATCAATCAAGCCGCTTGGGAGGAAATGAAAAACGCGGGCGCAGAAGAGGCAAGGGTGGCAAGAGAATGTGGCAACATTGACAGTGACGGTACACCCACGATAGCAGTCATCGAAGATGGTGCGTGGTCAGAGAGATCCTACAAGAACAAATATGACGCTTCGTCAGGCGTGGTGAGTGTAAAAATTTATTTAATTGCCAAAGTGGTAAAAATGCTGCATTTTGTACTTGAAATATTTTACCCTTGCTCCTTCGGCTAATTGAAGAGATGTGGAAAAGGCCCGTGCTTTCATAACAAAGCACTGAAACTAGTTTCAGTGCTAGCGTCAACGAAGAGAGAGAGCGTGCAGTGATTAGAACTGTGAATACAAAAATTCTGTCAGCGATGTTATGTGTGTTTGAGTTGGTCCTTGTATACGTACAAACGCACAGTTTTAATAGTAATAATTTTTGTCTTGTTGTTTAGTGATTAATATCTTGTGGAAAACAGAGTATTTACATCACACTACGACTATAGAATAAGCATGAAAGCGGGGCTATGTACCACTGTGATCGAAAGGCATCGATTTGCCTTGAGGTAGTTACAAAGCAGCACTTGAGTCACAAGCATGACAATACCTGTATGTTCTAGCGATTAGCAGTGCAGCCAGTATGGCAGCTTCGTGACTAATATTGGTCTTACTCTTTCAGGCTGCCATCATTGGTCACAGAACTGGAAAAGTCCTGTACCTTGGTGTGAAAAACAAGGTATGCGCAATGTGTCGTCGGACTCCACAAGGTGCCACCCCGAAAGAGCATCAGTGTCACAAGAACTGGCAGGGAAGCTCAACAAGCATGGAGCAAGCTATTGTTGTTGAAGGCTTCAAGAAAAGCGTTGAGCTACATGGCATCAAATATACAAAGCTTATAGCTGATGGTGATTCCAGCACTTACCGATCTATCGTCGCAGCAGCACCGTATGGCAACTAGCGGGTTGAAAAAAATTGAGTGCAGGAACCACCTACTTCGAAACTATGCAGCAAAAACAAGAGAGATCACTCAGAAGAAGCGGCTGGAAGAAATTCCTCCTAAATTAAAAAACTCTATTTTCCAAGCAGCTGTGCGCCTGCGACATGGAGTTGCAACAGCAATAAAAGTTAGAAGCAGTGAAGATGCATCGTTTTCTGAAAAAATAGACCGTCTTGCTCATGACATAAGGAACAGCCCAAATCATGTGTTTGGAGACCACGCGAACTGCGCTGATTACTTCTGTTCCGGAAGCAAAGCGGGAGAAGAAAATATATTTTCTGAAATAGTTCAGAAAGGCATCTTTGAAGAAATTTGTGTTGCCATGAGCAGAGTGGTTGCAAACGCGGCGAGCCCAATAATGGACGTCGATAACAATGCTGCCGAGCATTACAATTCCGTTGTGGCAAAATTTGTAGGTGGAAAGAGGATAAACTATTCCTTGAAAGCATCTTACGAGACAAGGTGTTTTGCAGCCTCCTTATCGCTCAACTGCCGAGGAGCATACCAGGAAAAAATCGCGCGCAGGATATCGGGAGGGCAGCTTGGAAAATGCACAGCATCATTTGTGAAGGCACTAATTTCTAGGAGAGATTCGAAGCGAACGCTACCGAAAAAGAAGATATCAATCACTCCACGCTGCCAGCATCGAGAAAAAGAGCGACATACTGGTGCCGATGCTGATTACGGCGTACCAGACATGGAGCCTGATGCTTTTCAATCTGCTTCCGACAACTTCCTGAAATCGCTCTCGCTATCAGCAACCAACATCGAAGACCTGCAGCGATGAACGTCAAAGCAGAGTGTATGCACTGTGTGGAAACAAGAAAGGCGAAAAAGATTGACGGCATCATTGTTTGGTGCTATTTGTAAAATGAAGCGGAACGGGATGTGGGCGGACAGTTGGTGACATCCTGTACAAAGAAATAACTTCCGAAGCGATTCGGTATGGAAAGGACCACGAGTGCTTAGCACTCAAGCAAATCGAGAATGAGTGCAACGTCGTGGTGAAGGAGTGCGGCCTGTTTATTGACCAGGAGAGCCCCTTTCTTGGCGCTTCCCCGGACGGACTCATTGGGGAGGACGTTCTTGTTGGTCAAGTGTCCGTACTCAACGAGGGACCTTACTCCACTGGAAGGAGTTCGCGCCATAAAAACTAACGTGCTGTGAGGGAAACAAGAACGGGAGATTGCAGCTGAAGACAAACAGTAATTACTGGTATCAAGTGCAAGGACAGTTGAATATTGCTCGCCGTAAGAAGTGCTTGTTTGTGTTGTGGACCAAAAAAGGCATCAGCACTGAGGTGATATACAGGAATCAATCGTTTTGGGAGGACGAGATGTTGCCGCGGCTCAAAAAATTTTATATGCACTACTTGCTGCCCGAGCTCGTGGACCCAAGGAGGAGCCGTGGCCTTCCAAGTCGGGAGCCTGATTACATTATCGAAGCACAAAACACTCGGTCGCTCAAGCGACCATTGAAGGAAACGTCGAAAAACGACGATAACCATGAAACCACCTAACACACCCATTGTGACTACAGCGCGTATTTTCCTTCTTTCACTGTGTCCTGCGTGATACACACGAACTGCGTTCACTGTGGGGCTAACGCAAGCCATCGTGCGCTACAGTATAGATGCCGTCGGACGACGACTGTGTTTCAATCCACAGATGAGCGGCCTCACGCAGCGCTTGAACAAAACCACTGCAGACAAGCTCGCCATGGTCGCCGACGCTGAACCTGGGATGTCTTCCTTCCGTACGTCATGTTCGTCTACTACACCGCAGTTGAGATGACCAGTCATATATGACACATTTTAGGCTCATTTACGGCGAAGAAGCAACGACAACGCTTGACGCCATGCTGCCAAACGTCACCAGTGAGGACAACCTTGACGTCACCGCCTGCTTGCAGCGTGCGGGAGCTCTACGAGTCGCTCGGCTACGCATTACACACCAAGAGCGAACCTACGCCCGACGCTACAATCTCCGCCGTCGCCACGCACAATACAAGCCAAGCGACCGCGTATACCCGGGTGTAGACGCCTATTCTGCAGCAGCCCAATAAAGAGCTTGTTTCAGTACCACGTTAATCTGCTCGACTGTTTTTTCATGGCATTTTCACCGCCTCGTGACAATATGTATTATAAATTGTAGTAGATTTACTTCCTTTTACACCTCCTTCACTCCTTATAATTTCACAACGAAATAAGTCAAAGTTGGATAAAACTTAAAAGGGCGGGAAGCGAGTTCTTGGTTAGCCCTGTTTACATGAACCAGTAGACAGTTATAGCATATCGTTACAGTGTTTACGTTACCGTTTACCGTGTTACCGGACGCCGGATTTTCCGGTTAGCGCGGCGCACGCCAGAAGACGTTTTAGTGTACCGTCTCTCCCGTAACAAGTTACCGTAGGGCTAAAACGAGTGATGATGATGGCAGATGCCCAGCTTTTAATGATAAAAAAAAACGGATGCATTGCAATCATTTCTATGAAGTGAAATGCTACACTTTAACAATCTTTTTCTCTGCATATAAAGACGTACCGACTACAATTCAGCAAACAGCCGACTCAGCAGCTTTTCAAATGTGCCCGTGAAGCTAGACACCTTTGCCTACCCTGGCCAGTAGACAAATTCACTACGTAGACCTCAGTAAGCTTGCATACACAGCGCACGTTGCGTTGCGAGCGCTGTAAAAAAAAGCACAACTACGACACCTGTTCGCCGTGCCGCAACGTCGCTTCTTTGTGTGTTTGGATGGGAACACTGTGGCGCCATCTAGTGGCAATAAGTTAAAGCGCGCCAACACCGTGCCGGAGAAACTTTTTTATTTTTTGAAATTACTGATGAATATACCAGAGAATTACAGTCTTCTTTTCGAGGAAAAAAATCATGAAAATATAGAAAAATGTTAAATCGGGCACGAAACTGAAGGGCTGCAGGGTAGTCGTTGCTATTTGGCTATGTACACGACATATAGTCCGGCTTAACTGCTCAAAAATCGGCAAATAATCTAAAAAACATGGCCTAGTTGTTACTCAAACCTCAAGGTATGAGTGAGAGTTTGCAAATTAAAAGCGAATGCCTTCATGTATAGCGAGAAATGGCGCCGAAGAACGCGGCGGCGGTGCTGTATTTGGTCCGAAGCGGCCGTGCAGGGCGCCTCCATGTTTGTTTACAAGCGAACGCTAACTCTCCGCAACGCTAAAAGGCATTCCGTAAAGTGTTTTCGGACCGGTAAGTGACGTCACATGCGCAGACGTCGCTTCCTGAGCCCGGTAAACGGTAACGTAAACACGGTAACGATATGCTATAACTCTGGTTATAACTCTCTATTAACGTCTGGTTGAGTAGGGGTCGGGCTGAGCGAGGTCCACCCAACTCGACCAGTGCGTGTTTAGATGAACTTGATTTTAGGGAGTCGAGACCGGTTCAACTGCAGCGACACCAAGCGTCGAGCGAGCAAGCAGTGGCAGCCTCCGAAATTGGGGCCGCCATCGCTGTATAGGAGGCTCGACGGCGCACGTGATAAGCAAGTGATAACCAAAAGAGCAAACGATGCAATGGGTGTACAACTGTTGCCAGATTATCTTAAAGCGTTTGGCAACGCTGGTCAAACAGGTGTTTCCTCCCGACCCAATACTGTGTGATAGAATGGTGCAAGTGCGGCCCTTTGTCCAATTCCTCAATGGCGTGGGCCGTCTTGCTAACCCCCGTCGATCGCTTTGTCATGGTAGGGAACGCTGTGCAGCTTGTCAAAACAGCGCGCCAGCTCAACGTCACGCACCATAAGCTCGAGCAAAAAAGGAAAGCAGAAATTCTTTCAGAAAACAGCCCAAGCAACAAAAAACGGAAGAAAGAGCTCAAGTCCGTCCAAGTTCTGACTAAAAAAACCTGCGCGCACGAACACAGACAACCAAGAGGTTGGTGGTAGAGTGTAATAGCGACAAAAATATGCTGATGCCAGGTGGAGCCACGTCGCAGTGGTTACATATGGCGCGAATTTCAAATCCCTGCAGAAAACACATACACAACTTTCAGAGCCTGTAAAACGCAAACACTAGGCTCGATATGAATGAAACTTGCGGCTTAAGAACCAATAGAGAAAAAGGAAGGAAATGTTGTGGACCAAATTTTGATATCTGGCTTAGTTTTTTCACAAGATGACATTAAAGACCGACATATCTGAAAGTGCAATTTTTCTGGGTATTTAGCTCTGAATTGTAAAAAAATTAAACTTAAAAAATAAGATCTGTCCGCAGCATTTCCTCTGTTCACTAAAAAAGTAAACGCTGCCACAAACCGCATGAAAATTTGTCCATTTTTAGACACGATCCAGCTTCTGAAAGTTCCCATATATTTACTATGGACACTGTCACTGGTGAACCCTCTTAAGGACAGTGAGGGGAAAGTAGATTTTAAGCGGGTAGAAATAACCAGGCGAAGGTTATCTGATTGGTGGCTAAAATCAAGAGAAGAGTAAAATTTCATAAGTCATGGCTAGGTGGTTTGAGCCACCGCCGATTTAAAGCGTTATGCCGTATCCATCCATCCATCCATCCATCCATCCATCCATCCATCCATCCATCCATCCATCCATCCATCCATCCATCCATCCATCCATCCATCCATCCATCCATCCATCCATCCATCCATCCATCCATCCATCCATCCATCGAAATGCGCTGTTTTCTAGTTGCAGCGACAGATGGCGCTTTGATCTCAGGGTGCTAGGAGACCTCACGAAATCTCGAAACGTGCGGAGTAGTTGCTGCCACAGATGACGCTTTGAACAAGGGTGGCAACAGACCCCACGAAATGTCGAAACGTGGTGAGTAAAAGCTAACGCTCATAAAATGGCGCTCAATTTCTTTCCCTTCCATAGTGAGTACGAATCAGCACACGTACGTATCAATTTTAGTTGGACCATTCTGCTCTGTCTGCCTAGCTCATTGATCATGCTTTGCAGTTCATCTTCTCTCTGATTTAACAAAGCGGTGTCATCGGCGAACCGCAGATTACTTAGGTATTCTTCATTAAATCTTATCCCCAAATATCCTCAATCCAGGGCTCCCAGCAACTTCTGCAAACAAGCGGTGAATAGCAATGGCAAGATTGTGTCTACCAGCCTGACACTCTTCCTTTCTGAAATTTTGTTGCTAACTTTGTGAAGGACTTTGGTAGCTGTGCTGTCGTTAATAGATTCATCCGGTATTTTCACACAAGACTGTTCTACACCCTGGCTTCACAATGCCTGCTGGACTGCTGAAGTTTCCACTGCCTCAAATGTTTCCCTAATTAATGGACGGTATATATAGAGGTTTGTTTATATTCTGCATATTTCTCTATCACCTGATTGATAGTGTGGGTATGGTCTTTACTCGAGTATCCTTTACGAAAGGGTGCCTGATCATTGGTTGATTGAAGTCTAAGGTTGTCCTGATTCTATTTCCGATTATTTAGTTAGTAGTACCTTGCAGGCAATGGAGAGTAGCTGATCGATCTGCAATTTTTCAGGTCCTTGACGTGTCGTTTCTTTAGAATTAAGGTACCGATAGCGTTATTCGAAGCTTCTTGTACGCTGGAGCACATATTGAATTGTCTATAAAAAGTAGGTAGTTTTTTTAGCACAATCTGCTTTCTGTCGTTCAACATATGCGCTGTTAACTGATCCTCACCAGCTGTTTTCTTCATTTGCATTGCTTCTAAGGCTGTCTTCACTTCCTCTTTCTTTACTGGCGGGATGCGCCATTGCCGTGAACTGCTTCTGGCATCATTAACGTTCTGATTATAAAGCTATCTCTATAGAGTCGTGTAGAACCTTTCGGCTACTTGCCTTCTATGTCTCTTGAAGCATACATCTAGTTTTTACCTATAGACAGTTTCTTTTTCACTGTTTATTTCAGGTTGCGTCCTTTCTTGAAAGTACTCTCGATTTTCTCCACATTAAACTTTCTTATGTCAGCTGCCTTGCATATATTTACGAACTTTGATAGCTCTTCCCGTTCGATTATGTCTATAGGGTTGACGCTTTCATACTTTGGCGTCTCATAATCGGATCTTTTATCCCCTAAATTATCTTGCTGGTATCCTGTCGAGCCCGCCTACCACTTACTTCTACTGCGCACTCCGAGATGATGGTTGTGAGATTATTGCTCATTGTTTGAACTATAAGATGGTCTTCCTAAGTAAAGCCGAATATCTGTTCTGCAGCGACATACTGAATTCCTCTACTTTCTCTCTTACCGCTAAATCGTTAATGCGCTTCCGCTTCACTAGTTCCTTCCATTCACTCTTCAAGTCTAAGCTTACTCGAGACTTTACCATTATGTGGTCGCTACAACGCACCTTTCCGAGGACCTCCCCATTTGCATGATACCAGGTTGAGAGCATAGTATGAAGTCTATGTCGTTTTTAGTCTCACCATTGGGGCTCTTCCATGTTGAGCCGCCGCTGTGGCTCAGTAGTTATGGTGCTCGGCGGCTGACCCCAAAAACGCAGGTCCGATTCCAGCCACGGCGGTCGCATTTCCATGGCGGCGAAATGCAAGCGGTCCGTGTAGTATGCGACGTCAGTACACCTTTAAGAACCTGAGGTGGTCGACATTTTCTTGGGATATCCATTCTTTCGTCCTTCATAGCCTGAGTCGCATTGGGTATTAAACAGTATAAACCAACCAAGCCAACCATTTTCCATGCCCATTTCCTATTCTCTCATTCCCGGATGAAGACATTCATGAAACTTAAATTATCTCCCTCTACGAACGCTACTAATAACTCCCTCCTGCTGTTCCTGGAGCGTGTGCCATGGTCGCCTACCACCTGGTCTCCGGCCTGGTTCTTATCTACATTCGCATTGAATTTACCGTTCAGTACAGTGTGCTGTGATTTTACTTTGTTCCTTCCCGATTACACTTCTTCATAGAAGCCTTCAACGATCCAATAAGCATGACTGGACGTAGGCGCGTGGCAATGCACCACCTTCAGCTTGTATCTTTTATTGAGCCTAAATACGATAGTGCCACCCTCTCGTTAAAAGTGTAGAACTTCTCTATGTTGCCAGCTATATTGTGCTTGATGAGGAATCCCTCACTTAGTTCTCTTCTGTCCGCTAAACCACGATAGCAAAGTACAAGCCCGCCCTTAGTACTGTATACGCCTCATCTCTCCTAACTTCACTAAGCCCTATGACATCTTATTTTAATGCCCGCCACTTCCTCGAACAGCACTGCTCGACTAGCGTTACTGGATAAGCGTCTAGCGTCAAATGTTGTCAGGTAGAGCTTCTAATAGCCGCCTGTCCGGAGCCAGAAATTCTTAGCATCCTCCGCTGCGTAACAGGCCTGACCGCCGCCTTGGTCGGTTGCTCCACAGCGGCTAGGGGCTGAAGGCCGAGGGTTAATTGGTTTCTGCATAGAAGGTTTTGGCCAATTACTACAGCCGGGTGGCCAAATCCTGTTCTAGTGAGGGAGTGCGTTGTCGATTGTGGTCACCAAGATAAGGCCGCACTCCAGACCCAGTTGTTATATTTCTTCGACACGCGTAGTTTTTCAAACCCGGTGGAGAATTGCGCGGTACCAGGATTCGAACCCCGGTCCTCTTGCACGTGAGGCGTACGATGTACATCTACTTCGTCGCCATTCTCCAAGTCAATTTTTCATGGGTGGGAAATACCTTTCTGTAGATTTGGGGGAAAGGTGGAAGAGGGAATATGCAAGAAGGGATTTAGAGATAGGGTGGGAGACAACGGGAGTCCTGGTGGCTTGAGAGGATACGGCGAGTGCCGAGGAATGTGTAGCTGGAAGGCAGCTGTCACGTGAAGAACTCAAAAGGAATGGAGGGGGAAGGCTATCGTGGAAGGAGAAGGTTTTGACCATGGCGGAGGGTTGCTAATCTTGAGGGTGGCTCCAAGAAAGAAAGTAGGGCTATATGTCTAAAGCAAAGCTATAACAGCTTCCTCTAATTCATGCACCAAACTTGTTAGCTTAGCCTACAAATTATCTTTAGATTGCATTTATCCGGACTAATGCACAATTCTGATTGGGATGAGACAAACGGAGAACTTCGTGTCATTTTAACTACTAAGAAGGATGTTTTCCCCTCGGGACTAATCTTTAGATAATTAGAACGAGACCACCTAGAGGCAACTCCAGACGCGGTTCTTCAAGACTCATTTCTCAGTCTCAAATTTCTATCACGGTGATTACCACCCAGATAGATAATATAAAAACAAAAGCAGCTGAAAAGGAAACTTGCAGCTAAATAAATTGCGATACTGATCTTAGGCAGAGTCGAATGTCTAAAGAAGCGTTTCAGAAAAAAGGCTGAGGGTAGCAGCGATCGTTCACGGAGCCCTTGAAAATTGAGCAAGACAATATGGCGTTGCTCTTTATTGCTATAGGAGCGAATGAAAAACGATTTTTTTCTGCCACTGATAACTTACGTAAGTTACGCTGTGCTTTTACTGAGGTTATAGAAGAGAATTTATGATGTCTAGTGGCATCGGTCTCCTGTCCAAGATTCTGCTTGATATAAATGGCAGTCAAATACTAATCAGAAAAAAATGGTCGCAGTGCATGACGAGGCAAATCAGTTTTCATGCATCTTGCACTTAGTACACATGTGAATTAGTCGCTTTTGTGCTTTTTTTAGGCGCCCGCGTTTGCTAGGAAGCTATACACTTTTTGCAATGACTGTTTAACAAGAGATCTGTCGTGAAAAAAAGAAATAAGCTGAAGAAAACATTCTCGATGCATGAGGAAAACCAAGAGTTCGCGGCAGTGCAGGCAACTCAGCCGACAGTGCGCAGCGCTTCAAGCAGAGAATCTCCAGCAAAGTCTTCTGTTATTTTTAGAAAGGGAGTGCCGTTGCCACTGCGGTAAATATTAGAACCATGTAGCACTGAGTACTAAGCTGCCTGTGAAGCTGGGATTTGCCACGAGGGCAGTTGAACCAAACCCTGCGAATGTAAACTGGACTCTTGATACCAGAGGCAAGGAAAAGGAAAGGAAGACGAAAGGAGGAAAGGAAAAAGCGGGCATGCGGTCTTACGCAAGGTGTCCGCCCATAGATTTGGCTTGGGCTTTGGGGTCGTGACCGCTGCGGGGGGTATTCTCTCTTCGTGGCATTTTTTTCCGGCGTCATCATGTGTCTCCTTTCGCAGGGTATGGGGTGGTCGCGGGGTGCGTGACGGTAGCCGCTTTCAGTTCGTTGAAAAGTTCAGCGATACTGCGGTGCGGAACCCCACTTTCGCCGCACCGCATTTCAGCTGCTATTGCAGCGCTCGTCATACTAGCTGCTGCTTATGGTGACCAGGAACAGGGAGGCGGAGACGCGTCGAACGTTGCAATAGGAATTGAAATACATAAAAGAACACACCAGGCTTTAAACTCCGTTTAAATTAGGATGCTTCATGTGCATCACATTCGCTTTGTTGAAACTCTGATGTTTTTCTTCGAATACATCTTCAGTTGCGAATTAAATTGCAGTCATCTTGCTTTCTTTCCTGGACCACCGTATCCTCGATCTGCTTTTTAGCTGGGCAAAGCTCAACTAGCTGCCATGCCAGTTGCATTTTTTGTCTTTTCAGATCACTTAAATCACTTGAGGATGTAGTCAAAGTATTTCATAGACAATGAGATGATATAGCTTTGAAAATTCGATATCGTATTCGCTTTTTTGACCGAGGAAAAGACGGGCCCTGTAAGCGGCCATATTCCTTAATTCTTCAGGAGATTTTATAATGACCGTCCAAACTTAAGAACAGCTCATTCAAATGACCTGTGATTAAGTTTGTGATTGAATATTTCCATACTAAGCACTGCCTAGCTGCGTAGAGACTCATAAAAACACTTTCCTGCACAGAACAGCATTAGATATTTTTGTTGGGCGGAGTGGTGGTTGCGTGGTTCTAAGAATAAATGTGCGCGCCTTCTAATAACACGACGCAACATCCTTGCTTCGTCTGACGAGGTTCAACTAACTGGGGTCGAAAACTTTGTCTATTTATCATACTTCTCTAATTAAATCAGTTCTTCGACACTCACCTAAAACGATGCATTTCTTTTAGGGAGAGCCAGTTGCACCTTAAGATCACGTTTAGTGCTACATGAACTCCTTCTACTTAGGAAATGTGGTTTACACATTAATCTGAATACACTCATTTTTTTGTCCATAGCAGGAATACCCGCACTCCGTATTCTAATAGTGCTTCTTTCGCAGAAGGAAACAAAACAAACATCTACGACAATCCGGGGGCCACCGGAAGTGCTTGGAAGCCAAGAACGCTTGTAAGTACGGTGAGAGCCGGGGTTTTGTAACGCTGCCGTACTGTGCCCGGAAATAGGAGCTAGTCCTTGGCTCAATTGGAGTTGCAACTGCGTATATTAAAAGTGTTATTCTAATCATCAAGGTGTGACAAGCTGTCATATTAAAGAGAAAGGCTCAGATATCAACAAATAAAAGAAAAACTGCGTTGTCTGAGCAAGCTTCCTCTGTTTGGGTCGCATCGCCAAGGGCTCACCCCAGCACTGATCAGCCTCAATTCTTCCATATAGTTCACGTTCACTGCTTAACGTTTAAACAGTCGACTTTACAGCTCTAGCGCACCTTTGAACTCTTCTTGCGAGAAATCCGAAATACGAAAAGCGTGCTTTCCGAAGCCTTCTGCGCACTGCGTGTAATCTTTGCTGCGAATTCGCAACAATTTTTAGTGTTTCCTCTCAGCCGAAACCTTTGTAAAAGCCGTTTTTGTTGTGATTGTGTGAGCTGACTAAAGTGCAACGTGTCTGGCTGCCGAACTTCACGAGCCTTTGTAATTATTTCTGGGACTTCGTTTTCGTCCCGAGACCTTTCTTACTGACACAGAGTACAACAGTGAAAAAGAGCGAATGGAGTGAGTGGAGATCAAAATTGTGTCGGAAGCGTCGGATAAGTTCCAGGTGCGCACAGGACTTCTTTGGTTCTGCCTAGAAGCGCACTTTCAACAGCACTGATGGTGCTTCCATCCGTTTTTATAACAGGTCTGGGCACACGTCTCTGAAGAATATAGGGAGATACTGCGCACCTGAACTCTTAATACATAAGGGTTGTCTGTGTAACCATGCACGTTGCTCTATGACTCCACGAATATTGTGCAGCTGTCTGTCAAAGGTTGCATCCGGCCGGCCATACCATATTTTTACACTAGAGCATGATTCTGTAAAGCGTATTTCATATAAGAATTTTGGTATTCTTGCACCAAACAAATTTGTAACTGACTACACTTTGTAACGAGAAGCCTATGACTCGGAACGGGACAAAAAATGTTAGTTTCATGAAACGTCAATTTCATTAGTTCACACAGCAGCACGATACCTAGAAACGTAACCACACTTAACTATGGTCACTGCTGTCGTGGGAATCATTACATTGAGGTACAGGCAGTGAAGTAGATCAAACTTCACAAGCATTCACCAATTTGGAATCGGCTCAGCTGAAGTTGAAGGCCATAAAACTGCCTTTTAAAATAGAGTCTATTCCAAATATAAAAATAGTTGCACAAATCTTAGGCGGCTTAAAGAAAAGTAGCTTAAGAAAGCACAGCGTCAAGATTGCGATCACCTTTACGCTTAGCGGATTATTTCGCGCCCCTGATGTACCTTCCTTGTTCAACGCAGTACAGCGCCAGTATCACTTCAGAGAATGGCTTGCCTGGAGATGATCCCGAATTATTGCCACGGATGAGCGAAGACGAAGTAGCAGAAGTGAAAAAGAGGTAGAAGTTGGGTTGGCTGGACGCTATCGCCTACTAACTGACCAATAAGCCTGAGGACATCATCATCCTGCTGGCTTGGTACGCTTGCTGCACCAGACTCACAAGAGCGCAGCGGCTATGTGATCACGAATTCAAAGCAAGCCTGCCGAAACTTCCAGCGAGTACATGTCCGAAGACACGTCGCTCGATTCATGGGTGCCCAACCCTTCAATAATGGACACCAGATTACGCGAACCACTGGTCACGAGGGACTAGAGGGAAATGAAAGGGCGCACGCTTTAGCTCGAGTGCAGTACCCGTCATTTCGACGATGAGAGGAGATGCTGAGCAGCGCTCGTATCGAGAACCAAAGAGCCCATATAAAACAGGTCCGCCTGACAGCTCAAGCCAATAAAGCCCTGGAATGAGGAACCCACCCACAAGCCTCAACAAACATTGCCCCTGATTTCAATCCTACCTGGCGTCAGCCGACCTTAAGTAAAGGTTTTGCGCCCGTAAGAACTTGGTGGAGGTGCGTGGATTCCCCCTAACCTACAACAGAGCGTACGCCTGAGCCTCGTCGCAGTCCCCGTCTTGTCGGTCTACCACCTTCCTTGCCCGACAGTGGGATACACACGACCAGATAACGAAAGTCGTTTTGTCGCTCACGGACACGACACTTACGTGGTAAGAAAATCATGCAGAAACCTTTACATCCTGTTCACGTTTTGTGCAGCAACTTACTAAGTGCTTTGGTGACTCTTCCGAGAAGCGGAAGAGGGCTCAGTAGACACTCGCTCATCAGACTCAGCTTCCCGGTGAGACTTGCACACAATATACTGAGTCAATACTCGAGCTCTGTAAAGTAGCCTCGCCTCGTATGTACGACGAGGGCAAAGTGAGTCATAAGCTGAAGGGCTTCGCTGAAGACATCTGTACGTTTCTTATAAGCAAGAACAGCGTGAACTCCGCCGCCGACGTCGTACGGCTCTGCCGAACATTTGAGAATTTGAAGATGCCGCGAATAACACCGAAGTTTAGTCGCTTGGACACAGTCACGGCAGTTGCTGCAATATACACTGCTTCTGCAAGTGATCTCGCCTCCACTATCCGCCAGATAGTTCAAGAAGAATTTCCCGCTTCGAGACACCCCCTTGTGACCATACGTTTACTTTTCTGCAGCGGCCAGTGTAGCCTTTTTCAATCAACGCAACGGACTTTGCTGCACACCGAGCGCCTCAGTATTCTCGACTGCGCAGCAATCCGGGGTCGCACCAGGACCAACGCTACTGCGAGCGGCCAACGCCCGTCCACGACGAGAGCGCACTGTGTGATGCCTTTTCAGTGGATCTCGGCACCGATGAATACTACAAACCGCGAACCTTATGATCCCGCCTCTGGTTTCCTTTCGCTGCTGGAGCCTTGGATGCAGTTCAAAATTTTGTAGCGACTTTGAGTAAAGGTTTTTTGCCCGTAACAATATTACTAGCACACATTTTTGGGGGGACCCGGGCTGTCAAGATTTATGCTTTAATTTATCTCTTTACATAGAGGTGAGCGGAAAAAAGCGAATAACACTGTGCTCACATAAAGGCGCAATCGTATCCTTCTGAGGGGCCAAAAACAACAATAACATAATATTTCGTTTTTTGGCATCGCCGGCAATAAACGTCAAGCAAAACCTTACTTTGCCGTTTCGTTCCACTGCAGATTGCGCTTTCGCCTTCTGCACTTTGCGCACAACCAGTCGACTACACGACCCTGGGCGATATTCGTCCTGCCCTGGTCGGCTACAAGCGGCGGCTTCTATCTGCGCTTTCGGCTGTCGTCAGTGATTCACCTGATGCCTGACGACACCCATTCGCTATTAAAAAGCAGCGACCCACAGTCTCGGCCCCACTTGGCACCGGCAGCAATAAACAGCGAGAAAGAACGTACTGTGCCTTTGCGTTTCACTGGAGGTTATTGTGAAAACTTTTTGCCTGTATATTCGCTACTGCAAAAGTGAGAGCTTTGTTTTAGCCCTCTGTTTTTGTTTCTTTTATTGTGCGTGTGAATAATCGCTATTTCTAATCTATATGTTCAAAGACATGGTGAAGATTAAAGTGGAACTAAGCGCAGGAATTGCTAGAATAAGTTGACTATAACCAAGAAATAAAAAATCCGCAGGTGTGCACTGAATGAGACCTTCGTAATGAAATCAGAGAATTCAAGACTGAACAACGTAACATAACCAAGAGCCTTTATTTTGTCCATGGCTCTTTGAGTGAGCTAGAGCAGAAACTTGTGGCTGATGTTTTGGAAAAAAAATGGGGGCTTCAGGCTAGGTGTATGTCATTAAAGAAAAGCCAAGATGACCTTGTGCAGCGCATAGTCCTGATGTAGCTGTACTCTAGGAACACGAATATACAAATTCAGGGTATTTGAAACAAGGTGATGAGAATGTATTGCCGACTGTCACTATATTTGGAGAAAAAAATGAGGAGCTGATCAGTGGAAGTGACATTGAATTCCTGAAATTGAATTCTTGACCTTGAATCCTGACATTCAATTCGTCTTGAGAAAATCAAGGGAGCGGACAGTGGAAAGAACAGAAGTGCCTTTCCGACTAATGAGGACATTAGGATTGAAAAACTGCCCAACTATACATAAACGCGCACATTTGCCCTGGGCACGTCTGTAAAGACTTGTGGTTTTGGCTGTAAAGCGGAAGTGTGAAGGCTGTTGGAAATCGGTGTGGACTTCAGTGTTGAAATGTTTGCTTAGCAGATGAAAATTTCGGAGGCCACACAGATAACTTATGAGGCTGATCTCGCACAGCTTGAGTGAAATATGTGATTTGGCTGTTGCTTATTTTCTTGTGAATAAAATCAAATTGGAATATCACAGCTTCGTTTTACCAGACGAGCTGTGATATTTCTCGTCTTTCTATTCGAGAAAGCTTCGTTTTACTGAGTTTGGCTTCAAAAAAGGACGTTCCACTGAGTTTTCACTAGTATAACTGTAGGAATATGTGCTGCAATACATATGAGATAAGCTAATAACTGTTCATCTGTTTATAGATTTTTGAAAAGCGTTCGGATCTATAAATATTTGAATACTAACTCAAAAGGTTTTAGTCGGTCCTATTCGAGGTAAGCCTGAAAAAGGTCTTAAAATTCATTATCTATGCCGTTGACTGCACAGTTGTCCTTTATCGTCCTGATGCGAATGAATTGGTTACCAAATGTAATCTGCTTCCCAATTAACTTTATCAATGATCTAATGTCAATTGATTGAAAATAAAATCTGTAGAAACAAAACAGGTATTTCGTGTAAAAAAATAAACAATAATTTAAGCTTAGAAAACTTATCACATGTGGTGATAAAAAAATCGAAGTTGTCAATGAATACACCATACTAGAAGTAACATTTACTTCTGAACTTTATGAGATTCTGATTCCCATGTTCAGAAGATAACCAGTGATGCCTCGTTGGTGACACGCGCAATTGCCCGGTGACACGCATGGCTTGCCACTGAAGCGAATCTTCAGATATACAATGCACTATGCGCATCGCAAATGAGGTATTAATCTTTATTCCAGCTGACAACTACAAAGACCAATTTAGAAACAAATTTACCTCCAACAAAATAAAAATGTTCGTCGCATAGTATCTTGTCTTCATTAATTTGTGCTTATCTTACTGGTCTATGGTAGAAGCAACTGTGCTGCTGGAGCAGAATGATCACCCAGTAGAAACTGGTAACACAGATACTTTGATAGTTGCACTTCATTGCAACATAATCTCCCCACAAGGTAAATATATATATATATATATATATATATATATATATATATATATATATATATATATATATATATATATATATATATATATATATATATATATATATATATATATATATATATATATATATATATATATATATATATATATATAACCCCAATGAGCAAGCGTTGCGTCAACTATCTTGACAGAAGTTGTCTGACTCGCTTTGTCGTGGTTAAGTACTGCTGTTTTCTATCACACTAATCTGTTTGTTCTCTTTCAACTCCTCATTTGTAGACATGGTTACACCGTGCTTGTTACCTGTTTTCTGACTATATATGATCTTTCCATGTTACCAATAGGTCATGTTCATATTCTGATGTTCTTGAAGTTTGTGAACATGTCTGTATTAACTAAGGTTGTGTCCTTTTTTTCTGACAGTTTGTAACTTGATAAAATGTTTGCTTTGTTTTATCTGTGCGCTGAGTTTAAAAAGTTTCTCCTGTTATGGCTTGTAACGGCTACATGGGCCTCGGCAAGATATATATACGCAGCTGTTAGCCGAGAGAGCCGAACAGAACTTTCTGGAAATTAAACAGGATTGATCTGACATCTATTTACTGAATTTCTTTTATTTTTTTCGTCAAAGCATTCGCTTCAACATCTGTGGTTCTCATCACAGAAAATGTAACTTCGCGCCTGTAGACAGCAGCGCAGGCAAAAAAAAGAAACAACAAAACAAAAGGCAACGGAAGAAAGTTTTAAACACATGAAAGTAAAAACAAAAGGAAACTTCACATCATACGTACTTGAACAATTGTAAAGCACAGAGTGGCTTTTGTTCATTTGTTCACGCTATATTCAATAGAGAAATAGAAAATCAAAACTGCCGAAATCTGCAAAACCGAAATAGACGACACTACTCGAATCCTCTTTCTTTTGTGGCCTGTCCATAAGGAACACCCAGGACCCGTCGTGAGCCAGCGTATTTCCCTCCTTGTTTATTTTTTTTTTGTAGCATTTCTATTCATCTCCCTATTCACATCAATGCGCTGCACTTCAGTGGTGCGTCTGTCAGCTCAAACAAAAGCATGGTTATGGGAGGGGAGTGATAGGAGGTAAGAGTGTTAAGAAATATATGGAGGAACAACGCGCTCTCAAGCTCGAGCCTCATTTCCTATTTTTATTTTGATGGAATGGTACGCCCACTTTCTGCCCTCCTGTACGACTCCCGCATGGCGCATTTGGACAAGTGCGACCCCGTGGTGCTGCCAGGAATACTATCGCCGGGATGACTGAAATAAAGAGGCAACTAAATAAATCCAGAAAAAACATGAGTGAAAAGAATGAGCCAGAGCAGTTCTCTCTTTGTAAATTAGGCTCATTGGCAATTGGCACGAAGAAAGGCGTTGCATTCGTTTTTGCCACGTCCTTTTTTGCTATTATTTTTGCTACATAAAAGCCTTCATTCCTTTGATGAAGTCTGAGCGGGGGGGTTTTCAACTTGACTAAGTTTTCTAGGCTGTCAGCTAGTTGAAGTGTCAGCTTTTCGTGATCATCTGTCGAATATCTTTCTTCCGTCACTCCCCATACAATTTCCTTATTTTTGAGGCCGCACGAATCCCACGCTGCCTCCGGACAGAGAGTCGCCTGAATGATCATTGCTTTGGTTTGCTTTCGACTCTGCAAATAACTTTATTCTTCGTTATGTCGTTGTTATACGTACTTTGGTCGAATTTGCAATTTTCCTATATGCTATGTTGCTGTGCTTTGCACTTTGCCTTTGTTTTGCTTTCAAAGTCTCACGAAGAGCTCTCTCTTCTACATTACCGCATGTTCAAGCGTTTCAATCATGTTTTTTTTTTTTGGGGGGGGGGGGGTGGTGGATTATTCTTTTTGCATGAGTTGAGCTTCTGAGCTTAAAATTTCTTGTAATGTAAGGCTTTCTTACTTTGAAACCGCCAACTCGGGTTGAGCTCAGGTTTCTTTCTTTAAGAGAAAATTCTCTGTATTGCAATACTATTAGGTCTCTTGCACCAGTAATTTGCTTCCGGGATCCTTAAATACTTTCCGCTTGGCCTTCCAAACGTTTGAAGATTTCAAAAATAAAAGAAGTAATTTTGAAATGCCCCGCAAGCCCCGCCATAAGCACATTTTCTTTAGCAAAGAAGATTGGCGTTTTCCTGTGACCTCATGAATGGATGCTTCTTTACAGGAATTCACACTTTTCTCTCTGGCCTGCCGTTCGTAATTAAAGAAGCGCTGTACATTCGAAAGTTTGTTCTCCCTTTTATTTACAGGAAACACTTTTGTTTTATATTGCCATTATTCCGCTGAGATGTCTTTCCAGGCTTACTGAAAATACGGAATGACTAGAGCGAACTTGCCACTGAGCGTTTTTAGTGTTTTTTAGAATTAAGAACAATCAAAAACCAAATGCTTTCCGTATTTAGTCAAACAACTGCTTATTACGGCCTCTGAGAACTTCAATACTCTTCAGACTTCTATAAAAATGGACTGGTTCACCAAGATTAGTGCTCTGAGTTTCTCCAAATTGTGGAACGGCGTAGGAGGTTTGCTGAACAGGTATGAGCACACACGAAAGAACACAGAGAAGGACGCAGACAGCACAAGTGCTCACTTCCAACTAATCGTTTCTTCACACAAATGCATGGCATGTACACCATCTTTCATGATGTTATCCAACTAAAAATCCGATGTTAGGTGGCCGCACTTAGAAATAATGATTCTTTTAAAATCAGTGAAATGGATGGTGCGCTCACACATTATGCACCCGCATTTTTCATAAAATTCGCTTCGATGATCTTTAAATCCTGACTCCTATTCATAGCTAGTGTCCTGCATGACTCGAACATAAGTTTTCGATGATTTTCATTCTTTATTTCAGAGTAATACCATTGCGCAGAAAGCTTCCCATCCCTATAATTGCGGAATTTCCTACTGTGCTCCATTATTATTTCATTCAGACACCGGCCGGTTTGACCGATGTAACTGGATCCGTGAGACAAGAGAACTTCGTACGCCACCCCAGACCACGATTTTCGGTTTATGTAAATCTCGTTGGAAGTTCCCTTGTGTTGCGGATCCAGTTACATTGGTCAAACCGGCCGGTTTCTAAATGAAATATTAATGAAGCACAGTAGGAAATTCGGCAATTACAGGGATAGGAACCATTGTGTACATTCTCATGACTTTGAAATAAAGAATTAAGCCCTGTAAACGTCGGTTAAAAGCGTCAGGATAATAGCTATATATAGCGACTGGATGTATGGAAGATATTGAAGCAGATTTGATTTAAAAAGCCGATGCGTCTTGTGTAAGGGCATCATCCATTTCACTTACTTTTTGGGAATCACTTTACTAAGCACGGCAAGCTTATACCGGCATTTTAAGTTTGATAGCATCATGAAGGAAGGTGTACATATCGCGCGTTTGTGTCTATAAAGAATTCGTTGGAAGTGAGCACTTCGGTTGTATGCGTCCTTCTCTGTCTTTGTTCCTTTGCCCCCTACGTGGTCTATAATGCGGGACCAACTCGCCTTTCAGTCACTGCTTTTGGCCAGAGGTTCGACTGCATTTATTTAAAAGAAAAGGTATTTAAGATGCTTGAAGTGTACCAAGAGCTGCGTTTTGACGATTATCTTATAGTTTGATGGAGCAATAGTGTTCCTTGAAGTGGTTTGGAGTTTATACTGGGAGTAAGACGCTTATTTTTTCTTGATTTTGAGAATGAAGCACCATCACCTGTAGTTGTAAACTTTGCTGACAGCCAATAAAGAAAAAAACGTCGTTCAGTAGCCTAGAGTCCAAGGTTCATGGGCTCAATTCTAAACAACCTGCCCAATATTTTTTCAACTCAATTATTTCGTTACATCCTTATATGTAATAATATCATTTGAGCCGTACTAAGACCTCATAAGGACAATTTACCACTTAATTTAATAATTTTCATTCATTTCCTCATCGTGTGATATCACGACGCTCTCGACCAATCAGGAATTTCTCGATATGCAGCGCCAAGAACTATGGCGGTTTCTCTGCTGAACGGGAGGCTAACGATGTGGCGTAAAAGGCATGGATGTGGATTTTCTTCGACACTGGCTTCAGTGATAACATTTTATAGCCGATCAAACATTGACCTTCTGCGGTGAATCTTGACTGCCTTTAACGTCCAACAATGACTGACAACGGCGTAGAACCAATTAAAGATTTCGTTGGCAATTAGATGTTTACACACGAGAGCCTCGATGTTGGCGGTGCAAGTCACACCTGCAGTCTGTGTCCGCAGGGCGAGTGTCCGCCCTCCCTGTTTATTCTTGGTAGTGGAGTTGCCGAAACATTGCCTGAGGTCGTCTACAAAACGCTCTGAAGTGGTCATTGTGTATTTGTGACATTCGAAGCTATAGCGATCGAATGCCAGCTGTTGCAGCGGCTCACGAAATGATAGTGACTCCGGCTAGAGTCAATGTCTTCAGTACCTTGAGAGACAAGGAAACGGGGCTGCCGGTCAGGCTCTATGGCTGGCCCCGTAGTTGAGACAACCCCAGCGCCAGGCTTTGAATGAAGGGCCCCTTGGCGTTATTGGTGCCCACTTCGGTGCCTGCTGCATCGTGAAGAAACAATTGGAACTCCAGGGAGGCGGAGAGTGTGGTGAAGTTCCAGCGGATGAAGCTCCGTTGTGCACGTCAGCGCGCCGTGCACCTTTATAAATCAGTTACAGGCTTGCGGATAGTACCAGACCCAGAAACAGATTGTGTTGAATAGAGGTCAGCTGGATGCTGCTACTGAAGCTGAGACGAGAGGCCAACTTACGTCGTTCTTCTTTGTCATCATCCGTTTCGTTCTAACGTTTCCTTCCTATCTGTCAATACTATAATGGTTCTTGCATTACAATAATTGATGAGCGGAGGGAGTATTTTCAGCAGAGATTACGCTGCAGGATGGATTCGACAGCGGTCGTCGCGCAACCGTCACGTGCCCCTTTGCTGCTGCAAAGAAACGGCGTGCACACAAGTGGATATATTCATTCAGTGCACATATTTAGAACATGGACCAGCACAGGGCATTTGCACTCAACCTAAGCTTTCCAGCCGTGCATGAGGCGATCGTATAGTGCAAAATTTGGTTTTAATTGTAATAATTTAATTAACACTGATCAATTCGAGTCGATAACTAGCAGATTGCATTTAGTTTGACCTAAGCTTTCCAACAGCATATGAATACATGCGAAAACTCAGTATTTGGTTTAAATGCAATTACCTAATTAACGCTAATTAATTATACCGAGTCAGTACCCGGCATGACTGTATTATTGACCAAATGATGCGAACTCATGGTTCATGCAGTGACATATAGTACAAGTTAGACACGTAGCTAGACAGCAGCGAAATCAACTTAGTCCCACTTTGACGTTGGCTGATCTTTAAGGTCATATTACCTGCATGTGGCCTTTTCCGAAGTTGTACCCCTGTGAGCAGAGCTACGCTGCAAGCCAGCGAGAGTCTCCGGGTAAAGGGAGCTGCTGCTACGGACATGAAAGACGCGGGTTGGAGTGGCGCGCAGCGTCGCAAGCGTCTTGGCACAGCGACGTAGGATCCCAAATGGCAAGCGGAGCGGAGGTAGAACGCAGGGTGGCACTACATGGCTTCAAACGTGCAGGAGGTCGTATACATAGAGCCACAGGAGGTCTACGGTTGGTTCGGCGGCGGTTAACAACACGGGAGCCCGAGCAGGGTACGACCGCACGGGACTCAGAAGATCTGACGTCGGCGATCCAAGCGAGGGCCTCTGCAGCATGGGCCCGCCTTCCTACAGGTGCTACCTACAAGCTTGACTGCCCCGTGCCCTGCTACGCTGCCTTCCTCAACACCTTATACGCCCGACACGTCAAACCACCGCTCCTCTTCTTCTTCTCCTCAAGTAATATGGCACGCCGCCCTTCCTCTTCTTCACTTTTGCGGGCCACGCGGCTTGGCCAGCAGGCACGACGCTCCGGTGCCATCGTACCACGCACACATCACTCTTCTCGTGCTTGAGCATGTCACATCACAGCATGTCAGTCGTGTTAGGGCAGCCAGCCTATAAAAACGTATTGTAAACGCACAAAACAAAGAACGCAGGTCAGAGCAATGTATTCGGCTGAGAGAATTAAGCGAGAGCACAACCAGCTACTACCGAGGATTGCGGTGGAGATCGTAAAGCTGCTGCATTCATTCGCTTCACCTGGCCTTCTCAAAGTAGTCTCGCCGAAAAAGCACGGTTCTTTTGCAAAGTGCGCGTTTGCTTTTATAGAAAGAGTGGACTCAACAGAAATGCAGCTTAAAGGATCAGGGGTGTACACTTCCACAAAAAAAGATGCCAAAACTAAAATATAGCAACAGGTAAAGGGCATGTCGAATTCGCGGATAGAAATAATTGACGGATCATGAATACCTTCTTCCGCAAACGAGAAAACAGGAAGTGGACCTGGAAGAGCCCTAATGGTGAGATTAAAAATGAAATCGACTTCATACTATGCGCTAAACCTGGCATCATTCAGGATGTGGCCGTCCTCGGAAAGGTGCGTTGCAGCGACCACAGAATGGTAAGGTCTAGACTTAGCTTAGTCTTGAAGAGGGAACAGAAGAAGCTAGTGAAGAAGAAGATCATTAACGAGTCGCTCGTGGCCCGCACCGCTGCTGCTGCGATCCTGACCCTGCGATCCTGACCCTGTGATCCTGACCCTGCGATCCTGACGTTCGTCGGCGACGTTCGATCTAACCCTTGCGCCGTCCTGTTCATCGCTGCCCCGACGGCTCTGCTCTGCTGGGAACGATCGGCTAAGTTTCGGGTGGCTGATTGTGGCATTTTCTCTCTGCGTCTTTGCGCGGTAAGGCAGTAAGCCCGGACTATGTCCACCCAGTCTCCCGGCCAGGGGAGTTCCCTCTGGTCGGCTTCTCTGTCAACTGATCTCCTACCGTTGGAAGCTTTTTTGCGCAGTGGTGTCGGCAGTATCCCTGTCGCGCTGGTGCCTAAGGATGGTGGTGCTATCAGGATGAACAACCCTGGTGCTGTTCGGGCTGCTCTCCAGTCGACGACTTCTCATTATGAGTCAATCTCAGAGGTTCGCCAGTTTGGACGCGGTGGGATTCTGTGCAGATCGCCAGACCTCGCCTGTGTAAGAGATTTACTAAACTCTTCATCCTTTGCCTCCCTTCGGGTAAGTTCTTTCATCCCTTCTCATCTGGCATGCACGAAAGGTATTGTACGAGGTGTAGACTCTTCCCTGTCTCCGGCAGAGACTCTTGAGCTTCTGTCGGCTGCAGGTGTTGTTGCTGTGCACCGCTGTAGCCGGGATGTAAACAACGTGCGGATGCCCACTGAATCAGTGATTGCTACCTTTGCCGGCACTTCCTGCCCCTCTGAAATCAAGGCATGGCCTCTAATTTTTCGGGTAGACCCATTATCATCTCGGCCTCTGCAGTGTAACAACTGCTGGCGTTATGGACATAGCGCTGGCGGTTGCAAATCCAACTTGAGGTGTTGCATCTGTGGGGATGGTCATACAACAAGCACCTGCACTGAGAAGAATGAGAAGTGTTGCCTTTGCGGTGGTGCGCACTCTGCAAACTACTCAAATTGTCCCTCTCGAGCTCAGGAAATTCAAATTCTGGAAATAATTGACAGGAAACGCTGTTCGCGCCGTGACGCTATTTAAGAGGTCAAAGAACGTGCACGCGGTTATGCCGGTGTGACCGCTCGGCAAGGTGTCATGCTAGACTCAACGCTGTCCCAGGCAATTGCGGCTGCTGTGGAGGCTTCGATGTCTAAAATGGTAGAAAAGATTGTCGCAAGTGTGTCGGAGTGCTTTACAAATGTTCTAGCGGCTCAGATTACACATGCCGTGCAGGCTAGTTTGGCACCTCTTTCGACAACAATTCCCTCTTCTCTTATCCGGTCTCAAATTCCAGTAGCATCACAACCCCAGGAACAAACTTCTGTCACTTCCGCTGTACCTACCTCGGGTACTTCGAGGGATGTTGATATAATGTATGATTCCGAGATGGTGGAGCCTGATGCGCGGCTTCTTAAGCGCAGTGGGTCCCCCATGTCTCATTCGTTGTCTTCTCAGGGCACCCAGCCCAAATCAAAGAAGCAGCAGCTTGGCACTAAACCCAAGGATACCATTTTGGAGCAGGCAGTTGCTGCTGCTAGACTTTCGCAACCATAGCGTCGTTGCGAGTTCTGCAGTGGAACTGTCGCTCTATTCTTTCCGCTTCCACAGATTTACACTGCCTTTCTACTCAGCTTAATCCGGATGTCATAATTCTGCAAGAAACGTGGCTTTCAGCCGACAAACATTTTCATATCAAAAATTACCGGTCATTTCGCCTAGACCGCCAGTCAAGAGGCGGGGGTTTACTAACTTTAGTCTCTTCAAAATTTTGCCACAGGGCTGTGGTATCTTTTCAACAAATGTCTCCTGACTGTGAGATTTTGGCAATAGACTTTGTACTTCCTGGGTGCTCTCCATTTTCAATAGCAAATTGTTATTTCCCCAATGGAGTTCAGGATGTTAGACCTCTGGATTTTTTACTCGTAAACTGTAAAAACTCAGTTCTCGTGGCTGGGGACTTCAATTCTCACCATGTGTCTTGGGGTTTTAGGACTAATTCGTGCGGCAAGCGCCTTTGGGACTGGGTTTCTGATCACAACCTGATGTGCTTAAATTTAGGATCGGCCACTTATCTTCGCTCACAAACTCAATCTGTTTTAGATCTCACGTTCATTAGTCCTGGAATTGGCGTAACGAATTGGTCGACAGTTGATAGCGGCACTTCAAGTGATCATATACCTATTCATTTTGATATCATATGTCGTGTTACTCCGGCGTCTTCTCAGTTGCGGTCACATGTAAATTATGACAGATTTCAGACGGCGTTGCGCTCTGCCCTTGCTCCAGTGTCTAACATCGCCGAGGTCCACCAGTCAGCAAGCATATGTCTGGCTATTGAGGAAAGCCGTAAAAAGTCGGAGTTCCTGGTGAGGCCAATAAAAGGGAATTCTTCTAACTGGTGGAATGCGGACTGTACAAGAGATTACAGGCGGAGGAAGGCAGCATAGAAAAAGCTTCTTCATAACCAATGTCCGAATAACTGGAGTGATTATAAATTTATTGCAGCCACCTTTAAACGCACAGTTTCTCGCGCAAAGGAAAAATGTGACTCAGAACACTTCGCTTATCTTTCAAAGGCGGGCAACCGACGTGCACTATTCGGTTTTCTACGGTCTAGGAAACAGCTCATGTCCTCTCATAATTTTCAGTCATTAGTTATGTCACCTGTAGAAGCTATCCAGGCGGTTGAATTAATAGCCACAGGCCTGCAAAAGCGGTTCTCGTCTTTACTACCTATGCGACCATTGTTGTTTGCACCAGTCGTACCAAATGATAATGCCTCACAAGTAAATCTATCAGAGCTTTCACAAGTTGTCCAGAGATTGCCAGCTGCTGCTCCTGGCCCTGATGGTGTTACCACAAAGATGCTCAAGATTCTATTTGAAGAGTCTCCCAACTCCTTATTGCACCTAATAAACTACTCTCTCAAACACGCTTGGATACCTTCTGAGTGGAAGCTGTCCAAGGTGATCCCTTTACTTAAAAATCAGGGTGGAGGCTATGAATTGGATAATATTAGGCCAATTTCTTTAACATCAAACGTGGTAAAGTTGATAGAAAGGTTGTTACTAATTCGGGTGTCAGCCATTGTGGACCGCAAAGGTATACTCAGCCCGTGCCAACTCGGTTTCCGGCCACGGTGTTCGATATGGAATGTACATGCTGATCTTGAGAGCAGAATTCTCCTTGCTCGTCGTCAACGCCTGGTCGCGGCTTTGGTTACGTTAGATGTCGCCAAAGCTTACGACAGTGTAGAACACTCCATCCTGATACATAGGCTGCAGTCTCTTCAATTTCCAGATTATATAGTTGCATGGATATCTGCATTTCTTCATAACAGGGAATTCTTTTGCGTCCATAATGGTGTTCATTCAGAGAGGTATAGACAAACGCGAGGTGTACCGCAAGGAGCTGTTCTTTCTCCTGTGCTCTTTAATATTCTGTTAAGCTCAATTCCTCTCCACCGCCATGTACGCACTTACGTCTATGCGGACGACATTGCGTTTTTTGCTGCTGCGCCGGATATACATTCTCTGTATGGTCTGTTGCAGTCATATTTGAATACACTTGAGCACTGGTTGAGCGGATTACACCTGAAGTTAAATGTTGGCAAGTGCGCTACTCTTGTTTTCCCTCTATTCACTCCTGTAGTGGTCTCTCTCACTTGCCAGTTAAAAATAATACCGCAGGTTCAATCCCTAAAATACCTAGGGGTCATTTATGACAACAAACTCACCTGGCGACCTCACATTGACCATGTCGCGGCGAAAGGGGCTCGTGCCGTGGGCATGTTACGGAGATTATGTCATCACCGGTACGGCATGCGCAGAGATGCGCTATTAATGATCTACATAATGTATGTCAGGCCAATTTTAGAATTTGGATCAGTGTTGTTTTCAGGTTCGGCTACATATAAACTTCGCCCTCTCGTCCTTTTAGAGAGAGAAGCACTTCGCATGTGCCTCGGCCTTCCAAAATGTGTGGCTATCAATGTGCTGTACCTTGAAGCCCGCATTCCGTCTCTCTTATCACGACTTCAATTTTTAACTGTGCAAACTTACCTCAGGATCTATGAATCCCATTTCCACCGTTCCCAAAGCATTTTCTGTTCTCAGCCGACCTCCTTTTTTGGTGTCCCCTGGTCTCGTTTCAATTCCCCTCAGGTAGTGTTTGTGCAAAGATTACTTCAGCCTTTAGATGTAAACATTTATGATATCCTTCCTGCGCTTCGGAATGGGCCCACTATCCACATTGTTTTCGACGACATATTCCCAAAAAATGCAAAACTTTTGCCACCGAGTATTCTAAATGGCCTTCTAGAAGATCATCTGACGACCCTACCAACCGATATAGCAATAGCCACTGATGCATCGCAATGCAATGAAAAAGCAGGTGTGGGAATATTTTGCTCCCATTTATACTGGTCCTTTTCTCTGCGCCTTCTAGATTTCACCCCTATTTTTCAAGCAGAGTTTCTAGCAGTTGTACTTGCTCTACGCAAGCTAGACCCCTCTATTACAGCAGTTGCAGTAATTACTGATTCTTTATCTTTGTGTTCGTCCCTCGCTGCACAGGTTGACGGTCCCATTTTATCAACTTTCTTATCCCTACTTCCTCCGCATTTGAGCCTTGTTCATTTAGTATGGGTTCCCGGCCACAGCAGTGTGACAGTAAATGAGATTGCTGATAATCTCGCAAAGGCTTCCCTCAGCGGCCCCGTGTTGCCAATCATCCCGGCTACAGCCTACATTACAGCATCTAGATTTCGGCGACGTGCGTTTTTAAGCACGCAGAACACATCACTTTTAACATCGGCGGATTATGAGCACCTTAAATATTATTGGAACAGGAAAATTTGTGGCTCTCGGCAGCTTGAAGTATCACTGACGAGGCTACGCTGCCGCATCCCCCCTCTAAATTTCTATTTACACAAGTCGGGTTTGGCGCTCTCTCCCCTTTGTGCATTTTGCCGTGAGCCAGAATCCATTGAACATTTTTGGCTGTATTGTCGCCGATTCAACTCACTGAGAAAAAGGTTGCTGGAGGAGCCCTTGCAGCATCTTGGCCTTAGTTTGAGCAGCCCGCTCTTGCTATCATTTGGCGCCACCACATTTGGGTTCAGCCACAGATCTGTTTGCACCGCTGTTTCAAAATTTCCTGATAGAATCTCACCGACTGCCTTGCTAAGTGTTTCAACCTTTTCTTTTCTATCAATTATTACATTTTGACTAAATCATTAATATTTAATCACTCTCTTTATTATTATTCTTAAAATTTTAAAATCAAAACACTCATCCTTTTTCTGTTCATGACGAAAAATTCACCGGTGTTATGCACCCACGTGCTTTTCCTTTTTGTTAACTGAGTTCAGTTGAATAGCCACCCGATTCTTGGCCGATCCCCCAGTGTGGGTATGTGCCATCTTTTGATAGGCTAACAACAACAACAAGAGGGAAAGCACAGGAGTTTAGGATAGCGCTGCAAAACAGATATTCGGCTTTAACTGAGGAAGATGATCTTGATGTTCATTCAATGCACGATAATCTGACATCAATAATTACGGAGTGCGCAGTAGAAGTAGGCGGTAGGACAGTTCGAAAGGATACCGGGAAGCTATCTCAGGCGACGAAAGATCTGATTAAGAAGCGCCAAAACATGAGGGCATCTAACCCTACCGATAAATAGAACTAACGGAGCTATCAAAGTTAATAAATAAGTGCAAGGTAGCCGACATAAGGAAGTTTAATATGGAGAGAATCGAGCATGCTATAAAGAACGGAGGTAGCCTAAAAACAGTGAAGAGGAAACTAGGCATAGGTAAAAACCAGATGTATGCATTAAAAGACAAGCAGGGCAATATCATTAGAAATATGGATAAGAAAGTTAACGTAGCCGAAGAGTTCTACACAGACCTCTACAGTAGCCAATGTAATCAGAGCGTTAATGAGAAAGACAACAGTGCACAGCAATGCGTCATCCCGCCAGTAACGAAAGATGAAGTAAAGAAAGCCTTAGAAGCAATGAAAAGGGGAAAAGCAGCTGGGGAGGATCAGGTAACAGCAGATCTGTTGAAGGATGGAGGGGACATCGTGCTAGAAGAACTAGCCACCCTGTATACGCAATGCCTTATGACCTCGACTGTACCAGAAGCTTGGAAGAATGCAAACATTATCTTAATTCATAAGAAGGGAGACGCCAAGGACTTGAAAAATTACAGGCCGATCAGCTTACTATCCGTTGCCTAAAAAGTGCTATTACTAAGGTAATGATTACTAAGGTAATCGCTAATAGAGTCCGGGCAACGTTAGACTTTAATCAACCAAATGATCAGGCAGGCTTTCGTAAAGAATATTCCACAATAGATCATATTCACACTATCAATCAGGTGATAGAGAAATGCGCAGAATATAACCAACCTTTATATATAGCTTTCATTGATTACGAGAAAGCATTCGACTCAGTGGAAACCTCAGCAGTGATATAGGCATAGCGTAATCAGGGGGGTAGAAGAGCCATATGTCAAAATACTGGAAGATATATATAGCAACTGCACAGCTACTATAGTCCTCCATAAAGTCAGCAATAAAATTCCAATAAGGAAGGGCGTCAGGCAAGGAGACACGATTTCGCCAATGCTGTTCACAGCGTGTTTACAGGAGGTATTTCGAGGCCTGAATTGGGAACAGTTGGGAATTAGAATAAATGGAGAATACCTAAATAATCTGCGATTTGCTGATGACATTGCCTTGCTTAGTCATTCAGGAGGTGAACTGCAAATCATGATCAATGAGTTAGACAGGCAGAGCAGATCGATGGGTCTAAAAATTAACGTGGAGAAAACCAAGGTAATGTTCAACAGCCTAGCAAGGGAACAACAGTTCACAATTGGCAGCGAGAGCCTAGAAATTGTGACGGAATACGTCTACTTAGGGCAGGTAGTGACAGCTGATCCGGATTTTGAGAGGGAGATAACTAGAAGGATAAGAATGGGGTGGAGCGCATATGAAAAATTCTCGCAGATCATGAGTGGCAGTTTACCAATTTCCCTCAAGAGGAAAGTGTACAACAGCATAATCTTACCGGTACTCACCTACGGGGCAGAAACGTGGAGGCTAACGAAAAGAGTTCAGCTTAAGTTAAGGACAACGCAGCGAGCCATGGAAAGAAAATTGATAGGTGTAACGTTAAGAGATCGGAAGCGGGCAGAGTGGGTGAGGGAACAAACACGGGTTGATGACATCCTAGTTGAAATCAAGAGAAAGAAATGGGCTTGGGCAGGGCATGTAATGCGAAGGCAAGATAACCGCTGGTCCTTAAGGGTAACGGAGTGGATTCCAAGAGAAAGTAAGCGTAGCAGGGGGCGGCAGAAGGTTAGGTGGGCGGATGAGATTATGAAGTTTGCAGGCAAAGGGTGAATGCAGCTGGCAAAGGATAGGGTTAATTGGAGAGACATGGGAGAGGCCTTTGCCCTGCAGTAGGTGTAGTAAGGCTGCTGCTGCTGCTGCTGCTGCTGCTGATGATGATGATGATGATGATGATGATGATGATGATGAAAGGGCATGGTTAAACGTGGAAGAGGTTTTTGCCCTGCGGTGGGCGTAGTCAGGCTGATGATGATGAAGAAAACGCCATCACAATCATCATGTTATACATGCCTCTACAGGCTTCTCCCATATGGAGCTCCAAAACTTCTACCCTGTGCTGGCTGCAGCCTCCTTATCCCTGCTAACTTTCTAATGTCAACCACCCACATATTCCCATAGGTACGCTTGCTTTCTCTTGGAATCACGTTGAGGCAAGGATCCGCAGCTTCAACAACGAAGCTGTTAATAGTTCACGTTAAGTTCGAACTGTATGCAATGGCTGCAAACGAAGGCAGGGGCACCCGAACGCCCCACTTAAACACGAAAAGCCGTGTTTGACAAAGATAAACAGTAAAGGCGCAAAGCTAACTTGGCCATAGAACACAAAGGGGTTTAAATCCCCTCAAGGCGGGGTCAAAGACCCATTTTGCATAACTTTTGCCCCAGAGACGCGGAATACAAGAGCAGCCCAAAGCTTGTACGCACTATAAACCGATGGGTACAGGCCGCACTCACGATCAAACCCCCCACCTCACGCTTAACAGGCGGATGCTCAGACCACAAAGCCAGCTCTGCTGGGAAAGACAAGCGCTATTTGCTAGCCTTTGTAAAGTGGCCATCTTCCTCCAAGGTCATGTGTCGATGCGTCTCTGTTAACATGGATGGGGGGGCTTGCATGTGCAAGTTACTGATTCAAAATAGGTGCAAGGCCGCCGACGTGGCTCAGTGGTTACGGCGCTCGGCTGCTGACCTGAAAGGCGCGGGTTCGATCCTGGCCGCGGCGGTCGAATTTTGTTGGACGCGAAATTATAGAGGTCCGTGTACTTTGCGATGTCAGTGCGCGTTAAAGAACCCCAGGTGGTCGAAATTTCCGCAGCCCTTCACTGCGGCGTCCCTCATAGCCTGAGTCGCTTTGGGACATTAAAACCCCATAAAATAAAATAGGTGCACGGCTTCGCAAAGGCGACAACACGAAATAATGCAAGAAGACCGACGACTTTAGTAAGCTCGACAAATAAACAAGAGCACGCGATTAAGGCTCAGGTCATGTTGAAACAAGCTTGGCCGAGTTGGTAACACTCAAATTAGAACCAGCGAGAATCGAAGTAGCGACGGAGGGACATGCACAAGGACGGGTGCTGAATTTCAATCAAAGTTTACAGCTTGCCCTGCGGAAATATATACGACAGGCTCAATCAACTAATAAAAAACATCACAGGAGATAATACACTCCAGCAACTGCTGATGGGAACAACAGCGACGTAGCTAGTACGTACATTCACCTTTCATTGTCGCTACATTTGCATATGTTAGTTGAACCTGTCGTATATATTTCCGCGGACCAAGCAATAAACTGCAGTGGAAAGTTGGCGTTCGTCTTTGTGTGTCTTCCTTCGTCACGTTTTCAAACCGTGGTGCTTATACACAATTCGTGTCACGTTTCTCCAATTTGGAAAAAAACGCTAGCACCATGTCAATGAGCTACAGTCGTGATGAGACAGAAACCATAGTTTGAAACACCACGCAGCGCAATGAATACGTGCAGATAAGTTTTACTGCGGAGTCAGAATAAGAACAGCTAAAATTGTTTGCATCACATACGGACTGACAAGCTTATGTATATTTCCACAAAAGGATCGCTCTTTACACGATCATTTTAATCATTTTAACAATGACAAAGTCCTTAAAGTTTTTCGTTTTATGGACGACTTTTTAATTGTTTTAAACAACCTCTGCCCCATTTCTAATGAGCGAACACTACAGTGTGTTCTTGATGATTTTAAACTACATGGCAGAGGGCTCAGTTTTACCTACGAACTTCCAGTCGAAGGGATTCTTCAGTTTTTAGACTTGAGGCTTATGTTCAGGGAAAAGCACGTCTGCTGGGCGTATTCTCCCCGAGCACAAAAAGAGCTCTTGCCGTTCGACTCCTCTCATTCGAAAATAGTAAAGAGAGGCATAGCAACTCTCTGCTTGGATTTGGCGCTAAGGAAGTCGTGTGTCCATGAGATGCAGGCAAGTTTTGAGCATCAATTGGGTAGGCTGTTTTCAGCCGGCTTCCCTGGGTCGGTCGTGATGGCAGTCGCGGAAACGCTCCTCAAGAAAATGAATCCTGGTAAGCGCACATCTGCAGCAAAGACTATGGATGGTCAGCAAAAGCCGGAAGTGGTACCGTACCTGCACAAGGTATCCCACAACCTGAAAAAGGTGGCTAATAGGTTTGACGTGCCTATGGTTTTTTCAGCCCCTAAGAAACTTGCTCAGCTGAGCTGCCGCATTACTTGCGAAGACAAAAAAAGGGGCTGTAAAAAGAACCACGAAAAACGGTTTGTGCAGTGCGCTATGAACGTCGTGTACAGGATTCCCCTGTCATGTGGCAAGGTGTACATCGGCCAGACAGGGCGCTGCGTAAACGATCGACTCCGGGAGCATGCTAAAGATATCTACAATAAGGAACGCACGAATTTAGTTGCCCACTGCATTGCTTGCACCAAGTGTGAGCCACGGTTCCGGAGTGCTTCAATCCTTGGCAGAAGTTGTCAAAAAACTGCCCGTGAAACTTTGGAAGCTTTCTTTATCAGGAAAGGGGGTCAGAACTGCGTTAGTGACACGTCTGTCGTTTTGTATAATGCTGAGATCAATTTCCTATCGCGTCATCTGCTGTGATTCCAAGTTCCTTGTTAGGTAGCGCTGGCGCAGGCCAGATATGTATTTATATGCCTCGATCTTTCTTCAATAAAGCAGTTGTCAGTAGCGCCCGTGCTCGTCTTGTCTGTATCTCGTCCCGTCCTTTGCGCTAAAAATATGCCTGTATATTTCCACAAAAGGACTTTTGCGCAAGGAACTTGTACACTTTCGGACGTGAAGCACCGCAGCCATTGAGAATTAGGTGAATTGTGCCAAGGAGCACACGACTAAAAAACATGTATGGATAGCATTTCTTTTTTATTTTAATATTATCATCTTTCTATCGGGTTTCGTTACGAATTTCAATTTACTGGTAAGGCACTCGCATGATGTTCCAGGAACCTTTGTGTTACAAGCAGTGGATAAATTCCAAAACATGTTCATAATTTCTGTCATTTTTTATTTTAAATAATAACGTAAAACATTTGCGAAAGCAAATTTAATCTTAACGGATTCAGTCTGCAGCATTCAGAACTGACGCGCACATTGCGAATATAGGCGCACCATTTCATTGCATTTCCATAAGGTGACAAGGCACATGATTTTTTTTTCGCTCCTGCAAGCACGGCAGAACAAGACAACGGAATGGAATAGCTTTAAGCAGAAATATATGGGTAAAAGCGCCCTCAAAATATTTACACAAAAATCATAACAAGAAATAGAAATCCCGTCAAACAGCAACGTGTATTCTCTCACTAGGCACAGTGTTCTATTAAAGCTACAAATGAACGCGAAAGTTTAATGGTACCATAGCTACGTAGCTTTGAATTTTTCCGTGATTTAATATTTAAACCATAAAAAAGCAATGCTAGGAACTAGCGACAGCTTCAGCTCTTTTACGCATAAATGTGTGCGCGGTGCACGCTTAAACCTAACAGAATCATTAAATGGTTTTCCGTTGCGCGTTTGCAATCTCGACCGGCCAGTTCGAAGTTCTCTTGAATGTTCCTAAACCTTCGTGCCGTAAACGCCTGTATTAAACAGAAACCGAAGACCGGCAAAGAAGCTTCGTTCCGCCTTACCGCCTTTCTCGCCCAACCTGCGCTCACTTGCGGTAATTAAATTCTTTTCCGGGTCATTTCTTCCCAGGCAAGAGCCATCGGGCGATCGCTTCCTGTCGTGTCTAATGGGTCTACCGCCGTACGTTTGCGAAACGCGAAAAATCTAGCGCCTTGAGATAATGGCATACCGGAGGAGAAGAATTGCGAAAGCACCTGGGAAGTAGCACCGTATTTTTGTCGTCGTAGGGAAAGGCATACAAGGAGAAAACATAATAAAAAAAACACACAAGACAGCTTGCCAATTTTCTCGCCTCTTTTAGAGACAGAACGAGCGAAAGAGGTTCACGTGACGCCGAATACTTGCTATCTTAAAAGGGGGAGCCCGGGATAGAATGGTATTAAGTGTTCTACGGCTGACTCTGGTGATCAGTTGTTATAGGTCGACCTGACCTTTTCGCGTTTTCAACACTTTTGTGCGAACTCTCAAAGTCGCTCTCAAGGTCACTCGAAGATCTGAGCAAGTAGCACGTTTTGAGAAACCAAAAATCAAAGTCCAAAGTCGACATATCAAGCAAGAATAATTACGGTGGTAGATAGTGTGAAGAATATGAAAAAACCCCAGTGTGTCGCAGTGTAAACACATGGCTAGAAAGAAAGCGTGAGCAAGGGTGAGAGACCCAAGCTAGGCTTCCTTGAGGTTATCTGATCCCGAGGAAGTTGGGAAGTGTTCTGTCATATACAGGCATATTTTTAAAGACGATTCAGAAGAAATAGCAAAACAGGCGCCTACAAAAGCGCTGACAAAACACTGAGCACAACTTATTGGCTGATGCGATCGAGCATTAATGGAAATATCGCGCATTTTTGTATGAATTATTATCGCTCACAACACTGCGCGATATTTAATCACAGACTCGTTTTCGGGCACAAAACAGGAAAGTTACTTCCCAAATTATGTTTAAGTCAAGGCACTTATGATCGTGACAGTGCCCGTTCAAGCGGTTAGACTCTCGCACCTCAGGGCAATACATAAGATTCGAGCCTTTTTTTATCGCTGAAGAACAGAAATGCTGATGTCCGGAAAAAAGTTGTAACTATAAAGAGAACGGTAATCAAAGAAACCAAGCGAAATCCAGGAACGTAACGATCATTTTGGATCTGGATTTTTTTTTCACTGCTCTTATATGCAGAGATAAAGCGACCAGACACGACGAGGCTGTCCCATTGCCATGATTGTTGTAGGTCAATGCCAACATGTACGAACATGCAGATTCGAACTACAAAGTGCTTACATGCTACTTACGTGTTCTGAACTCGCCTTGACAAGAGTCGATTACCTCGTCACGTGCTTGTGCATATCCGAGTGGTAGATCCCCTAAGGCCACCGAAGGAGCACCTGCTCAGTCTCCCCTTGCGGCCGTGTCTTACGAAACAAGAAATCCTTTTTTTCATTGACAATGAGACAAGTGTAATGAAGCATTCAGGTCAATTATTTTTTACGTCATAATCTCATGCTTGAATACACAGGAGAAATATAATTAAAATCGGTCGTGGTCTCCTTAAACTGGACTAAACTCTAAACGCAAAGCAGGAAGACGAGATATTTGCCCACGAGTACTGAAACATTTCATAGGGCGTAGCTTTTGCGTATCACCCCCTGGCCTGGCATTCACTCTAACAACTCGCACTTCATTTTTCGGCTTTCAGTCGGAGCTAAGCAGAAAAGCCCTTGGAGACAGTTTTATCACTGTTACTCCCTCTTTAGGTGCTTACTTATTCCGGTAGGATGCTATGTTAAATCCCCGTATCATTGCAGGTGGGTTGTAAAAGCGAATATCAATTGTATGAACACCTACTGCATGTTTCCCGTCCACGGCGCAGTTTCAGTGCGCGATCGCTTGAGCCATCACTCGAAAATTTTGCCGTTGCCTTCAGGGTACCACCGCACAGGCAACCTGCCTGCCTGTGCCTGCGTGCCCGTGTGACACCGTGGCAGGTGTCAGTTAAATGATTTGGTTGCTTGGGAAGCGCAACCTGCATCTCATAAGCTCCATTGGTGGCAGCAGCTGCCATCGCAGGGCAGCGGCGCATGACTTAACCGCTGCACCCCTGCGCCAGTAGTGGTATGGACTCTCGGCAGCCCATCAGTGTAAAGTACTGAATAATTAATTACGCGTATATAGGTACTGACCTATTAACATCAAAACGTCATACTCTTAAGGAAGTTATGACCAATTTCGCCGATATTTGTGTGAAGCCTGCTTGACCGTGAAAGCCGAGCCTCGTATAGAAAGCGGAGTGCTAGCGCACCTAGTTCGCCTTTGGCCTAACCATGGCGTATCGCCCGCCCGTTTTTTCTTTCTTCCAAGCATAGGGGCGCTGCACTCCACACGTGTGTATAGTTTAGTGGTTTTGGGTTTTTGACGAAGGAAATTGCACAGTAACTGTCTCTTTTTCCTGTGGATACCTCAATCGCGCAGTAAGAGAAAGGAATATTGTAGTGAAAGAAGAGAAAGAGGTGCCATAGTGGAACGGAATCATTTCGACCACCTAGGGATCTTTAACGTGCGTTGACATTGCGCAGCACACGGGCGCCTTTTGCTTTTCGCCTCCATCGGAACGCAGCCGCCGCGGAGGGGTTCGAACCCGAGTACTCCGGATCAACAGTCGAGCGCCCTAACCACTGAGCACTGAGCTACTATGGCGGGTAATGTGTACCACTCCTGCTATCTAATTGAGATATTTTCTTTTTAAAGCTCTTTTATTTAAGAGTGCATATCTTCCAAATCCTATGTGCTAAAACAGCAGTTTAATAGTGTTACATAGCAAGTACGCGCATTCCGCGTGCCGTGCTTCCCTGGAACAAAGACGGACGCTCGGGATAGGAAAGCCATTATTCGCACCGTTCAGCAAGCTTATATTGCCTGACCTGTCGAGAGTGAGGGGAGAAAGGAACGAGGGAAAGCGTAAGAGACATGCGCTTGGCGTTCGCCACAGTGATAAGGGAGAGCGTTTACAGCATTCCTCTTCCGGTAATGATAAAGTCGCTGTATTGGCTTCTTTTGGCGCGTGAAATGTCGCAGTGACTGCGGCGTGCATGTCGACTGCGCCGATGCAGTTTCTTCCTGCTGCTGCCGCTGCGGATTGCCTTTTTCTTTTTGCGCTGCTCACGAATTCGCCGGTAATGTAGCCACTGGAGGTGGGGTATCTGCTCGAGGGATCGCGCACTCCACTCCTTTGTCGTGCGAGACTGGCGATGGCGTCTCTGCTTGCACAGCGTTGGCTTCCGCTGGGTCGTGATCCAGTGCACGTGCGGGAGTTGTGAGTCGAACACGCACCTGGTTGACGTGACGCCTGACCGGTCCGGCTGGCGTCTTTACGGCTACCATTCGTGACCCTGTAGTATAGGTGACTGTTCTAGGGAGCCATTTTTCTCCTACGCCAAAGTTACGTTCATACACTGCAGCTCCAGGTAGAGGTGGTGACCATTTATCTGGCTCCGAGACAGAATCTGTAACAATGGGAGGGAAGCATGGGTCCAGAAGAGACTGGAGACGATAACCATGAAGCGCCTGTGAAGGAGACCTGCCCGAGCTGTTAGGCGACCTTCTGTAATGAAAAAGCAGTCTGGAAATGTAGGTATCTTATCGTCGGCCTTCATCTTCTTGAGGCCATCCTTTATTGTTCTTACTGCTCTTTCAGCCATGCCATTAGACTGTGGGTGAAACATAGCCGTTCGAAGATACGTTATATTATTCTTTTTCATGAAGGTAGCGAATTGATGACTGGTGAACTGAGTTCCGTTTTCAGAGATCACAGTCCTTGGGATGCCGAACCTGCAAAATATCTCGCGCAAGCAATTAACTGTAGCTGTACCAGTAGCTTGCTTCATAGGGACTGCCTCAATCCACTTGTTGTGAGCATCCACTACAACGAGAATCATGCTTCCCGGAAATGGCCCTGCGAAATCAACATGTATCCTGGACCACGGTTCACGAACAGTAGGCCAGCTCTCTTGCGGTGCTGCGGCTGGCATGGGCAAGTTTTCTACACAGTTCTGATATGTTGCTTCTAGTTGTTCTATGTCGCGGTCCAATCTTGGGCACCGAAATGATGATCTGACAACTGCTTTCATAGCTGAATACCTCTGGTGTGTTTCGTGCAGTAGGTGCAAAACACAATGTCCTGCGTCCTTCGGCACTATTACGCGGTTCCCCCGGTACACCAGTCCGTGGGCCAAAGACGGGCCTTGTCTTTCATTGAAAAATGTAATAATACTCTCATCATCTATACATCTTGTGGTCGACGGCCAGCCATCCTTTGTCCACTGAGCAACAATTTTCAGCTGCTGATCATTTGCAGTTAATTGCTTCAGCTTCATCAACTGACACTGTTCCGTCTTCGAATCCTGCCAGAGCAAGAATGTAATCGGGGGATCGTCTGATCGCAATGCTGTCGTAGGTTCTGGCAGTCGACTCAGGGCGTCGGCATGCAGAAGTTGCTTACCCGGCAAGTACTGGGAAACCTTGGAAACCTCCAAGGAACAGAGACCAACGTTGTATACGAGCGGCTGCAGTGATGGAGTCGGTCGATCTGCCCTCAGCAATCCCAGGAGGGGCTGGTGGTCGGTAAAAAGTGTGAACTCGACCTACGAGAAAATCCCGGAACTTTGTTACGCCAAATACAAAGACAAGGGCTCCGTGTTCGAGTTGAGAGGAATTCCTTTCAGCCTTTGTTAAGGTTCGCGAACGGAAGCCGATGGGCTTGTTCACTTTGCCACATGAGTGGAATAGCACGGCACCAGTCCCATGTTGCGACGCGTAACACTCCAGCTTGAGGTCTGCAGCCGGATTGAAATGGGCAAGTGCCCCTGCCCGACGAAGGCCTTCTTTAGCTTGCATAAATGCTGCCGCCTGCTTGGTTTCCCAAAAATCTATCGTGTGTTCTTCTCTAGCAGCTTGTACAATGGTGCAAGGACGTATGATAAATTCGGCATGAACTTTGCGTAAAATTTATTCATACCCAAAATTTCGCGCAGCTCCTGCATATTTTGCGGGCAAGGAGCTTTCATGATTGCTTCCATCTGCTGCTCTGTCGGATATAAACCCTTACGGTCAATTCGGTGACCAAAATAGGTTACCGACGCCTGGCAATATTTACATTTCTCCAGTCTGAGCTTTACCCCGTGCTCCTGGAGACGCTGGAGCACAAGCCTTAATGTATCGGTGCCGCCGTGTTTTTCCGATATCAGTAAATTGTCGAGGTAAGCCTGGACACCTACAGTCTCGATTTTCTGTTGAAAAATTGCAGGCGCGGAAGCTATACCGAAAGGCAAGCGGTTGTAGCAGAACAACCCCCGGCGCGTATTGATAACGCACAGCTTCTTGGACTGGTCATCGAGAGGGATTCGATTATAGGCGTCACGCAGGTCGAGCGTGCTGAAATGCTCGCCGCCATTCAAAGACGCAAATATGTCATCAATAACAGGTAGCGGGTATTTCTCCAGCTCGCATGCAGGGTTTACGGCTACCTTTAAATCTGCGCAGATTTGAACGGTGCCATCCTTTTTCAGTACCTGGCACAATTGGTGCAGCCCATTCTGCGTGTGTTACAGGGAACAACACTCCGATGGTTTCAAGCCTTTCAATCTCTTTGGATACCTTGTCGCGCCAAGCAAATGGAAGAGAACGGGCCTTAAGAATTTTGATGTGGCTCCTTCTTTAAGTTGCAGATGCACTGGTAGTCCAGCTATCGGGCCAAATTCTGTGCTGAAATCATCTTGGAAATCTGAGATAACGTCGTCCGCAGTTGATGCACAGTTTTTCCCCAAGCTCTCCCCCAGCTTCGCACCGATGTTGAGGACTGACGACCCGGCGTTGCTGAGTTTTGATATCAAGTCGCTTCGCAGAGGCTTGGTCCTGAGCAGTCGATAACCATTAATGAGCCCTCGACGATAGTCCCGTTGTACGAGACAGGCATATCCAACTGCTCCAGTACTGGCAAGGTCCCTAGGTAACAGGAAGGTTTTATGTTTTGATAGTGGCAATGGTGGCCACTGTTTCTTGTGCTGCTCAAAACGTTGCCTACGCACAACGCACACAGCTGAACCAGTATCGACAATCATCGGTATATCGCTGTCACACCACGTGAGCGTTCGGCGAATCAGAGGTTCCAACTGAGCTTTCCCAAACGCAACCAAAGTCAAGATGTGCATGCTGTCGGCCGCGTCATCCAAGGTCTCCTCAGTTACATTTAAGGCTTGGCTTGATCTGCTTCGAGCATGGGTTTACTTGCGTTCCTTGGTGACGTCGCTAAGGCACTTTTTTTGCAAGGTGCCCGAACCTGCCGCAGCACTACATCGAGCTTTCATCCAGCTACACGCGTTTTCATTGTGTTTTGTAGCTTCCGCACCATCCACACTCTAATACCGGCTCGTTGGAGGTCCGTCGCCGCGAGCTTATCTCCATTTCGGCTCTCAGAAGAAATCGCGTTAGCGTCCTTTTCTACTGTCTCAGAGCTAAGCGCTATCGCTTCGGCTTCCTTCAGGGTGAGGTCTGTTTTCGCCAGCACCTGCTTTTGCAGGGCACTTCACCTGACACCACATACTATCTTTTTCGTGAAGCATTCTATCGAGCATGCTTCCGAAGTTGCAGCCATCCGCTATTTGGCGAATTTCAACAATGAATATATGAACAGACTCACATTCAAACTGGCGCCGGCTGAAAAAGCGGAAGCTCTCAGTTATTTCGTGTCGTTTTGGGTCAAAATATCCACTTAGGACTTCAATTACTTCTTCGTACTTCAGCGCATTAGGCTTTTTTTTTCAAGCTATGTTCATGGCCTCAGGGCATAAAAATTATGAAATGAAAGATGAGAAGGATGCTTAAGTGAGCTGATCTAATGAAATCAAGTGGCATTAGGTTTCTTCGGTGCAACTTTCCCTGAAAGTACCAGTACTGTGCGTGTGCTCAGTGCAGAAATGAGCAACGCCCTCTTCTTCATTGAATCTTGGATTCCAGTTGCTTCGAAGTAGGCTTCAACTTTCGTAAGATACGCCCTCCAGTTGTCCCTGCAGTCATCATACTCGGGCAGCTGGTCATGTGCCATGGCCGAAATGGTTGTGTCCAGCGGCTCTGTCTTGACCGTCGTTTCAGGTTGCCTCTTGTCGCGGGTTCGCTTAGATCTCGTCGCCCCCGCTACATAGCAAGTACGCGCGTTGCGCGTGCCGTGCTTCCCTGGAGCACAGACGGTCGCTCGGGATAGAAAAGCCTTCATTCGTACCGTTCAGCCAGCTTATAAAGCGTGACCGGTCGAGGGTGAGAGTAGGAAGGAACGAGGAAAAGCATGAGAGCTATACGCTTGGCGTTCACCACAGTGATATGGCAGAGCGTTTACAACAAATAGGTGCTACATGATTAAATATCAGACAGCTGAAGGTGTGAAAATAAGTACGTACATATATTCAGCTTTAACTTCCTGAAGAAAGCACAGGGTTTTTTGATGTGATTTTGCGTTACTCAGACTGCTTCCAATAGGACGCGTTGATTAATCAATTTATCTGACATAGCACAATCTATTGGAAAACATGAGACGTTGTTATACGCTTTGACCTACAATACTGAAAGAAACACGAAACTGCGCTTATAAAGGTTTGTTTTGGTTTGTGGGAGTGTAACGTAAAGCCCCTCATGTAAAGCCCTCAAGGGCTCTTGAGGTATCTTTAATAAATAAAAAAAACGTCCCAAAGCGACTCAGGCTATGAGAGACGCCGTAGTGAGGGGCTCCAGAAATTTCGACCACCTGGGGTTCCTTAACGTGCACAGAAATCGCACAGCACACGGGCCTCTAAAATTTCGCCTCCATCGAAATTCGACCACCGCGGCTGGGATTGAACCCGCGTCTTTCGGGCCAGCAGCGGAGCGCCATAACCACTCAGCCACCGCGGCGGCTGCTTCTAAAGGAATGATAAGAAAAGGTTGAAGTAACGTATCTAAAAAAATGTCTAATGTCTTGCGCTTTAAGAAGCACGCATTGCATTCAGCGGACTTTCTGCCCAGACCGCAATGAGAACTGAACAATTGCATCACAACGTCCCCAAAACTATTTGAAATGGGACACGCCGTAAATCCCGCAAAGCGACCAGAGAGCTCTCAACACAAGCGAATATATGAGAGCACTCATGTCAGCAATGCATATGTTATCCTAAGTGTGTGCCTTTATTCCGACTAGCTTCATTATCTGAAATCCTGTCCCTATCTTAGATTAAATGAAACAAGCCAAAATCAGAGGTGATGAAATCAAATCCACTTAGCAAATGTGGGCAAGGCAGTACAAAACAACCACAGCTACAAGAGAGCGCCAATAGCCCAAAACAGAACTGTGGATAAAAATCAACAATAAAAAGCGTAACAACCAGCAGAGCCCAAAACCGAGCGAGGATTTCTGAATCGCATGATGAATTTTTTTTCTTTTTTCCGAAGAGCAAGGTATAGTGTTTCATGTTAACAGCCCTCCTTTTTTTCATCTCATCAATGCCATGTTTTATAGTCACGTGATTTCTATTATTTCATTTTGGCCGCTCTGTATTGAGAAAACGCCACAGCATAATTGAATACTACATCTGGAAGAATAGTTCAAATAATAAAATCATAAGCTAAGATGAGGCAACAAAAAAAAAAACTCAATGGAGCTCGCTTGCAGGACACGACGAAAATGCGTGAGCGGTCGCCCTTACGAACTACGCTCACTGAACAAACCCCGATTTCTTTTAAATTTCTTTTATATTTCCTTCTTGTCGTCTCCAATCTGCTCATATTCTTTTAACGCAGTGACATCGTTCATTCTATACATTCATCGATCCATGGGAGTCCTTATACCAGTCCTGACGCAGGGGTGGAGCGGTAAAGACATGCGCCACTGCCCTGCGATGGTGGGGGGCTGCCATCGGTGGGACTTGTGCTACCTGTGCGATCCGGCAGTCTTCTGCAACATCGTAGTGCGCCCACACTAAACGCTGTTAGAAATCTAGCCTTACTACACGCACACGTTTCGTACGCTATTTCCCGAATTTAGCGTGCGTGCCTCTTGCGTACGATGAAATAGGTTTTCAAACATGACATTGAGTTTTGAAGCAGGACATCTCGCTTCTGAGTGAATTTTTCATTGTTACTGCGTTTTACGGCGTGCGTCGATATACTGAGCACAGCCCGAGCCGTCGCGCGTATAAAGGCCGTTCAGGGTCACCGATCGAAGCGGGCAGGAGACAAAGGTGAGAACTACAGGAAGGGAAGCGGGTGACAGAAATAGAGGGATGATGTAGAAGGAGCAAGTGGAGTGAGGCTGTTGCCGACAGAAACTGACAGAAGAGATAAAAAACGGTGTGCAGGTGAAAATGTAGAAAGAAACAAGAAAAGAAGGGCGGCCATAGGAGAAAGAGGACAACAACGGAAAGAAATTAACGGACGCTGTTGCGGAGGAAGAGAAAGGTCTGGATCTCAAGCGCGCGCTGCTATGCCGCCGCCGCTGGCTATCGGCGCTGCGAACGGCATCGGCCACGTGATCCGGTTTATTCGGTTGTGTTGTTCTCTGCACCCGAGCGGCTTCAGCTCGGAAGCGAAGTGCTCGGTGAGAGGGATCTCAGCGAAGATTCCCTCCGCGTTTGGCCGCGAAAGCAACAGCCAAAATTCAGCTCGCGTGGATATGTCCAGCATTCCTGGACAGACATTTTGAATATTATATTATTGTAAGGTACTGTTATTCTAACCCATTCTATCATCGCTCGCATCGAGCAGATACGACTGCAATAGGAAAACAATGGGAAATGTTTTGATCATAGCAAAAACGGTAATAGAAAAAAAATGCAAGCATGCCGAGGCAATATCTGCGGACATATGGATTGGTAAACTGATATCTTACAATATGATGAAAAATTGCGTCCATAAGCCCGTTAACTGATAAATGCTTTTGACCAGAATCGCTGGGTATGGGTGCAGCATGCGAAGGACGATCGTCCCTCTCCCGAGGTTCGGGTCAAGAACCAGTTGTGCTGACCGCCGATCAAGGAGCCGGTTGAGGGCGTAGCCAGACCGAGGAACGGCGGGGGATGAAGATGACGACACCAGCACCGGCGACCACACGTAGAGCAGCTAACTTCCACTTTGAACTCACGCATCGGACGAAGTTCCTGTTACGAGGGCTGCGCTTGAGCGACAGCGTTGGCAGCTCAAGCGCGAAATAGCCACCGCTGCCGTCGCTCAGCCGCCGAATTACGCCGGTTTTAACTAGACAGTTGCCAAGCTTAAGTAAATTTTTCAGTATGTCCACCAGCCACCACTGGGGCTCTCGGATTTGGCTGCGTCTGATCTCACCTATGGTAAAAAATATGAGGTATAAATTTAGTTTCAGAGACCCGCAAAATGCGTGCGTCTAGCGTACATAGGCGTGCTTATGCTATTCTAAAACTGGCTATTATATGCCACAGTTTATAGCCCATGCCATAGGGAACCCAATGAACGACCTGGAATAACGTATTGCTAGAGAACCTGCAAAAGAAATATGTCAAAGACTGATAATTGCGTTTGTCACGACGCAGCTGGCGTACGTCGTGGTAAGGCGTGAGGAGGGCCGCCGAAGGGGAGCAGGGGAACGCGCCGACAAAGGGGAGAGGCTCTCAGGGCGGCGTCGCGCGCGAGTTTCGGGAGCCTCGGCCAAATCGAGGAGGAATGGTCTGATCAGACGCTTGTGTCGTAAATTGTTTCGCTCCCCTCGTTGTGGCATGTTTCTGGTTAGCCACGGCAGCTTGCTCGATGGGCCAGCGCCGGAGGCGAGCGGGCATCCGGGCACCCTAGGCCAGAGCGGCTAACAGGACGCATGTGTCGTAAATGGTTTCTCTCTCCTGGTTGTGGCACTTTTCTAGTTAGCCACGGCAGCTTGCAGCGAGCCGCAAGCCGCAAGCAGCGAGCCGACATTTTGTGCTTTTCTTTTGCGTTGCAAGGCGTGTGTTTCATATTGTGTGCTTTTCTTTTGTGTTGTGATATGTTGCGTCCGAAAGGTGGCGGGAAAGTCACCTATTGGCTGATGGTGTAGTTTTGGCGGGAGTACAAGGAGATGGGGGCGCACTAAGGAGGTTTGTCGGTGGCAGCCGGACAGATCGGTCGTGTGCGGCCGGTGGCGGTCCCGGGGTCGCGAAGTTGGAGAAGCGAGTTCCTTGAGCGGCGGCCGGGCGGCTTGGCCGTGTGGTGGCCGACGGTGGTCCGGAGTCGCGAGAGTTTGGAGTTTTGGCATATGTAAATCGGCATATATAAATTTTTTTTTATATATATATATATATATATATATATATATATATATATATATATATATATATATATATATATATATATATATATATATATATATATATATATATATATGTAAACCTTTCGGCATATGTAAATCAGTTTTGGTAATATTGTAATAAATGACTTTTTGAGGAAAGCCTTTCCAAGTGCCAACGTCAGAAGACCTGCACGCCTGTCTCAAACTCACCAGTCGCGAAGTACATCCCCCGGATCACTCACGAAACCCGCCCTCTGCCACTCCACGTCAACATCTGGATGCAACAACATCGCACAACAAGAGAGAGAGAGAAAAATATTCGTGACTGCGTTTTTTTGTTTATTGTTGATAAGCTTAAAGACAAGTCATGTTGCTGCGGAAAAAAAATTCGCGTGGACCTTTTGAACACAGATAAATCCGATTTTTCAATGGGGCAAAATCTCTAGCCACCAATAGCAAGCTTCTGCAGCAACGCTTAGCTCGTAAAAAAAAGAACGAGGACTTGTAGGTGGCCCATTTAAAACACGATGTCATGCGGATTAAACGCTGCCAGATGGTGCCAAAAAGATCCCATATCTTTCTTCCCGCCTAACTCTCAGCGGTTATGAAGAAGAAACAAATGAGTGTAAACTTGTAAGCACCTCCCAATAGTTTTTTGCTAAAGTTTACGTTTGCTCTTCCTAACAATAATAGATCGCTTCAAGGATGCCGTCTCCCACCTGGTTATTAATCACGCGCAATTCTTCTCTCCTGCCTTTATCCTCTATTCTGTTCCCTTATAACCTTTGTAAGCGCGTGCTTCTTTTTACTACGAGCGTACGGCATCAAATTGTTGTCTTAACACCGGATTGGGAGCCTTTGGCTACCCGCAAATGTAGACTTGCGATGCTGACCTGATGTGTGTTATTTTTACTTTCCTTCTTTCCTGCCTGTGGCGAAAGTGCAGATGCTCCATCCAAGATGTAGTCGTCGCTGGATGATCCACCGTTTACTGCGTTTTTTTATTTTCTTTCAAGACATTAATCAGAATGAAGGCTTAAGCTGCGCGGTCCTCGGGAAATGATAAATGGCGCAGGCGTCGGATCTTGCAACACCGGATTCATAGCATGTTTGTCGCAAGATCCGGCCTTTGTTGTAACCCCGGAGGCAAGCGCGATCTTCCAGGAGCGTTACTTTCTGTGTTATCTGATCGAGTGCCCCATGCTTTAGTAACATTTATTTCTTCCCCAACGCAGAGGTGTGGCCACACAACGAAAAAAAAAAGCGCCATCTTGCTCTTTTTCGGTTTCGTACAGTTGGAGTTCGTGTGCCGCGTATTAAACAGGGATCTGCTTGCGAGCGATTTCGAAAAAAGCTTCCATTAAGCTTTGTGGAATTCGTTTCTAAGCCACGGAAGACACAACCTCAGTACATTGTGAAACAGTGAGCCGTTCCTATTTTCGAGACGGTGCAGAATAGCATTGTCGACGAGTTTCGTTAAAAAAGAAGGGGGATATAAAATTCTGACGTTGAAACACATTCATGCGGATGAGAAGAATATCCAAGTAAACAGATCTTGCCGCATTAAATGATTCTCCTTCAACAGCTCGATCAGAAGTTCTTTTTCTTTTCAGTGCCCTAGATACAATAATAAAAAAGTTTCGGAACGTACAAGTACCAGCGACGATAGAAGGAAATTCTATCTTTCATTCATAAACTAAATCTACTTAGCGTCTACTTTTAGCTTTAAAATTTATTACGGCTCTGTTGCTTGCATATGAGTAATGTAAAAAAAAAGTTTTGCAATAGTTTGCTGAAATTCTTTGCTCTATATTCGTAAAGTCTTTTCTCCTGTATCTTCAGAAGCAGTACGGCAAAGGTAAAGCTATATTCGCTACCAGCCTTTTTCTCAAACAACCGCACATAAAGATGTCGAAAAGAATAATATGTACAGAGCATATGCGACGGGAAAGTTACGACACGGGTTTGCGAGCATACATATCTTGAACGAACTCACCTTCACAGAAGACGAAAAGCGCGAGTAATTCTTAGCCGTGTGTCGCCGCTTGTACAGAGCAAGACGTATTTCTCAATGCAGGACGCATCGGTTACTGCCCATCATTAACACGAAAATTTGAGTGTTATTTCATTGAATAAGAAGACCCCCATTGACGTTCCAGATCTCCGTAGGCTCTTGCAGTTCTGCCTGGACAACACTGATCTAGTCTTCCAAAGCTCTATTTACCGACAACTTCAGGGCACGCCAATGGGCGCCTCTATCTCAGTGACTGTCGCCAATCTGAGTATGGAATATGTAGAGCGCCGCGCCCTTGAAACATTCCCATCGCCACCAAGAATTTCCCTTAGATGTGTAGACGACTCCTTTTCCCTCATTCGGAAAGATGATTTGCCTGCCTTTTCGTCTCATTTGAATTCTATTGAAGAAGCGATTGATTTCACCGTTCAAGAAGAAGTGAATGGTGCATTGCCCTTTCTTGACGTATTGGTAAAACGAAACAGTGCACATCTATCACTCAGGGTGTAGAGGAAGCCCACCCACACCGGAAGATACATGAACTTCAAGTCTGTTCATCCGGCCACTCAAAATAAATCTGTTGCCACAACCTTGTTCAAACGAGTGGAACACACATGCAGTTTTCATGAAGATGAGGCGCAACAATTAGCCAGCTGCTTTTGTGGCATCCGTATAACAGCAGTTATATTGCCCGACACGTGAAGCTCCCGTGATGTCCCCTCTGAAACGTGCCGCTGTTCCCTACACATCCGGAATTATCGAAACCTTTGGCCCGCATTCTGCGCACATTTCAGGTTCACGTTGCCCATGTCCACACAAGAAAACTACGGCATGCGCAGGTTAACGTCAAAGACGTTATCCTCAAAGAAAAGTACCTTGGCGTTGTTTACAGCGTCCCGTGTTCCGGTTGTGACAGCGTCTACATCGGCGAAACTGGTGATTGTAAAAGGCGCCTAAAAGAACATTGTAATGATATTAAAACCGAAAAGTCAACTCTAATGCTATCACTGAACACTCCGTATCAACTGGACACGATATTGACTAGGGTAGGGCACACGTGCTGGCAACTGAAATAATCTGTACCGTCGCCTTCACCTGTAACCATTATTAATTCTAACTGCAATTCTAACCATTGCATACGCACGCTCCCTGCGCCCTCTTTTCAGGCGTATTTAAGCGTTTTGTTGTTTTTGTTTTTAACTGTGGTCGGCGCCCCCCTTGTCATTGGTTTTTCTAGCACGAACGAATCACGCTGAAAGTAAAGATATTCCCGATAGTGAGTTGGAACATGACCAATAAGAGTGAGTTGCACTGTACCGATATATTATTTTTTTTTGCGTGCCACGGTTCCAGAATGCTCCTAGGGCAGCTCTGTTCAAGCGCTCTTCCAGAACAAAGCGTGAACGTTGTGTTCCGAATTCAAGACCAAATTTATAATGAGCAATGCACGACAGCAGGCTAATAATGAAAAGAAATGAATAGTAGTTCATTTTTAGTTAACAATAAAGATTTATTATGAGTCATGAATAATTCGTCATTCGTCTTAAGAACCGCTCAACTGTCACTCACGATTTCATTATTAATGCGATAAAAATCATGCCTAATACGTAAATAACTTGCCTAGAAGAACGGAACTATTTGAAAATTTGACTCTGCACAATTCAGAAGGCCGGCTTGGTGCGATTTCAAGCATTTCACCTTTTAATGGGGCACTATGCCGCATCAGGCATACATGCACTTATTCGTCTTGAGTGTGCAGGCTGCATTCCTTTGTGGTGTCGTTTGCTGGCAGGCCACTTAAGGTAAGCCTGGTCATGAAGCATAGCTGCCGGTGGGATGGAAATACGGTGCGGCCCTTCCTCGGTGTGGGCGGCAGCATGGACCTGGCTGTACAGAAGCTGTGCCAGGCGGTACGAGGCCCGGACTGTCACCTAGACCGAGGAGCTCCTTTTCCATCCTACCGTAATTAATAATAACAGTTCGTACCACCACCACAGCATTTATATACGCTATTTTATTGAACCGCTATTTGGAGACAGTGGCACATAGAAGTTCAGATAAAATATTTCAGCTATTTCTGACATTACAGCAGCACGAAGTGCACTCATAGCGGCAAGCGTCGGACCTGCATCTGGCCTGTAATGGAAAGCTCGATCAGCAAACAGAAGTTTAATAGCACACTTGATTGTGTAGCTGCAAAGTTAAAAAAATCCAAAGACACCCTATGCCCTTGCGGTCCCTTGAACCAAAAGCGACTCCTGCACCTTTGGCCCCGTTGCACCCGTAAAGGGTTCATTAGTTCATTAACGGTGTCGATGGGCTCAGCGCACCCTTTTACAAAAAAAAATGAGGGTGCGTAATTGGTGCATTGATTAGTGTTACCCTTTTAAGAGTGCAAATACTTTTACTGTCTGCCAAGATCAGATGTCTTTTTGACGAGCTAATTTTAGTAGAGCATGCATATCTTCCAGAAGCCGTGTTATTCCCTGCATCATACTCTCTGGCTGGTTTGAGAATTGGAAACGAAAATCCAACCTGAGCACCCACCGCGGTGGCTCAGTAGTTACGGCGCTCGGCTGCTGACCCCAAAGGCGCGGGTTCGATCCCGGCCGCGGCGGCGGAATTTCTCTGAAGGCGAAATTATAGAGCCCGTGTACTGTGCGATGTCAGTGCACGTCAAAGAACCCCAGGTGGTCGAAATTTCCGGAGCCCGTCACTAAGGCGTCCCTCATAGCCTGAGTCGCTTTGAAACGTTAAACCCTAATAAACCAAACCAAACCAACCTAAGCGATGACTGATAAAGAGAAAGTATGGTTTTATGGCATTATCCTACTTCCCGGTATCATTATTAGAGCCTCACAATACCACAGCAAAAAAAAGTTGCAAAATGTACGCATCTGCAGATCGTGGCCACAGGAAAGCATCGAGCTCTTTAATGTATTACTTATTCAGATGCGAAAAATGCCCACTCGGTAATCACATGAAAAGCGTTCCTGTGCTTGTAAGTTTTGTTGTTTGATGCCACTGTAGCCGCCGCACCCTACTAAGGCAACCTCTCTTCAAAACAGCCTGAGCGTTTTTTTTTCAGTGTTTTATCTCTTGCAGGCATGGGAGATATTTCGCATGGCGCTAGCTTTCTACCCCTCTCTCCCTCTTCCAAATGTTCAGCCCAACCCTACCTCGAGCATTCTCAAAGCACTTGAGTGTGGAGCTCAGATTGCATCCTGATCAGCAGCGTGTTCTTGAAGAGGCGGCTCAACCTATTCATTATTTTGCTTCATTCGCAAGACATTCAACACTGTTTAGAGAATCTCTTTTTTGCTGTGTTTGCGTTCTTGTAAGCATTTCCATCTCCTTGGGATAAATTTGGCGATGTGGAATTTCATCGTACGTTGCTTTTTTTTCTTCCCATGCAAGCTTCCTCGTATCGAAGTAATCGCCACGTGTTACACTTTTGTGATCGCTTATTCTTGCTCTGTCTTCCATTTATGTGGAAAGAAGTAAGTGCTTTCGCAATTTTGAAGAAATAAGGCTTTCATTTCCGTGTTCTTCACCACGTATTACTTGTTACATTAAAAATGGCGCGTTCATTTTGCTGTGCTTCATTTTATACATTTTCTTTGTCGTTGATGAGACATCCACATAAAATATTGGCCTGTAACGCTAGGATGTGACAAGCGCTTTTATTGGCGTTAGAAATGTTACAGGCCGGCCTGGAACATTTTTGACACCAATAAGAGTTCCAGGCAGGCAAGCCCGGAGGAAAAATATTCGAGGGAGGCAGGCCGCCACATTTGACATGAAACTAATTCTTAGCGCGATGGCTTCACCCCGTGGGACCGAAGCGTTTTTGCCCCTTGAATATTTCGTTTAAGTCCTTGCGTGCTTTGCATTCCTTGCGTGCTTGCGTGCTTTGCATTCAGTTTGTTTTACGACCCTACGCTACCTACAATGCCTTGTCGGCAAAACACTGAAGTCATGAAAATGTCAATGGAAGACATTTGAAAAGGGGAGATGGTTCTGAAGAGGGAAATAAAAAAAACCACTACCTACGCGGACGTGCACGCTCAGAGAAAGGTGTGCTAGGAACGCACTCGTGCGAACGATGCCTTCTCTAACTATCCTGGTCGGGAGCTCTGCGGTTTCTAGACGTCACACCCGGGCCCTCAGGCAAAACTATCCTGAAAGGCACAGAATAGGAATAGGCCGCGTGGCCTCCGGAAACCACTCGCCTAATTAAAACACTTAATAAATAAACTCGGCTATTCTCTTTTACCTGCTGCTAATATGACATACTTGTATAACCAACGTCCTTCCACAACGAACATGCCTGATCAGCCATCCATGATCCCGCTAAAAACCCCATCTATATGACGTTAGATCATAATAAGAATAATAATAATAATAATAATATTAATAATAATAATAATAATAATAATAATAATAATAATAATAATAATAATAAGTTGTTTCTGGAGAAAGGAAATGGCGCAGTATCTGTCACATATATCTTTGGAAACCTGAACCGCGCCGTAAGGGAAGGGATAAAGGAGGGAGTGAAAGAAGAAAGGAAGAAAGAGGTGCCCTAGTGGAGGGCTCCGGATTAATTTCGACCACCTAGGGATCTTTAACGTGCACCGACATCGCGCAGCACACAGGCGCCTTAGCTTTTTGCCTTCATAAAACGCAGCCGCCGCGGTCGGGTTCGAACCCGGAACTCCGGATCAGTAGCCGAGCGCCCTAACCACTGAGCCAACGCGGCGGGTGACTTTGTCAGGAAGAAACCTGGTTCCCGTGCTTTTTGAGCTGAGCTGCCCACAAACTGCCGGATAAGCTTGCAGATAAAAGAACACCAAAAGGACAAAGAAGTGGGCTACAGTGTTGCCTATTTCTTCCACGCCGCGCTAGAAATATTCGGAGAAGCAATTTAAAGCAGCCCATATCGATACACGGCCACCTTCTCATGACAATGACGCTATTTGAACTTACAATCGACATTTTAAAGACGGAGATAGGTCGAAAAAAAAAACTTTGCCAGAGGCGCCACCATCGCTGGCCGTTTTTACAAAACAACCGGTGCGCTGTAGGATGTTCTGTAGTACCAATCGACAATCGCAGGGTGCATTTCCATTCACTTCCAGACGATGACTACGCAGCTATTTTCCTTCGCAACCTCAGGATTTTAAGTTCATTGTGGGAAAATATTTAGTTCAAATTTTTTAGTAAAAACTTCGTGCGCGTAAATAAAATTGATTACGTCGCCCTTTCTGGCTTAGTAAACAAATCCGAGTGGTCCTCAGTATCCCATTGAAGAAGGACCCTTTGTAAAAACAAAACATCTGACGAATTGCGCTTGCTGCTGCTTCATAGTAAGCTACTAACTTCTGTTAGATGGTGTATTTGAGTTGCTGGGTCACCTAGCACGTGTTTCGTTTTATTCTACACAGTTATTTCTTAGAAAACGCTCTGAAATGCGGCTATGAGGTTTGATTGAAGGGTAAGTTGGACATTACTTCCGTAGTAAAGTGGTAAAGTAACAGTCGGAGTCAAACAACTCTGGACCGATAGCCCTGCTATTAGCCGGCGGTTGGAGGCTACACTTGTGAAGATAAAAGAGCAAAATATTTTCAATCTTCACAAGCATGGTCTCCAGCCGCCGAATAATAATATAACTATCGGCTTTGTTTGAGGAACACGTGGTCCGCAGGCTTTTGTCCCCGACTGTACAGTTAACTGCTGTTAGCTTATTGAATTTTCTCGATTTTTTTCCCCAGCATGATGCCTTGCAAGTGGCGGCGTAGACTTTTATTCGCCTCAGCGGCTGGCACCACCGCAGTCAAGCCTAGATAGATGCGGAGATGACGGTTGCTGCTTGTGGGACTAGAGGCCACCAACATCGATCGTGAGCACACTTTTTAAAATGCTTCATGCGGGAATTTGTTTCGAGACATGGAACGTAGAATTTTGTGCGTGAAAGACGCCGATATCGAAACCCACTCGTGACATGCGTCGAAATTAGTTCAGCCCCACTTCACGTTACACAGAAGCGTTTCAAGGCCGCAACGTACCGCAGTGTTGTATATTGAGACATTGTTACTATTACGAAGTGTGATTACTTTTTTCATGTCAGTTACATAAGCGCGAAATGCCACCTGTGCAACCCTCCATGACCTTTTGGCACTGGGAATATGTGCACTGTCCAAACTTTGGTTTTCAACTTCCCTTATCTCAGTAAATATTAATTCTTTATTCGAATCAGGATGGCTCGGTGACCTTCAGCAAACGTATGAAATGTATAATTAGTCCATACGGCTCTCGTGCGAATATTGGCTTTAGATACTGTTACGTGGCGGCCAGCAGAAGAAAGAGACGCGATGACCGATGGCAATGAGGTGATTTAATGGCCGCTGGCATAGCGCGAGCGCTCCGTCCCCCGCCAGTGCCAGCTTCGACTTCTTCGTCGCACTACCCGGGGCCACCGAGCGATCGTCCCGATCGGCGATGAAGAGTCGCGCTAAGTGGTGAGGGGCTTTAGAAGATGGTGGGATTGGAAGGAGAAAGTGGTGAGGAGCTGGCCGCGACGATGAAGGAGATGGCCGAATGATTCCTGGTCCGCGAAGCTTCCGGGCCGCAGGTCGCCAGGAGCCGAAGGTCGAGGCCCCAGGACGCGCCGAACGGCTTGGGCAGGGGAACGGTGTCTTCAGATCACGGTGCAAGAATACTGAGATGTTGACACTGCGCCCGCTGGAGCGTCCCGATTATGTTCGGCCGCGGCGGAGCGCGCCTTGAAGTTCTGCTGCAAGCCGACAGATGGCGCCGATGTCAGCGGGCCCAGAGAGAGCTCTGTGGAAAACAGGGATGCTAACGAAATCAGCACTGGGGACATACAGGATTTTTAAGGAGGAAATTCCCAAATAAAATATCTATGATAATTGTAGGGGAAGCATAGGACGGGAGTTTTGCGGACTAAGACATATAGAGTTAGGTACGACGAGATAGACACGTTGTGCGTTGCGTGCGGAGAGGAGGACGAAACGGCTGAACACTTTATACTTTTCCGTAAAGGGCTTCACCCTACAGTGGAAAGCAGTGGGGCTGATTTATCCAATGCATTGGGTTTTAAGGACAGTGAAGGGGAAGTAGATTTTAAGCGGGTAGAAATAACCAAGCGAAGGTTATCTTATTGGTGGCTAAAATCAGGAGAAGAGTAATATTTCATAAGTCATGGCTAGGCGGCTTGAACCACCGCCCGATTTAAAGGGTCCACCCGTATCCATCCATCCATCCATCCATCCATCCATCCATCCATCCATCCATCCATCCATCCATCCATCCATCCATCCATCCATCCATCCATCCATCCATCCATCCGAACATCCATCCATCCATCCATCCATCCATCCATCCATCCATCCATCCATCCATCCATCCGAACATACATACATACATACATACATACATACATACATACATACATACATACATACATACATACATACATACATACATACATACATACATACATACATACATACATACATACATACATACATACATACATACATACATACATACATACATACATACATACATACATACATACATACATACATACATACATACATACATACATCCATCCATCCATCCATCCATCCAGTTGAGCGGTTCTGGCGCCTTGAGATACCACTGTCCAAGCTCAATTTTCGTTTTGGTGGCGTGAATTGAATTCAAAACGCAAAGGAAATTCGTTGCTTGAAATTAAAATCTGTAGTGTGGCAGTCTTAAAATTTTGTTTTTATAAAATTATCTTGTGTAAAGCAGGTAATGATATGGACTCGGTCGAGCAACACTCGAAGCTCATTCACGTCTCGCTTCCTCTTTCAATTCATGTTTCATTCGATCTAATCATAGATCTAAGCATAATAAAAATAAGTGGGGGTGCTCGTGCCCTTTTCAGCTCACAAGAGAAGAGAGTTATTGTATCGGAAAGTTTTTCCTGCACGCTTATCGTTGCTTCTTCACTCTATATGAAGACCATTCAGACATTGTTTCGTTGAGTGGGCTAATTTTCAAGATGCACAGCACTAGTATAGCGCAGCTATATACGACTCAAGTTTTAGGAAAAACTTTCACCGGAAATATATCAGGCGGGATGAAAGGGCGCGTCGGGTAATGAACCATAACCTAACACGAAAGCTTGAGAAAACGGCATTTTTATTCCGATGCAAATTATCATAGAACGGGCATAATTTCCAGTAGGCTCCTTTCCACTACAGGCTAAATGGCAATGCGGTGTATTTGTTGAAGCACCATCTAGCGCAAGACATGGCATCATAGTGGCAAAGTCAGAGTCAAGATGCTGTCGCTTAACCGCTGGCTCCAAGGCTGTTTCCGGATCTGCAGGCATCACAGCAGGCAAGGAAGTTCGGAGAGGCTGCATCGCGGCGTTTTCAGCGACTTTCGTCCGACGTAGCTTGGATGCTTGCGCAGGAGGTTTCCTCTTCCAGGGCGGCTCTCTATGTCTCTCTGGCCGCGTGAGATATTTGGGACAGTTCGGAAAAAATGTAGGAACTGCATCTCTGGAAAGCACGGGCCGCTTTTTCGTGTAAAGTAGCGCTCTTCCATCGAGCTCCGCGTAATATGCCCGGGATATCGCTTCCTCTGCAAAATGCTTGGCGCAGACATGGTCAGTGGGCATTTACGTCCGGTCTTCTCTGGAAATCGCAAGGCGCTACTTCTCCAAACGAACATTGTCGGACGGAGCTTTGAATAATGCACAAGCTCGGCACATGTCCGGTGGCCCGAATTGCAGTTCGGCACGAAGAACTTTATTTCCATCGCCCAGCACACACCGCAGTACTCAGCTGCTGTAGGCTGCTCTGCCGACGATAGCCAAAGACAAGGTCTCGGTGGAAATTAAAAGAACTTGTTAAAAACAGCACAGCACACAGCCGCACACTCCGAAATGTGCCAAAAACACGTGCGCAGTACCGCACCACGCCGGACCGAGTCGCCCAGCGTGGGCCCGCCTTTCGCAGCGCCCTCTAAGTTAGCGACCGGTTTCCATGGCAACCCTTCCCCCTCCCCCCGAACATATTGTGGCCGCGAGCGGGCGGCGCTCTCGCGCTCGGCGGGAGGAGAGTGTCAACACCTCAGTATGTTATTCTTACATCGTGCTTCAGATGTAAGAGGCGTCTCGGGTCGGTGGGGTCGGTAGATGAGGTCCTTGCGTCGGGTTCAGTTCGTCGTGTTGAGTGGTCGGGGCGGGGGACGGGGCGGAGGTCGGTTCGGGTCTGAAAGGCTGGGGCGCGGTCGAGCGACGCACGCCAAGAACTCACTGCCGACGGCCACGGCAGACGCTGGACGCCGAAGCTCCTCGGACCAAATGCCGATGAAACCCAGCACCTCCACCAAATGTTACGTGGCAGCCAGCCGAAGAAGGAGACGGGATAATCGATGGCAATGAGGTGATTTAATGGCCGCTGGCCTAGCGCCAGCGCTCCTTACCGCGCCACTGCACAGTTCGTCGTCTTCTTCGTCAAAACATTTTTTTGGTTTGCTGCTTCGCTTAGATATTACAATAAATGAGTGGAGTAATTCAAGCGTAGACTGGTAATGCCGCAAAACACACGTATTATACAGCAACGAAAAACTAATAACGGAAACAAAACTCAATGTCACATGAAGCACCAAAGCAGATGAGCCAGCAAATGCATAACGGTTAAGCACTGCCGGGGACAATGGTGAGCAAGTGTTCCCAATTGCTAGCTGCCTTTGGGAAAAAGCAGTGACAATATCTTTTGGCAGTATGAAAGCCCTCTGATTTTTGACGATGATCTGTACGAGGTGACCTTAATGATGGCTTCGAGATAAGTTCCCTTTTTTGTGGGACAGCGTTAGAGGCCCTATTAACGAGAAAATCCTGAGTCGAAGAATCACAGGCATGTATCTGGCAGGAGGACTCCACAGAGCAACCTAGGAGATATGTGGGCCACCTAGGTCACGTGACTTTGCTATGTCATCGCACTCTGCCCACCGGGTAGTGATCAAACTGCCCAGCGTGACAGGTGGCAGTTAAAGATTGATCCCACGGCAAGAGCAAGCTGGGCCTTATGCGGCCTACCGCTGGGAGCACATAGCATCTCAGGGCAGTGGCGCATCTCTTAACCGGTTCCCCACTGCGCCAAGGGAGGTATGAGGACTCCCATTGATATATGAAATTTGAGTAGAGAATGACATTCTCCACATAAGCGAAAAAACCAATACATCATTACGCTTAAGCTCCACCCTTCAGGCCGAGTTTAAGTGTCCCCTTGAGTTCTTATTTCCTGATCGTCAAGAGAAATCAATGAACGTAGGCAATCGCGACATCTTTACAAGTAAGAAAAGATTTTGAAGATTCAAAGTACTTTTTATTTCAGTTACACCGGCAGTACGGGAAATGTACAACACTTCAAAATGCACGCTGCGGTTCAGTGCCAATTCTTATTCAGTTGTAAGAGTACCAACGCTAGGGTTCCAAACTTACTATGCTTATTCTAATCTTGATTGCACGATGCTTTGCTTACTCGCAGCCTGATTGAATATAGAGCCATAGAAAATTTACGCCCGAAGAAATCGAGCATACGGTTAGCGTTCTCTACTACATAAGCGACACAAACCTACCATGAATAATTTTGAATTTACAAATATTTATATGAACTTTCTTGCCTGAGCCTGAGATATAGAACAAAGGATAATTTCTATTAGGACATGGGTGCGAAAGGCTCGTAACTTTACAGTTGTTAGTATCCAATACCATGAGGCAGAATGCAGACGAATCAGATATCTTAATAATGTCACACTCAAGTGTGAATGAATCCTAGCTAGAAAGTGATTACTCGAGAAATCACGCAGTGATCTTCGAAAACCCTGATAGTGGAGTTAATGCATTCATTGCTCCCCGCAGGGGGGCGTCTGCAACTTGCAGGCGTTGGTGAGTGGCGACACCACGGGTTCCCGAGCATCCGCAGGGACATCCCCGCAGGGGATGATGGTGAACAGTGGATCACCACGAACCCGAGCACCCGCGCCTCGCCGTGCGTCGCATCGCCGTGTCCGGGCAAAAGGGGATCCTGGTGGTTGAGCCGATGCCGAGCGTTTGGACCTTTAAGGCCCCTCGGCGGAGGCAACACACCACTTTGGCCCCAGCTTCCTGTAGACGGCACCTCCGGCCTAACCCAACCGGGGGAAATCGGCAGTCGCCTTTTCCTGTCCTCCTCTACATCTTTTACTTTCCTGTCTTCTTTCTGACTACTGTCCTGTCTCCTCATCGTTTCTTGGTTTTTCATTTCTTCATGGGCGGCTAGGGTTAACCTTGTGTGGCGAACTACCCTGCGTTTCGTCATATTTGGTTATAGTTGAGGTGTACAGCTGGCGTGGGCAGGACTTGCGTGCAAGTTGCTGTCCCGTCCCCTTGTTGGGCTCCGTGGTGGGTGGCTGGCACCGTGGCTGAAAAACTTAATTTTTTTATGGCTCCCCTCTATTCCAAACCTGATCGCTCTCTAAAAAGAGGGCGGAACGATAAAGATTTTTTTCAAAAATAAAAGTGTCATTCCCAAAATTTCATGTCATTCACAGCAAAGCTGAAGAACAACAAGCAAGACTGATTTCCCCATTCTTGGTAGCAAAGTGCCTGACAGATACCTTGGGGTTTGGGTATAAGGTATCAAAAATGGCTAGTGGCGACTTACTGCTCGAAATACGTGACACTGTCCAGCACTCGAAACTTGCAAACATTCTATCGATAGGGGAGATTCCTGTCTCCATCACGTCACACCGATCTTTGAACACAGTCCGAGGCGTCATATCAGAAATTGATTTTGTTCACCTCTCTGAAAAAGAAATGCTTGAAGGCCTTGCCGACCAAGATGTCATAAATGTTCAGCGGATAAAGATCCGAAAGGATAACAAGGAAATAGATACGAAACACATGATCCTCACTTTCAACACCAGCACACTACCTGAAAGCATTGAAGTCGGATACCTGAATATAAATGTAAGGCGATATATACCCAACCCACGCAGATGTTTCAATTGCCGGAGGTTCGGCCACGGCTCTCAGAGTTGTCGCGGCCGCAAAACTTGCGCGAAATGCTCCTCGAAGGACCACCAGTCAGATGATTGTGTTGCTGCCCCGCGGTGCACAAATTGTGAGGGAGACCATGCGGCATACTGCAGGGCTTGTCCGTCCTGGAAAAAATGAAATATTTACTCTGAAAACCACTGAAAACATTTCTTTCAAGGAAGCCCGAAGGCGATACGCCGAAACAAACCGATTCTCATTCACTGCGAAAACAACCTTCGCCGATGTGGTGCGTGGGCGCGGCGCATCACACCAGGCTTCGGCACCCGTCCAGGCCGCACGCAGTGGGCCTATGGCAGGGCCATCCGCGCCCCCTGGTGGTGTAGCTGATACTACTCCGCCAACCCCAAAGCAGGCTGCGCAGACCCCCGGGTCAGCGGGCCTCAAGACCTCTTCCCACAGGTCGAGGTCTAACTCAAAAGTCAGCGTGCATCCTGCACGGTCGTCCAGCGCCTCTGCTGGGGCGATGGACACGACCCAGGGCAGCCCCGTGCCGTCCACATCGGACGGACGGCGGAGGTCTTTGGATCGATCAAAAAAATGTGAGGCTCCGAGTCAAGGGGCCAAATCCAAGTTAATCTAATTTTATCTGCACACACGCACACACCATTAAGATGGCTTTCATAATACACTGGAACTGCAGAGGTCTCGTAAATAACTATAACGACATAAAAGACATTTTAAACACAATTTCTCCTATTGCTTTATGTGTGCAGGAAACCAATCTAGGCCCTCAGCACACAAAGGTGCTAAAGAAGTATACTGTCTTCCGCCGTGACCGAGAGGGGCGAGCAGACTCTCGGGAGGCGTAGGAATCATTGTGCAACCTGGCGTAGCAGCTAGCGAGATCAAACTCAAAACTAGGTTCGAAGCCGTAGCAGCCACCGTGGTTGGTTACAAAACCATTACAATTTGTAGCGTATATCTTCAACCACATCTCGAAGTAAGACAGCATGAATTAGAGAGCCTTTTACACAGTTACCGGAGCCATACTTGATAGTTGGCGATTTTAATGCACACTCTTGTTTCTGGGGCAGTGAGAAAACCGATAGCAGAGGTCAAATTATTGAGGATTTTATACCATCCAACAATATTTGTTTACTGAACACCGGTAAACCTACTTATTGCTCCCCTTGTTCAGGAAAAATAAGTGTTTTAGATTTGTCTTTTAGCCCTCCTTTAGTTTTTACCGATTTTAAATAGGATGTCTTAGACAACCCGTACGGAAGCGATTATCTCCCTGTTAAAATCTGCCTGTCATCCCCACCATCAGTCACCCAGACAAAACCATGGTGTTGGAAGCCCAATTTAGCAGACTGGCAGCTGTTTAGAACAGCAGCCACGTTAGAAAATATTACGTTACAAAATCGTAATGTAAATGAAATAAATGAAAAGTTCACAAATTGCATTCATTCTTCCGCACGCTTGGCTATCCCCCAATCTTCAGGAATAGTACAACGCAACCATAAAATGTGGTGGACACGAAATTGCAAAGAAGGAAAAAAACAACAAAATAAAGCTTGGGGTATATTTCGCCGATACCCCACACAGGAGAACCTTATAAACTTTAAAAAAGCAAGAGCAAAAGCGCGGTACATACGTCGAAATGCCAAAAAATCATCCTGGCAGCGTTTCGTTTCCTCGTTAAACAGCCAAGTCTCTTCGAAAAAAATGTGGGAGGCTGTACACAAAATGGATGGTCGCTACTCTCCATTCACAGTTCCTCTTCTGAACGCCCCTGGTGTACAGACAAATATAAAAGAACAAGCAGACATATTAGGCGAATATTTTTCCACTGTATCTAGTTCCTCTAACTATACAGAATTATTTTTAATATATAAAAACACAGCCGAAAAAGAAAGACTGCCGATAAATGGCAGTGCTCACGAAGCATATAATAGCCTATTTACACTACAAGAAATTAATAGTGTAGTGTCTTCGGCTAAACAAACTGCACCAGGACCAGATGAAGTCCATTACGAAATGCTGTAGACTCGCTTCTGAAATTTTTTAACAAAATATGGTTATCAGGAGAGATTCCAGAGGCATGGAAAAAAGCCATAATTGTACCCTTGTTGAAGCCGGGAAAAGTACCTACTTCCCCTGGCAATTACAGACCTATAGCCTTAACAAGCGTACTTGCCAAATGTTTCGAAAGCGTCCTTAACATTAGATTAATGTTTACATTAAAATCTCGTGATCTTCTTGACATCCATCAGTGTGGGTTTAAAAAGGCGTGCTCTACAACCGACCATCTAGTTCGCCTAGAGAACACAGTCCGAGAAGCATTTATACACAAGCAACACTGCCTTGCGGTCTTTTTTGATTTAGAGAAATCCTATGACACCACATGGAGGTTTGGCATACTGCGGGACCTTGGAGACCTCGGAATCCATGGTAGAATGCTAAAATGCTTGAGTGACTTTTTGACCAACCGTTCATTTCAAGTATGCCTGGGTGCCACTCTTTCTAAATCTTTCATTCAAGAGAACGGCGTGCCTCAGGGGTGCATTTTATGCACCACGCTTTTTATAGTAAAAATAAATTCCCTAGCAAAAATAATCCCAAAGTCTATCATGTATTCTGTCTACGTCGACGATCTCCAGATTGCTTGCACATCCTCTAACATTTCATCGTGTGAGAGGCAAATACAGATGACAGTAAATAAACTAACAACATGGGCAGACAGAAACGGTTTTATGTTTTCCACGCAAAAGTAAGTAGCTGTTTTTTTTCGCATAGAAGAGGACTGCACACTGATCCCTCCTTGTATTTAAATGAAGTCGCACTACCAAATAAAGATGAGCACAAATTTCTAGGAATGACTTATGATAAAAAGCTCACATTCCTACCACACATAAACATACTCAAAAAGAAAGCTTCTAAATCTCTGAATATACTAAAAGTACTTTCACGAAAACATTGGGGTTCCGATAGGACTTGTCTTTTACGGATTCATCGCACTGTAGTACGTTCTACATTAGATTACGGATGCATAGTTTATGGATCAGCGAGGCAATCGTACCTTAAACGGCTAGACCCAGTACACAATTTAGGCTTGCGTCTTTCCACCGGTGCATATAGGACGTCACCGATAAACAGTATTTATGTGGAAGCCAACGGGCCGTCGCTTACAGAGAGAAGAACCATGCTTACTTGCTCGTACGTTTTAAAAATCCGTTCACTACCTAAACATATCTGTCACCAAATAGTCACAAAGTGCCCATCTAGAACACTATTTAACAACAAACCATTAGCAATAAGGCCACTTCTCCTGCGTTTTGAAGATGGTTGCAAAAACCTCGGCGTAATGGATACATTACTTGGTGCTGCTTGAAGACGTGGTCCACTGCCTCCATGGTTCAATTTTCCTGTAATCTATGACCTCACTCTTGCACATTTCCGTAAAAAGCGAGCTCCACAGCAACATATATTACAAGAATTCCGTGCCCGTGAAGATAAATACAGTAGTTTTACAGAATTTTATACTGATGGATCAAAAACAGATAGTTGCGTAGGAAGCGCAGTGGTGCGATGAAATTCGGAGCAAATAGTAAGACTACCACAGTGTTTCTCCATCTTCACCGCGGAGTGCTACGCAGTATGGATGACCATAGAGAAAATACCAAGTGAGAACCTCAAAAATTCTGTTATCTACACAGACTCCTTGAGTGTACTTAGAGCTCTCCATTCTAAAAATGCAAGCTCCCATCTGCTCGGTGACGTCATACACAACATAGTAACTGCCACAGCTCAAGGACAAAATATAAAACTGTGCTGGGTCCCGAGTCATGTGGGAATAAAAGGCAATGAGTGAGCAGATGTGTGTGCAGGTAAAGCTCGTGGCAAGGAAATAATGAAAGTAAATATGCCGTTTAATTATTGCATGAAATTAGTAGCAAGGAAACTAAGAAAAAAATGGCTGATCGGCTTGGAACAATGAGGTCAAAAATAAACTACACTTGGTAAAACCAGGTTTAAGTGAATTTAAGTCGTGTGTACACCAAGAACGTTTCAAGGAAGTGATCTTATGCCCTCTCCGAATAGGCCACAAACACCTTACGCACAACTTCCTACTAACAAAACAAGACAAATCTGTTTGCCAACAATGTGGAGATGAACTCACGGTTAACCATATTTTATTCTCTTGTGTGGAACTGGAAGAATTAGGAAAAACGTATTTTACTGAATTTTATAATTAATGCATTCCTTTTTATCCCGCACTGCTTTTAGGAGATGATGCAATTATTAATATATCATGTGTTTTTACCTTTCTTAACGAAACGGGATTTCTCAAGAGACTCTAAATTTTTACCCACTGGTTTGTTTGAATTTTAGTACACCTAAGCCAACTTCTCAGGCCTGAGAAGAAAGCTGAGGCTTTTATTTTGATTGGTTGGGAGCCTCGATGTCCTTCCGCAGCCAAGGAAAGCTGCTGAGGTTACCCGGCCCTCTTTAAAGCTTTTACTTGTAGCCATTTATAAAATTTGTGTATGTGTTCACTGGGTAATATTAATGTTTGAGGGCCGCTAGAGCAAGGATTATTCTTGCATTTCTATAATATTCAACAAAATACTTTTCCTATACCTTGTTCTTGGCACATGATGGCCTCAGTTGCCTGTGTGCCATACACAACACAACACAACACGCATTCATTGCATATTAAGAACAACAATAATCATAGTACGCGACAGTGTCGTGCGCCTCAGTTAAGATGATATGGTGTAGAATTAATATTATTTGAGCCAACGGGATGAATTTTGTCAATTCATTTAGTCTTCTTTTAGTATGTTGTGTTACCTTGTTGACGTGTTTACCAAAATTTTCTTTTCGTGTGTTATTGTATGTAGTTATATCGCACCTACAATAATGCCTCATGGGCGCTTTAGGTACTTGCGATAAATAACTCATAAGTTGTGGACTCAGGAAAGGATATCACGGTCCATGTCCAGTTTCTTGAGCTTCAATAAAAGTATTAGTGTGTTAACGAGATTAAATGCATTCGAAAAAGTGAAGTGAATGCACTCATTAATACCTCTCTTTTCTAATGTTTTGCATAAGTAATAAGTTTAACTTAACGACCTTTGTCAAAAACGAAAATAATTGATGAATGTGACGACAGAGAGGAACTGTGATTTTCTAGGAAGTTAAACAAAATAAATATACGACCAGCTCTGGCATTTTACACGAGCTGAAGATGTATATCGTTCGTATATTGCTGACTGTTCACCTGCACAAAGAACTAACGATAGTGAAATAGTATAGTTTTCAGTTGCTCTGTATTGTTAACCACTTTCTTTACTAAAGTTTCTCTTCGTGGTTTTTCCCCGTATCTCGCCCTTGCATTTCCCTTGTACATCTTAAGGAGCAGTTCTGACATTGTTCTCTGAGATGAAACGGGCTGGCGTGGTGTGTTCCGGTATGGTATGGTTAGCGTTTTTTGGTGGTAAGGTGCTATGGGGCACGGTGCGCTTTGCGCGATATGGAATAGCATGGTATGGTATGGAATATAGCCTAGTACTGCACGCTACGCAAGTTACGACGGACAAGTTAGGTACGGATGGCATAGTATGCTATAGTATGAAGCAGAGTGGTGCGATATATAGTACAGCCTTTGTCAAAAGTAAATAGCCCAAGGCGTTTTTGTTTAAGCCTTGTAGAGGGAATTTCGGTGAGTCCTTGGAGTTCCTTACTTCTCGGGTGTTGAGGACGAGCGTTCATATGGCTTTCACGATATTTAGAACGCTGGGGACGCACGACGAGCTAGACAATACATTCTAGTAGTGCTATTCCAATGACGCAGCTAAAACTGCTATGCGCATTTACGCCATGCGCTTAAACCGAACCAAGTGGCGAACGAAAGCAGTGGTGAGGCATTATAAACAACGCGGCTCCCAGCCTACACTGCAAGGAAAGTATCTGGCTCTGTTTGGCTATTTATTAAAGTACCTACGTGAGGCGTGTTGACATAAATAATTTCTTATAAGGTTCTTCGGTAAGAAAATACAGCACACAAATTCATTGCTCAGTAGAATTGAAGTTTACACGATACAGAACGAGGAATACGCTGCAGCAGCCCCAAAGCTTCTTCCTTTGCAGAGGTATGAATGGCACCCGTCGCCTGGACCTCAGAGTGGATGTTCACTGTCCACAGAAGCCTGGCACATTCCCAGACGATGCAGATGCTCGTCATCTGGCTCCCAGCGAGAAAGGCTTGGGTGGTACCTGTCGCATCAGATAACACCATACTTTCTTTATTGTCTTTCAATCGACTCATGCTTCGAACGTACAAAGCTGTGGAGCCCGCTTGTAGTGCATACTTTCAATCTATCAGAGAGAACTTAAGTAGGACATATCTCAGCACGAAAGAGTCATTCATGCAGCTTTTCCGAATTGATTCAAACATGTCAAGCCAAATGTATCAAACGAAGAAGAATATGTGACGTCACGTCAACCGTGTTTCCGCTAATAAAACTTTTCTGGTGACAGCACTAATGCTGCACCGCGTACATTGATACGGGGAGGAATTGATGCAATCAATTTATCTGCAGTCGGAGCTCTCAGGTACTCCTACCACCACCTCGCCAGTTTGTGTCTTACTTAAGAGTGAAATCATGTGTCATTTAAGAAAGCACTAGCTTAAATACTTTGTTCTTGAATAGTCACAGCAATGTTAGCAGTATGGCGTTAATTGCATAAGACACTAAGCGGCAGAGGACGGCAGGACACGATTGCACCACTGCAGGGATCGGACTGTCATTTCAATCCCGCGCCACATGAATAAAATCATCGCACGAACATAGCGCGGTGGTGCGTATGCTACAGCGTACACTTGACATATACCAGTCAACGCGAGCCTTGGTGGTTCGATAACAGAAAAAAACGCCTCTCTGATTTAGTTAAATATTACTTGAGGTCACTGGACCCTGACCAGCCTAAAAAACTTCACCTTTCATGGTGCTTCAGCTGCACGTAGTTTGCTCGAAGAAAAAAAAAGTGGATCTAAACAGTGGAATGGTGCAAGGACACTGTTTTTTTATTTTCCTTGCACGGCAGAACGATGATGTTGTATTTGGTGTCAGGCACTGTAGTTGCACCGTAGACCTGTCAGGCACAGATCACCTCTCAGACAGTGCCAGAAGTTGTGATCTCAGAAGTTGTGATCACAAAGGAAGAGCCGGAGGTTTCTTTTGGTAAAACGGAAAAGAAGATGACAGTACGAGACAAGTTCCTATCCCAAAGCACCCCGGCTCGCAATCACTGAACCCGGAGGAGCGCTTACAAAGACCACGAAAGCTGCATTCACTAGGGACCTTCTTCGCAGCAGTTGTAAGTAACCGTGAGTGCAAAGTCTGCGGGTGACAGCGAAAGGAACGGTAATGAAGAAGTAGGGGCAAACACAGCTAAACCTTCGCAGCTTGTTTTGCACAGCAGTGACAATGTCTTTTTTTTTCTTACGGAGAGAGCTTTCGGCAACAGTGTTTTTAAGAGTACATTTGGCTTTTTAGATTAACTAAGGTAATTCTCTGCCGGTAAGCTGGGGGTTGGTGCTTGTTGTATTTCTATATTTTAACTTAAATGAGGTAATAACGAAGCGTTATGCCAGTTACTAGTAGATGAATAATGACTGACTATTGCAACTATCTCTGTCCGCTCGATCTTTGATCAAATTATTTCCTTTCCCTCCTTGGCTCATATTGCGGTGCTTCGCTGGCGTCACCCCACAGGGACGGCCAACCTGTCTTGTTGCGAAAAAGCACCAAAATTCAGGGAGCCTATTTTGGTGTCATAATGAAATGGTTTCAATTTCTAGCCACCTTTTCAGCATCCACTACTGTTTCACTGCACCCTGAGCGATTTCGTACACAGCTACAGCAGAATGGCAGCCAAGCGAGACTCTTGCATACAAGAACTAAAAAAGATAATAAAAAATTACGTAACACCAAGACTGCGGAAAAGTAGGATAAAAAGACTGGCGGAGACACAAAGGGAATCCTGTGAACGGAAAGCCTGCGAATGGGTAGTCGAACCTGGTTGGTCAGTAGACGAGTGAACTGTGCCCATGTTGCTGTGATTCCATGCAGCGCATGTCTTGAACAGTCAAGTGAAAAAACGGAAAGAAAAAAGAAATGATGAAAGCACGGTATAAACGATAAACTTGAAAGTTTAGGGAAGGAGGAACCAAGGATGGAATGTAGAAAAGAAGGAGGAAAATAGACTGGAAGAAAGAGATAAAGAATGAAAGAAAGCGGGAAAGAAGGCAAAGAGAGACCCATCGGGAGGAAAACGAAAAGAGGAAGAGACGGAAAAACAAATACCAAAAAATAAACAGACAATAAAAGGAGGACAAGAAACAACGAAGAAAAAGAGAATGCAAGAAACAGAAGAGGCAAAAAAAGGAAAAGTACGAAACAGCGAAAACCAAAAGGAAGAACCAAAAAACAAAAATTCCCAAATGAAGGCAGAAACCGGTCTCTTTGATCACCAGCATTGGTTTTGCTAGCATGGAAAAGGTTTATCCAAACAGCCACTAGAGCACAAACCGAAATAAAAATAATGGCCACAGCAAACAAAGCTAGGAGTGTTGCGCGAGAAAGTTCGTCCGCATTCGAGTTGGGCACAACGACGGGGCGCCTAGGTCGGACTTGAGTCATCGCCAGACACGTGCACGGGGGATGAGGAGAATATCCACGACCGGAGTTGGGAAGAGGAGAGGGATGAACCGGGCTGCTAGGGAGCCCGGCGTCGGGCGTAGCGGTCTGTGCGTTGTACGAAAGGAAGAGAGAGTTGAAACGAGTGGAGAGGAGCATATATAGGAGCACTACTTTAGAGGAAAGCCGCGAGCCGAAAATGACGAAACGAGACAGCAAGTAAACTATTTTCTCTGCTGATATTTTTTATCCTTTGGCGCTTCCTCAATACTGTGATGAAGAAGGAACCCTTAGCTCCTAACTAGTGTGATGGAAGGTTGCGCAAAGTAGGCTTCTCAGCAGCGGTGTATTTTGATACTATGAAAGAGGGCGCGATAGCGGGAGGTAGAAAAAAACACCATGGTAAAGAGCATTGGGTGTCCCGATATTCTTATTCTCTCGCTAAATAAATACACAAACTGCAGAATCCCGTGCTGTACTTGACCGGTTCAACTTATCTAGTGCCGTACTATGACCAGCGGAGAACCCACACAAGACCGTCAAAAACATATCGAAAACTCCATCGTTACGATGTCCCGATGGTCCGGTACCCCTGGCTCCCTATGCCTGACAGACTGTCTCTAGACGGAGACTGTAAAAATTCCTTCAAATGGATGCATATTTGTAGGGTCATATATATGATATATTCCTCGGTTATAGTTACTGATTTCAAAGCAACTCATTCTGGTTTTCAGGGGGGACCTTTTTGAGCTCTAGTGAAATAACCACTTTGGACTTTTATTCGTTAGTAATGCAACCGTACAGAAATTACCACTAAATAACCGTGTGTTTGTTATCGGTCTAAACCATTTCAAAGCTTGGCCAGACTTGTACCGTTTGCAGTAGCTATGGATTATTGCCATGCTACAACTTTTCGCTTCAACCACTCTATGGTTCTACCTGTAGTAAGCCCGAAAGATTCCATACGTTGTGCCAAAAAAGTCTGCTTTTCCGACTATGCAATACCAGCTCCATTCGCCAACTCGTATCACTTTTTGCTTACTTTCTGTTTTTTTTAAATGGGAAGACAGCTTCTACTGCCACAAAATTGATTTCCGATTTTTCATGTTGAATATAATACAAATAGTTGACTTTCTGCCAGAGAAATAGTTACTGAAGCATTTCGTAAAATCGCGCGAACAGTGACAGCTAAGGAAGCTCTACGATTTGTGCTCGCAGACGTTAAATGAAGAGCGGAAAGCCTCCTTTTGAGGGGAGACCAGAAATGATGAGATGACTAGGCGAAAACAATGCGAACCACATACGGAATGTGAGAGAAGAAGAAACGTACAGGGCTTACTCTTTGCAAACATACCTATTACCTCGTATTCACGAACATACCCCACCTTGAAACTCTCTAACAGCACCCCCTCCTCCCACAACGTTGTCCTCGTACACAGTAATATAAAAAAACTGTAGCCTTGTCGAAACTACGCGTCAGCTAATCAGGAGCCCATTTGTTAGGCTTCCTTTCAAGTTTATGCGGTACATTATTGGCCTCAGCCTTTCCCATTGTAATCTTTCATGCAATTAATGGACAGGTAAGAGACAGCAAGCGATAACTCCATCCCCCTTACTCCAGTCTGAAGAGGCTTGCTTAGGCTTTCAGAATAGATCTCGGCTTTAAACGGCACCACACCCTATTACTTGTGCTTGATTTTTTTTGAATCCGTAGTTGAAGAAGGGGTGGCGGTGACGCGCATGGAATGCACTTCTAAAAGGCGTGCGTCGCAAGTAGAATTAGTGAAAAGAGGGGAGAGAGGTAAAGACTAATTAACGCAAGCAAGGCGCGAAGGTATGCCGGATCGCGCGCTCAACGCACCGACGCATCCCTGACGTAAGGCCTGCCGCCTGGATGGTATTCTTTCTTCTCGGGGAGGCCTCACCAGCCACCCTAATTATGCGAGAGCGAGGTCGTACGGTACTCTGCCGTCACGAAGGCTGTGTGACAAAGGGGATACACTACAGCGTCCAGGAGGAATTACTAAGCTATTTCGTGGGAGCACTGGCTCGGGCTTTTGTTTGCCAGCTACTGTGGATAAAGTTAGGCAGGGGAAATAAGGTTTGTTCTCCTGGCCTTCGGACTCCAAACATTCCTTCTACTTTTCACATGAACGCGTTCGGGTTCTTGGTCGGGAAAGCCTCCACGATGGGTGTTGCACTTATTTCACACAGTGCTTAGTATTGCGTTCAAGAAAGAAAGGCAATGTTAGGGCACTGGTTCTTTATTTATTTGGCCACAAAAAATGATGAACGATCCTGCAGGTTCCTAATGCAATTCGTGTGCAATGACCGCTTTTACTCAAAGCGACGCAAATGAGCAGTCAGTGCGACCGCCTGACACTGTTTCTAGATAAGGATGATCCTACCACCGGACTGTGGAGGCTACTCTTCCATGGTGCAAGTCAAATATCTGTCACTGATGTACTCGGCTTTTGTTTCAGAGTATGCATTTTTTAAACAATAAATTTCCGCCATTTGTGCTTCAAGAACACCTTCATTTTCTTTTAACAAGAGTAATGCGCGTAGACCCACAGCCATTGATCTACGTCAGCTTATTCGTTCACATATATTCAAAGTGTTCAATGTGTTGTGCACCTCTTCTTCGTCCGTCGTCTATGTTCGCGCTGTATTTTTTCCTTTCAAATAATCGTAATCCCCTACGGCATTGCGGCTTTCATTGTAACTGCCGGTCGTAGGTCAGAACTGTGAATTCAATGAGTAACGTGAATAATGTGAATTCAATGTTACAACACAGGAAAGGAATTCTTATTTTTGGATATTACTGTTACCACGAAAATTTGTGCTTTCATCGAAATCAAAAGCCAGGGCTTCGAACTGTGGCATCAGCTAGTTTTTATTTTTGTTTTGTTGAATATTTTGAAGACTAACTTCTCAAGCGAGAAATTTTACGTTGAATACCTGGCAAAAATAAACGGCCAAGTAGTTCTGAAAGATATGAGATGAATTTGGGCTGACGCACATATATTTTTGCTTCATTTTTGGGGAGCCTTGCCTTCCGCTGATTAGACTGCCCAGACAAATGTATCTCGTAACATTAGGAAAGGCCGTTGGTGGTGCTGAGGCAGGATGGCTGCGGATATGATTTTCAGTAGAAACGCAAGACCGAGATCCCACACAATGCGTCGTTGTTTCCGAAAAGGAGACGTGGCGGGGAGGGGTGAGTGATTTCTTGTAGCGCCAACAGGAGAGATTGTAGCACCAATAGGACAGGACAGCGCCAACAGGAGGTCTCTATGTTGTCCGTCTATGTTGTCTGACTGCAATAATATGACATTATTAAGAATGCAGATAATGTGATCATATACAACTTTCTAAAACTCCTATGGTTTTATCCAAATTCAACTGTTCTCGTGGCATATTTCACTTACAGAAGGCAGAAATGTGAAGTTTTTTTGGTGGCCCGGTGTCCTGTGAAATTGTTCTCTATTGTGGGATTGACGCCTTGAAGTCAACTGATTAGCAAAGCCATCACACGTGCTGTGAGATATGTTGATGATTATCTCGTTCTTTCTGTTTTTGCTGTGAAATGCAATCCGGATGTAGCCGTCATATAAGAAGTGAGTGCCTATGAAGCTTTGATGAGTGGTGTGAAATTCACTAGTGATCATCCACACGACTGTCACGTTCAGTTTCTCAATTTACAACTGACCTTTTCGACCGTGCATGTATGTTGAATGTATCACCACTGTTCCAAGAAAGACCTGATGACTCACGGCAGATCGCATTACAAGCTCGAAAAATGTGGAGTTTTCTCTTTTCGCATAAAGTCAGCCTTGGGGTAGTCATGGGCGCACAAGATATGCGCACGTTTTAATTGCCAGCTTGTAAGAGCATCCGCAGGCTATCGAGTGCAATTGTTCACAAGCACATGTGAAAGCTTTCTTCAAAATATTAAATCAGTAGACGATTTGGTTGTGTTTTGTTGGGTTTTGTGGCACATAAAAGGCATCATGTGCCAACTGTGTACAGCATGTTGTTTCAGGCACTCTAACCTAGCGAGTGCTGTCTAACGGCATGCAAAGAGCATGTGAGAAAGACTCGTACCATGAAACATGCAGCAAAATGCAGAGTGCACTCACAATTTCAACCTAGTGTCTTAGTTTCCAAAGATGTGCGGGAGAGTATATTTGGGGCAAACGGGGAATTCTTGCATTCAACGCTCCCGGGAGCATTTCTGGCAACACCTACCGTTAAATTTTAACCGCTTTAAATACTGCCGTCCCAAACTTAATGAAACCATATTTTACCTAGAGCTCAGGACTAGACTGAGAGAGTGGTATTAGAATGTTTTTTTTATCTTTCATTGAAAAGACGATTGTGTAAGCGCGTCTGCATTTTCTTTTAAATTGCGTTTTTTATTTCTAGTGTTTATCTCCTTGTCAATTGCCTTCAGTTAGTTTTAAGTCCGGCAAAACGCTGCTGGCCCGGGCTCCCACTCTCTCTATTTATTCATGTTGTTTCTATATTTGTCTCACTGAACCTTTAAAAGAGCTTTTTTAGATCGTTTAATCTCGTGCCCCTCATCGCCCCCTTCTATTCTTAGGTTTTGTAGCGATAGCTATAGTATGGTAGCATTCCGAGCCTTCTGCGTGGCGGCGCCGCCACGCTGTCACGTGGTTGGTCACGGGGTGCAGAGCAGCTGCCGGCGGTGCGGCACCGTGGCTGATCACGTGATTTGTCACGTGGGTTGTCACATGACCAGCCGCGTGGTGCGGAGCAGCTGCTGCTGACGGCGCGGCGCGCCGGCGAAACCAAGCCCTACAGCTGTGCTAATGCGCTGTGTCAAGCGGGACGAAGATGAAGGCGGAACTCCCAGCGAAACAGAGCGGCAAAAGACTACCTTTGTAATTCAACTGAGCAAGTTCCACCCGGCCAACTGTAGTTGTCGCGTCACTCCAGGTTTAACTAGATCTAAACCACCGCCAATTTTTTAGCGTTCTTGTTTTGTTTTCCTAGTTTATTTTTGTCCGTCGCGTTATGCACGGCTGTGGGTTTCTACATATTTCTTTCTACTTGTGTGCTTTATTATTTTGTAACTTTACCCTCCTTTCTCGTGTTAGGTCTTTTAGCTTCTTTTCGGGATGTTATATATTTTCAGTGCATGAAAATATTCCGCGCCAAGAAGGTTATATTTTATTCTGACCTCTATACACTTCGCTCCAGCTTAGCTTGTTGACTACCACAGTTTTTGCCTGACAAGGCCTCTGTTTGTTCTTGCTTATTCACCTTTTCACACGGCTTCGACATGTTTTGCAGCTGTTATGAAAGCGCGGCCCGCTTCATGTGCCGTTATTGAAGTTAGAAGTTTCGCCAATGTCGTCTGTCTTCGTCTCTAAAGCACGCAATTGTTTAGAAAAACTCACAGCACGTCACCCGTTTATTTACTGTGTGAATGCGACACTGTGGATCTGTTTCTATGAATGAGGGATGTGGATGCCTTCTTTTTCCTAATGCCATGTGTCATCGAGTACCAGCCTCGGTCCCTCCGGCACGGGAGCATTTCCACCCATCATACGCACAAGTAATGCCTCCGCGTCAGCCCACACGACGAAGTTCTTTGAGCGTGGTAATAGAATATATCGGGCACCCGGCTGGTAGATTACATTCCAGCTTCACGTGGAGGCGGGATCACGACGCAGTCTCATCCACATCTTGTCGTAGCGGTGCAAGACTTTATCTTATTTTACATGTTCAAATGGCTTCAAAAGCTTCCTTATCCAAAATGTATTTGATAACTCCGCTGTATTTCGCTCTACGGTGAAAAATTATTCTTCTTCTAGTTATTTCACTCTCGTAATCCGGATCTGCAGTTACTCGCGCCTGAAAAAAGCGCGAAAGGAAACAGGGAACAAGAAACCAAATTACAAGTATAGAAACTAACTCGCAACTGAAGCTTGATCGAGAAATCTACGCGCATAAACATGAAGGCAAAGTGTGCAAAAAACAAGCAGCAAGCGTCACAGGAGACACCACGCTCGACGCATGGTGTCTCATGCGATGATTGCTGGATTTGTTTTTATAGGTTTATAAGCTGTCGGTTAGCGGTGGTCATAAAGAAGTTATTCTTAAATCACGTGTGCAAGCATCTCTTCACACTTAAGAAAGCGTGATGATGCACAATAGTTTGTATAGCGGGTAAATAAAACACAAAAACAAATTAATAATTATCAATTTTTAATTCCTCGTTTAACGTACCCGAAGTGAGACATGGGCTATGTGTGGCGCCCCTGCTGGCGTCTTCGCATTATTTTGAATCCCTGAAGTTTTTTTTTTTATTTGCGGTGATGTCGTGTAGCGTATAGGGGCGTTTTTCTTTCCCGTCTTCATCCAAATACTGTCGCTGCAGCCAGGATCCAGCTAGCGACCTTTTGTTTAGCAGCCGAATGCCCAAGGACACTGAGGCACTGCACCAAGAGGTGCATAAAAAGGTCCTCTATTTAAAATATACATGTTGTGGCTTAATGCTGACATATCAAATTAGATTATTGAGCAATTTTTTTCGCAAATAAAGTACACAACATTGTGTTCATGAGGTGAGTAGACAATCAGTTTAAATTGCTAAAAGGTAAGAACAGTTCCGACTTTGTTACAAGATTCACTTTTGCCTCGTTGCCCCAAGAAACACATTTGAACTTCTGACATTGCGTTCCATTTGTAGACATGTTGAGGTGTTTGCGAAAAATACCGCGAACGCTACGAGTTCTGAGGAAGTTCCAAGAAAATTTCCAGTGAGAAAACCGACAACCAGAAGTTATAACTGGTGACTACTGCGAACCATATTGCAGAAGTTCTCGAAAAAAAATGTAATCTGAAATCAAATCAAAAGTGAAAATCAAATGGAATTGAAATTAAAATATCGAAGTCAAAATCAAAAACTCTCCTTCGGCCACTGCAACTTTTCATGCGTGTCACGTTCTTGCTTCGTCAGTACGACAGTCAGACGTAAACAACGGCGTACGGAGAACAGCTTCGCTGCAAACGAGGATCGCGATATAGCTGGCGTCACCCTCAAACAAGAGGGCCATTCACGGCTGCTGCCTCTGTTCTGTGTCTTCCGGTACACAAAATCGGGCAGGAAACTAACTGTGTCACCCGTGAGAGAATGCAAAATCAAGAGAAAGGAAACGTGCCATACCGCCCTGAATGGTCTTCACTTGACTCCTTTCCCCTACAGTAGGAAGAATTCTCCCGTACGCAGTCCGAACGTCATCACACAAAGCGTTCGCCTTGGCTGCGCAAAAAATAAAGATGCCAAGTGAAACAAAAACACACAAGCAAATGCTTGCACACAAAATGCGCTTTGTGCTCGTGAAGAGTGCCTGGTTTCTCTTTTGCGTCATTTGTTCCGGTCGTGCAGAATAGCGCGAGGGGGAACTCAGAGCGGGCGATAAAACAAAGACATCGCACGAGCCTTTGTTGTTTGCCGCGCCGATTGCTCAGGCTCGGTAGCAATGGAGATCTGCCGTGTTTCGGGCTTTTTTTTTCTTATGTCATCTTTACTTCAGAGGGGTGCCCTACTATATTGGCACGTTGGTGCAGCCTGGTCGAATAGACACAATGTTGTCGGGGGCAGGGCAGGAAGTGGCGGGGCTAGGAAAAGAGCCTTTGCGTAAGCTGAAGTTTTTTTATATTTTTTCTGCTTCCGATGCCTCAAAACCTGTGCTAAGTTTTTTCCCTTTGATATGCCGTCCACATCACACAATCGCGCCGAGGCGGTTCAGTGATGTTGCAGGAAAGTTCGGCCACTTGAGGAAATGAGAAAGGGAAGAAAATAAGTGCAAAGAGAAAAGGATCAAAGAAGAGCATCAGTCGCTTTAGTCTTTTGATTAACTGGGCTCTTGGTCATTTTCATGTGTTGCGGCACTCAACAACGGTTGTTCACAAGCTCTCGTTTTACTTTTCTTCGTAGTCTACTTTGAAAAAAAAAATCCTTCCTTTGGTCTTCGACGCTGACGCAACTGGAAGGTTTGGACAACATTTAAATCTGTAAATATAGTTAGACCAGGCATACCTCGGCTCCTTTCTATGCAGCTCATTAGTCTATCGAGCTGCCTTGCGAACTGCGAACGATTTAAAAATGGTTGCTTTCCTTAGCAACGGCTGATCCATTTGTCTTTCTCAAGAGAGAGAATTCCGTTCCTCGGATCACCTGCTTCGTCCCAGCCTTCTTTCTCTTTTTCCTTCCTTCCTTCCTTCCTTCCTTCCTTCCTTCCTTCCTTCCTTCCTTCCTTCCTTCCTTCCTTCCTTCCTTCCTTCCTTCCTTCCTTCCTTCCTTCCTTCCTTCCTTCCTTCCTTCCTTCCTTCCTTTGATTCTCTCCTCTGTTTCTTTCTTTGCTTCTCTTTCCATCTTTGCATCTTTTTTTACCTTTGCTTCCTAGTTTCCTTCTTTTCTCGCTCCTTTTATATCCTTGCTTCTCTCTGTCTTAGTTTCTTTCTCTCTTTCTTTCTTTCCTTCTTACTTTCTTTCTTTCATTCCTTCTTCTTTCTTCGTTTCTTTCTTTAATTCTTTCTTCTTTCTTTCCATCCTTCGGTCTGTCGTTTCTTTCTTTGTTGTTCTTTTTACTTCCTACATTTTCTTCTTTCTTTCCTACTTCGTTGCTTTCCTTCTTCCTTTGTTTATTTCTCTCTTTCCTCCTCACTGTGTTTTTTTCCTGTCTGCTTTATTAATTTCCCTCTTTTTTCTTTATTTCTGTCTAGTATGCTCTGTTTCTTTTTCTTTCTCTTCCTCATTCATTGTACAATCCTTTATTTCTGTCGAACTCCGCATTCACGCTTCCTTCAAATTTCTTACGGCCTACTTTTTTATCTAGCTCGTCTAGCATACCGCATGAATTAACAGTCAACCAAAAATTGAGCCAGCTTGCAAGCCCTGCTTGCCATTATTTCGTTGTGTACCTTTACAAGTTCTGTTTCATAGACTGCGCTTGTTTGGCGTATTGCCTTCTCCGGCTATGAATAGCCTTCCTATTTTGCAGGCTTGACAGTTGTTTTCTCTTCATTTTCATAAATTTGAATTTGAGATCACAGCCTTTTCTCTCTGGATTCTTGAATCCTATATACCACTGATTTGCCTTCGAACGCGTCTCTTGTTTCAAGCCGGGAGCGCTGGTTCTAGTTCATTTCATCATTGAACAGCAGACTTGTGCTTTCCTGGGTCTAGTGCGCATGAGAAGAATTAAAATAAAGGAAACGTTTTGTCATTTTTCCGCCATTCTTTATGTCTACACGCAATTTCTTTCTACAAACTGAGCTCGTGTTTTTTTTTTTAACATGACGTAGAGGACAAGAAAACGTCCTCAAGTTAATTCCTCTTTCTTCTTTCCTATATTGAATAAGCTTGAACGAAGTAGCCTCTTGTAATGCACATTAAGCACAGTGGCGCTCATCTTTATATAGTGGTGTGTCTTATTGCAATTAATATGTGTCATTTTTCTCGTCCCAGCGGAGCAGTGTGATGATGACCTTCTGCGGGCGGAATTTTGTTTATATACTTTAAGTGCAATATATATTTTTGCCTTTAGTATCATGCTTGTTAGAACATTTCAACAAGTATTGGAAATAATCTTGCCTAAAATGATACTGTTGTGCCAACACCGTGATTGAAATGCAGAGTACAACAAGCTGATGAGCCTTTTAAGAAATTTTATTAAGAAGCAAGTAATAAAATTACTGTGCCATCATCGATTCTTTAGCAAACTCTCTTGCGCACCCACAATGTTAGTGCAAACTGCACTTCCTTATAACCTGCAGTAAAGCTCTCCGAGTATGTTATCACACACTCACTAAGCTGGCTTCCTAATTGGAAATATGTTTCTTCTTGAGTAAGGGAATAAATTAAGGATTTTTATGTGAGGAATTTGTCAGGAGAAATATAGTTTGCAGGACCGTAAGAAGGCTTACCAGACTACTAAATTCAATCCAAAGAACTTCAAGTGCTCTGCTCTTTAGTGCTTTCCACCGCACGAGTCCGTGAGGAGGAATATCTTGCTAAATAAAGTGGTTAAACTTTCTGACATTACAGCAATGGAATTGTAGCGCCCCACGCGCCGCGCTCGGCTCGCAGGCCATGGTACGCGGCGCCGGACAAGAAAGAGAAGGTTGGGCAAGGCCGCCGCTGCGCGAGCAGCGCCACTCCCCCGCAGTGGGTATGTGCCAGTATTGTTTGAGGCCAACACAAATAAACAGTTCGAACCTCAACGCTGTCGGAGCTGGTTCTACCTCGCCTTAGCTTTTTTGCGACCTGGCGACCCGGCTTCGAACACGCCGCCCCATCCTCCTCCATGGATTCCGCTGGCTCTACTGCCTGACTACCAGCGGCGACACGCCCCCAAACGCTCAGCCTCTTGGAGCTTCGGTGGCCGCATTCCAGCCAGTCAGCCTGCCGCCATTCTTGCCCAATAGCCCCTGCGCCTGGCTCCTGCAGGTTGAGGCGCATTTCCAGCTGCCATGCATCACCAGTCAGGAGACCAAGTTCCTCCACCTTGTGCCGTCCTTGCCTCCTGACGTCGCTGAGGGTTTAGTGGACGTCATCAACTCGCCGGACTCGGCTCGACTATTCGACACGTTGAAGGCGGCTATCATCGACCGCAAGTCAGCGTCCGAGCGCAGCAAACTCCAGCGGCTCCTCAGCGCTACAGAGCTTGGTGACAGCCGTCCTTCGCAGCTCTTCCGTCGCATGCGCCTGCTTCTGGGAGACTCCGCTGCTCAGCGCGACCCACTTCGGCGTGTGTTGTTCCTTCAGCGTCTTCCTCAACACATGGTCCCCATCGTCGCAGCTGTGGGTGATGTTTCATTAGACAAGCTCGCTGAGCTCGTTGACCGTGTTGCGGACTACTCATGGCTCCCCAACGTCAGCTCTGTGGCCAGTCCTTCTCCAACAACTGCCACAGACTCCTAGCAGGCCAGCATAGAATGTCGCCTTGATGCTCTTGCCAGGCGGCTCGATGTCCTCACGCCTTTGCCACGCCGTTCTCCGCCTGGGTTCAGGCCACGCCGCCGCTCGCCGGAATCCCAACCATCCGACGTGCGGCCAGCCACCTCGCCCTCGGCTATCTCCTGGTACCGCCTTATTTTCGGCAGCTTTGCACGCAGGTGCACACACCCGTGCTCCTGGACGGGAAACGCTGTGACCGGCCACTTACGGCGGCAAGTGGTGCGGGTGGAAGGACATACCGCCTCTTACGTCTCGGACAAGATTGCTGGCACTCGTTTGCTGTTCAAAACGGGAGCACAAGTCAGCTTCATAGCGGCCTCTTGGGCAGATGGCTGTCGCAATGAACAGACCTCCCCGCTCCAAGCGATCAACAACTCCGCCATTCGCACGTACGGCCCACGGTCGCTGACGCTTAACCTCGGATTGAGTCCCACGTTTCGCTGGATCTTCATTATCGCTGACGTCTCGCAAGCTGTTATCGAAGCGGTAATTCCTCAGTTTCTTCAACCTAGCCGTCGACATGCAAGCTCATCGCCTCATAGACCTCTGCACGCACCTCTTCGTCAACGGCGTTCTCTCTACCACTGCGGCGACGGGGCTTCGCGCTCTCGTCCTTGTTTCGCCGTAGGCGAAAGTTCTGGCTTATTTTAACACAAACTCACAAAGCCACATATCGGAGAGTCACCGCTGAAGCTCTCGATCACTCACCACATCGTGACATCGAGACCTCCGGTGCTTGCTCACCCTCGCCGTTTGTCGGGAGAAGGCCTCGCTATCGCTCGCCATGAGTTCCAACACATGCTTGAACTCGACATAGTGCGTCCTTCCTCCAGGAACTGGGCATCGTCACTTCCCATGGTGCCAAAGAAAGATCCGGGAGACTGGAGGCCATGTGGAGATTACCGCGCCCTCAACGCTCACAGTGTACCAGACTGCTAACTACTTCCTCACGTACAGGACTTCACATCAAATCTGGCTGAGTGCACGATCTTCTCTAAAATTGATTTATTGAAGGCTTATCATGAAATTCCTGTGGAGCACGCTGATATTCCGAAGACGGCCATTACCGCACCGTTCGCCCTCTTTGAGTATGTGCGGATGCCTTTTGGCTTGCGAAACGCCGCACAGACTTTCCAGCGAGCTATCAACGCTGTTACGCGAGTCCTCGACTTCGTGTTCACTTACATCGATGTTCTCCTCATAGCAAGTTCATACGGTACTCAGCATGAAGCTCATCTGCGCGCCCTCTTCCACCGACGGGATGAATATGGGCTCGTCATCAACTCGAACAAGTGCCCCTTTGGTGTAGCTACAATAGAGTTCCTCGTCCACCGTGTCACTCCACAGAGCATTCGGCCTCTCGACCGCAAAGTCAAAGCCATTCAAGATTTTCCCGCCCCCACGTCACTCAAAAAGCTCAGAGAATTCTTGGGCCTCCTGGACTTTCATCGCCGCTTTCTCCCGAAGTGCGCCTCCTTCATGAAGCCTCTGACGTATCTTATGGCTACGAAAAAAGATTCTGCTCCGCCACTTGAGTGGACTAAGGACGCTGCCGCTGCATTTGCTGCTGCCAAGAAGGCGCTCACAGTTGCCACATCCAGTTCCTGATGCTCCACTGCGCCTCGTCATGACGCCTCGAGCATTGCCGCCGGCGCAGTTCTCGAGCAGCACGTCTCTAGTTGGCAGCCTCTCGGTTTTTCTCCCAAAAGCTGAAGCCACCTGAGACTAACTACAGCACCTTCTGTCGAGAATTGCTCGCTGTGTACCTCGCCATCAAGAACTTTCCAAACTTCCTTGACGGCCGGGACTTTCACGTCATCACGGACCACAAGCCCTTGACGTTCGCCTTCCAAAGGGACCACATCACCTACACTGCACGCGAGATCCGCCAACTGTGTTTTCTCTCCGAGTTTACAGTGGATCTTCATCACGTCTATGGCCCGGAGAATGCTGCTTCTCATGCGCTTTCCCGTGTTAGTGCCATGGCGTCCGAATCACCAGTGGACATGGAGGAGCTAGCGGCTGCACAGCGCAATTATCTAGAGCTGAAACGTATTCGCTCCTCATCCACGTCCCTGTCCTTCGCCAAATGTTCACTGCCGTTTTCCTCCCAGTTCATTACGTGCGAGACATCCACTGGCCGCTCGCACCTATACGTACCTTTGACTTTCCGTCGCACCAGTTTTCAAAAACTGCACCGACTAAGCCACCCTGGTATTCGTGCTACGTAGAAGCTGATTCCACCTCGTTTCCTTTGGCCAAGCACCAATGCCGACGTCCGCCTTGGGGCGCGAACCTGCCTTCACTGCCAGCGCGTCAAAATTAACCGGCATACCGTCACGCTTGCCTCTCCTTTTCGGCCGCCTGACGCACGGTTTTCCCACGTTCGCATAGACATAGTTGGACCACTCCCGTTATCACGTGGGGCATCTTATCTTAGCAGAACACGTTCTTTGGCAAGTTGGTTCATAGCTTTAGTGGATGAAGCGCACAAAAGACACGGCACATAGGCAAAGACGGACACGACACAGGCGCTACTTGGAACTGTTTATTGGATACACGCACGGCTTATTTATAGCCAAGAGGTAGGGGTGATGGAAAAAAACACGAGCAAAGGATAAAAGATACTGGCGGTGGTATGGGTACTGCATTGTAGGGAACAAAAGTGACTCAAATATTTCTAAACTTATCTAAAAATATACTCTCATTCTTATGTAAGACTAGCGATGGGGTGCTGATGCAGTAACTCCCGCCTTTTTTAATTCGGTGGGCTTCTAGCAGTTCTCGGGCAGTCTTATCTTTACTTCTGCAAAGGATTTGAGTTTCCTGGAGCTTTGGTTGACAATTCTTCTTCTCGTCTTTGCCGCAGTCTATGCCGTTGCGTCTGCGAAGATACAGGCCCTCTATCTTCTCCTGCCCTGGCGGCAAGTGTTCCACAGCCTATGAGTGTCCGCCAATGGAGAGCCGCTCATTTATATGTCATATGACCTCGCGTTCCCAGAAGTGCCAAGGCAATATTTGCGTCGTCGACAACCGTACAGTATTCCCTTCTCCTCTGCGCAGCAGGTTGGATGCTTGGCATCGTTAAACACTGGTTCTTCAGCATTTATTTGCTTAATTGTAGCTGCTTTTATAGTTTGCCTACAGTGTAACATGTTTATTGGTATTAAAATTGAAAATAAGAAGCATTGGTCAAGACAGTTTACTAAACAGTCACTTCATTTAGTGTTTCTTCTTAGCTCCGTCATGCCATTTCGGTGAAAGGTTGCTGTAATATAATGTAACGCATAAAAAACACCAATATATCGAGGTGGTTTTTTTACTATGCGCACATACCGTTTCGATGATTAGATTAGTAAAATTGGTTGATATCTTGTTTTTTGTGGTCTTTTCGGGCATACTTCCGTTCACGCTTCCATGAAACCTGCTTCCATGGCAGGCGGCCCATCGTGTTGTGGGCAACCTGCTAGATTTGTGCACTTGGCAGGCCTTCATCTGTGTGAAACTGTTTATGAGGAAAGGCCTTATGATAAAGGCCATTCATGGTAAATACCTTCACGTATCTCCCAGGTGTGTACATACGGCAGGTATTCACGTTAGTGAAGGTCTTCGGGTCTTTGCCAGGTTTTTACCCCAAGGCCTTTAGGATAACGGCCGCACGGCAAAGGTTTTTGGGTGAAGGCATTCATGATAAATGCTTACCAACTAAAGACCTTTAGGTGGAACACGTTTAGGTCAAAAGCCTTTATTGTAAACGCCTTTATGCAAATTTCTTGAGGGCGGAAATGCCTTGTGGGCACCGTAACTATCCCTACGGTACGCTGTTCCCCGCTTAGCCATGCTAAACCGTGTGAAACTTTACATTTTTCCCATCAGCACTTGACGGAACTTATGCATAACATGACCTTTATTTATCCCCATCTTAAACAGGTATTTATTCGTATTGTTTGATAGAAACCTATCTACTGGAGGTTAGGATCCGGTTTGATTTAAGCCTGATAAGATCCGGCTCAGGTAGGACCATTTATTTTTTTAGGGCAAACGAAAGGTACGCATTCCAGTATAACTGAAATATCCAGCTGCGACACGACAACAACCGTTGTAAATACGCATGAAGTACATTTGAATAAGTCTTAAAAACTAATTGCAATTTAAAATTGAACCTAGAGTTTTCCCCTCTCGCGCGATAAAACAGCGTAAACAAGAAACGAAAAATAAAAATCTCTATACTCTCAAAAGAAACGTTATTTTCTCGTTTCATTACTAATCTCGTGGCCGCAGAATAACTGAGAAGGCATTGCCCTCGATTCAGGAGCACGGCTATACTACCCGATTGTTGTTCTCGCGAAATGACTGCTTGGAATGAAATTTTGCATTTGTTTGACTTTGAACTCTTTTGCGTAAGCTGGAGGCCATGTACTGAGCATTCCGCTTTATTTTCTGAGTGCGAACAAAGAATTCCGCGCCCTTCTGCTGGTATTATCGGGGTGATCATCATTCAATGCATTCTTTGTTTACATTTCTCAATTTGCGTTTTATTTTCGTCTTGCGTTGGGCATGATTGCACGAGTCTTGACGTGACACGAGTCTTCTCTTGAAATACACTGCTTAGAGGGCATCACTTTTCTTGCGGAGATGTGCTACTGGCGCGGAGTTGGGGACCTGGAAAAATGAACTGCCGTCACATGACGGTGTCATTTACTTTGAAGGCAAAAAAAAAAAACAACTTGTGTGTTTGCTGCGAATGATCAGAAGAAGCACTTTTGCAACTATCGTCCGCAAGGCACTGTGAAATCAGTTCTTGATTAGAGCCAGAGAAGCAACGACTCGTGCTTAGAGTTGTTTGTGGAAATGCAGGAAGTGTCGAGCAGAAATTCACAGTAAAATCTGCCGTGTATTGCACTCGCATTGGCAGCTGTCGGCAAGCTACCTTATGAATAATTCTCGCACTGTTGAATTTCTTGTCACAATTTGTGTCTGCATTTGGTTACTTTAAATCAAGGTCAACATCAGTTTATCTGCGTCAAAATCAGCCATGGGGGCTCAAAGAAAAAGTGAAGCAAGTTCACTTGATTGCGTTCAAGACCCCATTTTAATGGCATACAGTGGAGGCGGAATTCTGTTCTAACAATATTTGCATTTACATTTCAAGGAACAAAAAAAAAGAATAAATAGCACGGAGAGTGTAAAATAAAGTTACGTATTGCAAAGTAAAATAAGTTACGTATTGTTGTTTTTTCACTTCTATAATTCTAGTGCAACATGAAAGTAAAAAACAAAATAGTAGTGCTGAAGGATTTCTATTTCTTTTTACAGCAAACAACATGCACAAGGTATAGATGTTAATCATCTCAGGCAAAAACAAATAGTAGTGTTTTCGCAGCGTTCATAAATTCAGTGGCCTCATCCTTGCTCCCCAAGAATAGTTTTAAGCTCGGAGATGTAAGTGTGGTTAATATCAAATTCATTTCAGTGAAATTTCATTAGTACTGTGGTAAGAGAATCACGTGCCATTTGTTGGCCTAGCTTTGTCCTTGAAAAATAAAATTTCCAAGGGTGTGAAAAACGCGAGTCACGCCAGCTTGTTAACTTCTTTAATTGTGGCATTGCATTAAGTTCTTCCCTGTTGTTTCGGGTTTTTGTTTGTATTTTTCTGCCAGTGTATATAAATATAAAATATGCACGCTTGTTATTTTCATCCGAGTAAAATATTCACCAGTGTGAGCTTGTGAGTCATCCCTTACGGTATCATGAATGGACTTTTTTGGCAGTATGAGTATGTGATTCAGATTATTTATCCGTAATTCTCCTCCATACAAGAAAGCAATAGTTCCAATGAGGAAAAATTAATATATTGTCTACGTGTAGTTGAACGGCTTGTGGTAGGATTGAGTGGGATTTTGCAAAATTTGAAAGGATTTTAAAACTTTTGTTTTATTATAGGCAAGCTGAAAGGGGGCGAGTGCAATAAAATATCCCGCCAAACAAAATCAGACGCCACATGCGTGAATATAAGTCCCCGTCGACACTTATTATGCCCAAGTTACGCTTACAAAATTAAAGAGAAGAAAATGACGCGGACGCAATTTTCTATCATACTCATTCACAGTCGCATGTGTATATCCTATGTAAAGGGCCGCTTCTTTCTTGGGAATGGAATCAAGCCCTTCTGCTTAGAATTCAATATAAATGTCTCAGCTCTGTACACAATATTAAACGTTATTAAACAAAATAGCAGCTCGTGTACAAAGAATTATGCTGAGCAATGAAAGAAAATCGTTTTCGGCACTACGGCAAAGCTGCAACAGCCGGAACCTGAGAAGCTCATTATGGAAGCGGAGTGTCGCTACAGGTTTGGTAACCAGCTAGTCACAAGCGGTCAGTGTGATAATTAGAAGCTGGGAGATGTGTTTGGCTGCGTAGTATTTTTCTTCGAGACTCTTCTGTTAAGTATAGTAGGTTTCTTTTTATCAAGAGGCTTGACTATGCAAATCGACTACAGATGGCCAACAAAGGTTGGTGAAATTTGGGCCGACTGAAAAACAGGCACCCTTGTGGTCCTCTAGTGACACAAATTCATTTTCCTAAATTGACAACAAAATACAACTAAGCTTCTGGATGGAATAAATGATTTTTCAACAAATTAAACTGTGTTTCCCCGGTCATCACAAACGCGTTCCAAAAGATCTTCTATTGGCGCCAGCTACGCCAACGCCAAAGCCTCGCGTTTCAATTACTTTTCTTACTTCACGAAGGTTGTGGCTGTTGCTCAGAAACTAGGAGAGGAGTTTTCTTGTTGAGGGAGGAAGGCCAAGTTGAGGAAAATGGAAGACGCTATGTTCTTGCCCTTTCTTAGCCTAAGCTGCAGTTCTAGGCAGCCCGAGTGCTTTGCGACGACCCTCAATGCCGGCGGCAAGAGGCAACCCCCTTGGCTACCATGCGTCTTAGATACGCCGCTAATTTCGTTAATGTCCTTAAAGCACTGCCTCGCTTTGTAGTCCTTTTGGGGATGGATGGAGCGGAACAGTAATCCTTTAATTACCAGCAGCTTTGGTTCCCGATGAGTTCTGCTAATGAGCTTCCCGGCTCTCGGCCGTTTTCCCTCAACACAGATGAAAAACCAAAATAGCGTTTGCCCAATCAACATCCGTCTCCTGGCGGCTCCTGTCAATATCGTGTACTTTTGCGTTGTTCGAAATAATCTGGGGTTATTTAATAAATTTGAAGCACATCTGAATGCACACTTCAAGCTTGTTTGCCGACTTTAAAAGAGGAAAAAAAAATGTCTGGCGTTGAAACTCAATCCTCAGGTCTCAGGTATTTATTGGTATTTATTATTTATTTACAGAACAGCAGGCCCTTCTTGGCCCTAGCAGGAGCGGCAATACAATGCAAGACGAATATATATATATATATATATATATATATATATATATATATATATATATATATATATATATATATATCTATCTATATATATATATATATATATATATATATATATATATATATATATATATATATATATATATATATATATATATATATATATATAAACACACGCTGAAAGAAAATTCGAAACACAAAGCCAAAGAAGTTTGATGGTGTCAATTTTCTATTTATTCAATGGAGTCTATGTCACGATAGTGATGTTAAAGGTAAAGCATTGCATTCAGTTACGGTGCGAGGGTTGAAGGGGTATACTTACGCGATACCTGCGCCATTCCTCGAAAACTTGAAAGAGTAATGATACCCTGGGTAAATAAAATAAGCCTAATGAACACCCAGTGTCAATTTTCTCCACCGTTCCCATGGCACGCCGTGCAGCAAATTTAAAGCAGCGCTTGACGAGAACCTCTGGGTTAGAAAGAAGGAGCTCGTGCTTGATTGATTTGACTTGACATGGTCCTCAATAACCGTCGGGAAGTGTCAAAAGAAGGAGATAAGTGCAAAAAGGTTCCACTAGACAAACGCACATTTTCCTTTCAACATTGAAAGCAATGTATCTATACTCACCCAAAAGTTCTGGACAAAAGCATTTTTGAACTGGAAAGAGTTTACGAACGCAGTCTGTTATGTAGTGTAAGATTTCGTTATATCAATCAATATATCCGCATTTTTACCGTCAACATGCTTGATTGTTTTTTGCTATTGACGTCAAAATCATTCCCTATTGGTTTTCTATGGCAGTGTTAACTGCTGGGTGCGAACGAGGAACGAAGTTTAAAGCAAACATTTTGCTATAAGTCGGAAAAATGGCCGGTTATTTTCAATATTTTCATAACAGCAGGTTGCAATTTTCAAATATTCAAAAATTTTTGTCCAAGAATGTTGGCATGAGGCGACGCACAAGAAAGGTCAATGTATATTAAAGCTTTACGGTTGAACTAAAGCCGAACGTAGACTGCATGCGCGGCCAGAAGCGATGTACAGTTAGAAGTTTTGCAGATTACACAAGTGGAAGAGCGAAAAAATTAAAAACCACAAGTGGGGGAGGGGCGCAGCAAGGTTTAAAACCGAAAAACTAAACAACAGTTAAAAGGGGCCAGAGGGTTTCTATTTGAGCCAAGCAATTTAAAGCAAATATAGACTCTGTAAGGAGCCTCCTTGCTGCCTTCCGCAAAATTTTAAGAAGGGGCCATTTGTATCTAGAAGCCAGTGTTAGTTGCTTTTGCTTTTCGCTTCGGTTCTTCAAGGCACGCGTCCAGACATGCTTCAAGGGCCCTGCCAGGATGTGCCTAACTTGTTCAGCGTTGTTCTCGGGTTCTGTCTTGCACCGCTTCTTTAAGAGCTTTTGCTTTCCTAGACTCTTTCCGCAGTTGTTTTCATCGCTTCAAGAACGACGTGGTCTGCGCAAGGCTAGGTTCAAATTTACAACTTACGAACCCCGTGTTCATTCCTGTGATAAGATCTAACCAAAGTCGTCTGTGCGCAGCACAAACGAAAGTGGAATGGAAGAATGTGAGATGAAGAAGCTTGCGCAGGAAACTTTTGCACTCATCTTTGTTCTAAGCTGCTCCCATGCGTGGCCTCTTTTTTCGCTTCTCTATATCTGCTGTTTTACGAGCTCGCTCCTCTGGTCACCCAAAATGCGCCCCAGACGCTTCCTAAACTCTCCTTCAGAAGGCTCCTCGCTTTTACGGCAACAACTGTACTATCAAGACTACCAGACTCTATTTTTTTTGCAGAGTAAAAAGCTCTTAATATTCTTATTTTTTTTAGCCTTGCAAAGTTTCGCCGCGTTCAATCCGTCCTCGTAAAGAGCAAATAGGTACGCCTCAACTATAATGTAAGCTATTTGGCACTATTTTCTCAACAAAAAAACTAGAATGCTTTCTAAGAGATAATAAAAACGCAAGGCGGCTTTCTCGGTTTCCCCCCTTGTGGGCACATTCGGAGGAGGGGAATAAAGAGCGGGGGAAGAAAAAAACAGCCAGCTTGCTCAGGAACATTTCGCAGTTTTTTTTACCGCAATTCGTAACGATGATCGCTGGGGTTTGAGACGAACTCTTCCTTTAATGTTTTAATTCTTGGGAGCAATTATTTTTAGGCGTGTGCCTGCGTTTTGTTGCCTTGTGTATTTCTCCTGCCCCACCCCTAAATACATACAAACACCCACGTAACAGAAGTGCTTTTTGTTTTTTCCTCTTGATTATTCTTTTAATGTCATGCGTGCCAAAATACCAATGTTCTTGTAAACGTCAAGCGCGCAATACAATGTAGCGGCACTGCTTCATATACAGACTCCAGACTTTGATCCCATGTTAACTCAATGAATCACCACTACTCCATAGAAGAACCAGATTCTTCGGGTTATGAAAAAGGGAGGCTGTTAGCCAGCCACTCATTTCTTCTCTTCTTTTCAGTTTTTCTCGAATCAAACGAAAGTGTTATCAAGTGTTTTTCTCCACAATGTGAATACAGAAATGCAGATGCTTAGGCTTGCATTCAAATTGCCGCGCTTGTCTAATTTATACACTGTTCAGCGAAAATATACGCACTGGATAGAAAGCTCCCTTGGACTGCATAGGTATAATAACTGCACTGTATTTAAATACAGGCTACATTCTTCGAAAACATAACCTATATAATATTGAAAACTCCAACAAATCAAACGCGGATATCGCCACTACCAGCCGTTATCACAAGGAGAGTTTTGGTGATGCGAACACTTTTCGTCGCGGATCCCCGAGTCTAGGCAACACTCCCACTCACTTTTAACAGTAATAACTGGGTTTTAGTACCGACGTCACGAGGCAGATTTAGGTGGCTAAAGAATGAAGGCTCCATTTTTTAATCCAATTTTCTAAGCAATAAACCATTCTGTATCGGCCCGATAAATAAATATTAACAAGACCAGAATATCCCGGCGACAGGGTTTCTGCTAATCAGAAAAAATTGGTTGCACTTTCCTGAATGCCCTTCAGTACAATGTCCCAATTTCGATGCCCGCAGCTCCGTCGACGGAGCTCGCGCACGCAACATCTGTGGACGTTAATGAAATAAATTAGTCAAAAATAATCTGTAGGGCGCCATTACGGTCCTCGTAAACATGCATCATTAGGTTTAGGTTAAGTACTCTTGATTGCTCCAACACGCGGATACTCATTTTGAACGAAAAACGGTAAAAACGGAAACTTCGCAGGATTTCACAGCTTCATGGTTAAAAACTTAGTAGCATGATTCATAGCCTTCAGGTGTGTCCACAGCCTGAGCTAAAAAAAAACGTTCCGGCTACCGTAATTTACACTGAATAGCACGATAAAGCAAGAAAAATTGCTTTAACAACCGACCATCGTAGATTGCCTACCGTGCCAGTATAGGTACAGGACACCCAAAACAATTAAGAGATACAAGCGTGAAAAAATGCACGTAAGCAATACTTATTTGTAAATGAAATACTTCTAGGCGCTTGGCCGCTGAGTTGGCAAGCAGCCTTGGCAACGGGAGCGTTTACACCGTTTTTGAGTGACATGGGCCTCGACTCGCAGGTGTGATGCCATCAAATGTGCGTGCGCACTCTGATCTCTCTTCTCAGCACATCGTCACCCATTACGGCCAGGCTTCCCCTCCTCCACTTCCCCAGTGTAGAGTGGCAGGCCAGATAACAACCTTTGTGGCCGACTTCGTGCCTTCGTTTTATTAAATTGGTCTATTTACGTTTATATGAGAGAACACATATTTGTCGCTGAGTGCGTAGCTGAGTTGATCGGTGACTTCGGGGGTGAACTTTGTTTTGTGTTGTGTTGTGTTGTTTTGGGTTTTATGGCACAAAAGCAACATAGGCCACCATGCGCCAATCACATGAACTTTGTTTCGCTGCAGCAGCTCGTTCTGCCCGTTTAGCTATGTTAGGATGGTCTCGTACTTCGTTGGCAGTGAACTGCTGCCTCCGGCCACGCTTTGCTGTCTTCCTTGCTGTTGACGCGAGCGATTAAACTTAGGATGATGAACACCATAACGTTCGTTAACATGAATGCTACAGTGGGCATCGCTTTTGCTAGCGTATCTCACGCAGCCGACTTGCCACTCTGTATATGTAACACATCGACTTTGTCTGGGCGGTGGCCCCTCGCTCCTGCGCAGGTCAGCGACTGCCTCAAACGACTTAAGTTTATAAAGTGATTGATTTTACGTATAAACATAAACACAAATCAACCCAGATGGGAGTTTTTGACTTGTCCTCTAGCGACCTCCCTAATCGAGGTTCGAAATACACCATTAGATTTCGTGTAATTTACACCCCAAAAAATATGGAGCCCTTGCGGTTGGCGAAGGGAACAGATTTGGTGTAACATTTTACACCGAAGAATACGAAGCACTTGCGGTTGACAATAGGAGCAGATTTGGTGTAGATTTTTACACCAAAAAATAGGAAGCACTTCCGGTTAGCAATGGGAGGTTTCAACAGCGGCGATACGCTAAGCGGTGGCGGCGGCGTTGTGTGTATGCAGGCGCCAAGATTTCGCAACGCCGTCATCCAGGAGGAGGAGGTGATGACAGCGGTCCGTTTTTCTATATTGCATTTTTGCTCTTTCTTACAGCGCTACTAGAACTGCTAACGTTATAGGCGGAACGCTACTAGTTCGTTAATCACACTAATCCGGTTCGAATGAGCTTTGTAATCAAGAACAACGCCCAATCGAACTTCAATAGTGAGATATACCATCTAGGCACGTTCCGTTCATGCCGTTACGATGTAGTACTGTAAAGAACAGGGCAAAAACGCAGGATAGAGAGAGCATCGGACCGCTGTCTTCACCTCCTTCTCCTGGATGCCTGCTTTGCACGATCGTCGCGCTATGCACACACACGACGTCGCAGTCACGTCGCACCGCATTGCCGTACATCGCGGAAGCAAAACGAGACCAGTGGCGGCGGCAAGAAAACGTCTTTAATCTGACTCCGCTCTGTATACGGCACTTCTGTAAAAAATACACAAACCATGGCTCCAACGCTAGCCGAAACAATCTTGACGGGGTGGACCGCAATGGGCAAGAAAAGCATTGTTGGGGAGACGGCAGGCAATGAAACTTAAAACAAGACCGTCGTAACGGATCTACGTACCAAATTTCTGCAACACATTCTTTTTTCTCCTTCTCGTAAAAGTGTACCGTCTCCTCACTGTGGTCCAAAAACCGAATTCTTGAAGCTAATGATCCCGAATGGTGAACATGGAAGCCACTTGCGGGAAGCTCCACATTATACAAATAATGTACGCCATCTCTCTGCCCTTAAAAGCTTTTAAAAAGAATACTTTTGTATATTTATGCTTAACATCCGTTCATTAGTCACTTATTTTTGCTGTCCTTGATAGTTTTCTTTTAAAACAATTTTTCATGAAGAGCTACACTCATGCTATGAAAATATTTTTCGAGTACTGTTTTCATCCAGTCTAAGAAACCACAAAGTCGCAATATAAAAGCAGTATGATTCGCAGTAAGGATAACACAAATACATGGCATATAGCGTGTGCTTCGTGGTTTTCTTTTCGAACAAAAATAGAGTTCTTGGATTTTACCTTCTTAGTGCAAGGTAGCTGTGTAAGTTTGTTAGACATTTTTCTCCGTGGCTGTCTTTTAAGCACTTTAAAAACATGCTACTAGCATGTGCTCAGAACACTGTTCACAATTTCACTTGTGCATGCGACATGCATTATTTCCATTGGATGTTCGAAAACACTGAATTACACAGACCACTGTCACAAATAGCACTGGATTATCAGAAATGCCAGTTACCAAGCTACACATATACCTGAAATAATAAAACCAGCAGCATTAGAAGGCTGCCTAACTATGGCATGTCAAGCTTATTAAATTGAAAAATTGAAGATCCTGCGTAAAGTAAACAAAAGGTCAGGAAGACCTGTAGATTAATTTTTTTTAAATGGAGGACAATAAACAACATTTGCAGCCATAATTCTTGGACATGTATTCGAGATAAAGACGAACTTGAAATCACTACCTAAAATTAATGAAAACCATATAATAGCATATCTTGCAAAATCATGCAGAGATCACTGCAGAACTTCCCTACATTTCAGGCTAACTGGTGCACTCAGATAAGATTAGCTAAAAAAATTTTAGGCACCGGACAATTCCCAGTGGCTAACTTCAAGATGGAGATCTACAAACTACAGTAAAAGAAATACTAAACAGACATCCTAAAACAGCCCAATAAATCTAAAGTAAGCTATCACAGGTATCCAACCTCTAACATTTATGTTTGTTCTTGACAAATACATAGGACGATCATAACCTTAAAAAATATACAAAATACATTCAATTTAACACACAATCCCATAACAATATCATAAAACAAAACTTTCCACTCAAAAATTTATGAGCCCCTAAAAATGTGTAAGCCTCCCATTTCAAGGAGCCTGTCGCAAAGAAAGTTCAGCACTCATAACTTATATGGAAAAAAAAATTAGAATACAGAAACACAAGCGCAAATGTGTTTCAATCTAACAAGTAATGACTAATGCTTAAACACAAGGAATTAGTCAACCTGGTATTACCATGACTGCAGGCACTACAAGCAAAGAAATAACACATGGCCAAAGGTCAGAGCGATAAGGGCCCAGGCATTGTGTTTGATCGGGAGAAAGGCATTCATCACCTTCACTTTAGGACGAAGTGAAGAAAAATTCCAGAAAATTTCTCATGTCAGCTGATCAGACTAATGAACTAGTATCTTTGTAAATAAATAAGTAATTGAATTTCTGAAGACCTGTCTCTAAGCACATTTTTGCTTGAAACAATTGTTCACCGAATCCATATTAACTATATTTTTTTTCTAATTGCAGAATATGTATAAATACGAACAACTGCGCCATGTGGCAAAACGGGAAAACTATTACAAAACGTAAAAAAATGACAAAATGCTGAAAGTGGTCTCATGGAGCTGTTCGAGCTAGATGCAAAAAGATAGAAGCCGTGATTATCCGACCACCACTGTTCTGACACCACTGTTCACCACCTATTGTGGACTTGCCCAGGAACTTCGCTGGTGCGCGCTCGCGTTCTGCAAGAGGCATGGCCTGTCCTCAAACAATGACTCCAATTTCAACTTGTGGATAACGAAAAACATTTATGCCCGAGGATTATGTGACTTTTTACATCTTACTGGACTCCATGCCTTTTTGTAACGTATTACCGTAATAACGTACATTAATGGCATCACCATTTATGCCGTGCGGCACATTTAGCGTCCTAAATAAATAAATAATTATCCCAGGCAGCGACAAGAAACCAGTGGGATGATGATTGTTAGGGTCAACGAAATATTCCTGTTTTCCATGTCTTTCTACGCTGCCACATAACGCAAGTGCAGCATTTGTAAATGGTTAGAACCCTAGGAATTCTGAGCCTTGTTGTGCATTGCTTGCATTCCAGATCTCTTGAAGGTACAGAAAGTCTTGCCCTGACCTCCGTGAATGTTGGACGTCCATGGATGCTCAAAGACCCTAATACATGGTTTAGAAGCCAAACCCTTTGACTCTGGCTAACTGAATCATGTTAACATTGATAAGATATAGCAGCACAGTTTGTGTTTCACTACCAGTGTTCCAAACAATACTAAAAAACTAGACATATACAACCTGTACAGGCAGATAGAAGAGGAAGCTGTGAACGAGAGATGAAGTGGCTTTTAGAACTGATGAGCTCAAAACCATTGAAGCGTGGTTCATTTTAAGCCAAGCCGAGAAAATCACTCTCAATAAAGGACAGCAGACAGGGTGCCTTCTTTAGATTTTCCAAACGGGACACCCAGAAGGCTGCAAACAGTATAAACCCCACAGAACTGATGAGGTTCTCGCTATAAGGTGCTGGCCAATGAACAGGAAAACTGCACCTTGATAGGTGAGGAGGCATGCTGTAAGTACTTGGTCCTGCAAAAATAAAAACGAAATATCCCTGACATTACTAACACTCGTTAAAGTGCAAAGAAATGCTGCGGCATTTCAGTATCATGCACATTAGGATTACACTATCCTATGGATGAATTCATGAGGGGCTGGTATCCCCTCCCCAAAGTGAGAAATTTTACATAAAAAATCATGCCGGTGCTTTGTGGCATATTTTTGACTATTCAGAGCCAACCTTATACTAGAAGTAGGTGGCGAGACCTACGGTCTAAATTGAGAAATGAAGAACCCGGAAACAAAGAGTACAACTTAATCCTCTTTCAAGGCAAAAGCCTTTCGTGGCTCATAAGTGGCGTGGACGGAAGTTGTAGAAGGAAGTTGTCCGCAAAAGTGTCAGCACGAACTGTCAATCCTAAGTTGTATGGTAATTAAAATGAAATGCAAAAGTTGATTAAGCAACAGTTGATAAGAAACATACATGTATTGATAGTACTTACAATTACTATATACATAGTAAAAATAGTCAAATATAGTGACAATATAGCTACTGCTAGTGACACTTAGTGGTAGAGATAGGCAGTGTTAGCGATGATGATAGTGATGGTGATAGCGACAGTGATAAATAGTGATACCGATGATGACAATAGTAATGGTGATGATAGCGATAGAGATAGTCGGAGATAGCTGATGATGATGATAGTGGTGATTATAGTAAATAGTATAGTGATCGCGACAAGGTTCGAGTCCCGCAAAGGTCATAGGTTCGATTCTTGCGGTTTCTTAATGTGCTTGCTATGATACGCAGAAATATTATTGTGAATTTGAGAATGGAGGAACTCAGGAAGACAGTCACCATCCCTGCCTCAAGGTATTTTATATTAACGGTAAGCACTTCCGCTCTTCCAAAGAGGTGCGCTAGCTTTATTATTTTGTTGAAAGAGCTGTGCTCGCTTTATCACTCTGACAACGTGCAAGGAGTAATTAGTTTCTTATTCTCTTAGATGACAGTAGTTTTGTAGAGGGCTGTGGTTTTCTAGGAAGCTTTGTATATATGAAATTCATTCACATTAAGTCCCATGCAACTATAATTTGTCGTTACAACATCAACCTTGATTTCATTGGGATATATTTGGGGGGAACCTAATCATCCGGCACTCAACAAAATCATTCCTCCAATTGTCGCTGCATTGTTTTATGAGTTCAATGACGAGAAAAGGGGATATAATGCGCTACAAAACGAGGGAAGTCATGAACCTAGGAGAATGATATCTTAGTTCAGGCATTCTATTTGTTTAGGAGTGTGCTTTCAAAGGAAAAGCTTATGCGCCTGTGTAGTTACTGAGCATATTATTAGGCATAAGGTAAAATATCTTGAAGCCATGGCGCCTAATAGCCCGTACCAGCTTCGACGAAAGAAATATTTGATGCAGTTTATTTCTGAAAACTAACCAAATGTTTATGACGTTGGCGGTTAGATCAGTTGCCCAATTGTTCTTGGCGCTGCATTCTTTTGCTACAGCACGGTACGCTATGCATTGTTTCGTCGATATTCTTTTCTTTGCATGGTCTCTTCGACTTCATTGTGATTTTGTTGCTGAGAAAAAATTAGCGAGTCGAATTGTATTTATTTTTTTCTTTTTGGCCTCTGGTTGTTTCCTTATCTTGTCAGAATATTTCACCTGCTCGCGTAAGGGCCATATATTATAAATCATATTAAATTATAAATAATTTTATTTACTTAGTAACGCAATAGATGTTTTATTTATAATAAATTCATACAAATAAAATAATTTGCGCAATGCTGCTTATGTTTCAAAAGCAAGATTGCCTTCCCTGTGGTAGTCGGTCATGGGAGGAATCAGCCATGGGAGGAAGGTTGGGAAATTTCACCCCAAAGATTCCTGAGAGGACTACGAATAATTTTCGGTTGTTTGGGTAACAGTGCCTCATTTGTCGATCGAACGATGATCAACAAACCAAACCGTATATATCATTCTTTCTCTGCATCAATACTGCAACCTTTATAATGTAACTGGCTCAGAACTCTGTGACAGCAGCAAAGGCCCTGCACAATTAGCGCCGCGCATCCATACTCCAAGTTAGCAATCAATAGGACTGTCCGGTCGGTGTTGCCTGATAATAAACTTCCTTGGCCCCGTCTTGCTCAGTTTCCCGGTCCGTGTTTTCATGGGAGCCTTGTTCATTCCTGCTAATCGTTCAAGCATAATTTATCAATATATCCTGCTTGGGTAAATAGAAACTTTTTGCGTTGGTAATGCAGCTGATTGACGCTAAACTCCGCCTTTTCTTGACTGGCTGGTCGATATCCTCGCGACAAAATAGTCAGTTGTGAGTTATTGATCACATATCAAAATCGTTATTGTCGAGATCATCTCTTCTAGAAGCCAAAAGGCACGTTCTGAAATAGATATAAAGTAAAACACTCTACATTGTGCACTAAACAGCATCCGGAAAGTACGAATAAACCAAAATTCCAAGTTAGCAAAGTTGTAATAAGTTGAAAGATTATGAAGAAAATTCCAAAAGCGTTCTGATTTTTAATTATAAATGAAGTATAAAACATGCACCCTGTGTCACCAAGACCCAAAATGGCATAGTGTCGCCTGTGTCGTGTAGAGGTCTTGCGAACATAGGGAATTTGTGGACTGTTACTCTGAAGTGTTTCATTAAACCACTTCAGCTTTCATACAGCAAAAAAAAAAGAAAATGCATTGTATATAGTTTTCTGCCGCGTGTCCTGTGCACACAGTTTCGAATATTTCATTCCGTGATTCCAATCTTGCCAGTTCCTCCTAACCAAATACAAAGCTCCTCGAGAAAGCTTTGAATTGGGCATCAAAAAAACTGAAGGGCCTCTTATATAAGCCTCAAATTCTCGTTTACCTTTCTGCGATGTATGTTCTGCGAGTAGTGCCGCGGAGTGAGCCTGGTGATAGTCCTAACATCGGGTGGCATCAGTCCGAAGGACCGAAGCTTTAAGAAATACGATATCGATGGTTCTGAGAATATCATTAAAGCGAAAGCATTATGTATTTCATCGGCAACTAAACAAAATGTCCAGAAAAAGTGGCGCCCCAAAATCCACTTACATACCCAACAATTCTAGAGAAAACATTTTTGAACAGGAAATAGGTTATGTGCGCAATTTTTTTTATATATTCTAAGATTTCACTGTAACCATAACACGACTTACCTTGTCTCTTTTTGCCTATCTGTACTTTTGGATCAAATTTGCTGCCTTTGAACATGATGTATCTATGTTTCTTTTTTAATTCTCTGTTTGCAACGTATTAATTACCGCTGCTTTAGTCTTGCGAAAAGCCCGGCGGTATTGTAAATAAATAAACCAATATATCTGCAGATTTTTCGTCGGGAGGCTTCAATTTTTTTTTGCTCTTAACGTTGCTGCTATCGTCAAAAGCGTCCGCAGTGGATTTCTATGGCAGTCTTAACTGCTCGATGCGCGCGATGGAAACTGTAAAAGAATGATTATGCTACGTATCGGAAGAATGGACCATTACCTTCAACATTTCTACACCAGTACCTTACACTTTTTTAGTATTGAACATTTTTCTTCAAGAAGGTTAAACATGGTCGTGCAAAGAAAAATGACATTTATTCCGAATGTGCGGGGAATTCAAGCCATCAACTTTAAAATTGCGAGGTGCGCATGTGAGCCATAGCCGGCAAAATTTTTCTTTCCTTATTTTCTGTTTACGGTGAAAAGAGGTTCCCCAATAGGCAGAGCAAAATAGCACTCACAATACAATAAAAAATTAGGAGCACACACAGGAAATTCTAAAGTGTGTTCGGTGAAAGCCTGTGGCCACTCCACTGCCTATTTCCCTGACTGTTCCCACGCACTCACTCGACTGCAACGACACGTCTGGCGAAGGAGCGCCGTCGAAGCGCGTACTCGCTCCGCCTGCCGGTGCAGGTGACGTCGCTGTTGCTATGCGCAGCCACGCATGCGCTTCGGCGCCGCCACCTGTCGCCAAGGGGCGAGGAGGGTGTGCGCCGAAGCGGGGAGGGTCAAAGCTGGCACTGTTCCAGGCTTTGGGTGTAACAGACAGAAGGTCCTCGCGAGTATGAGCCATGAAAGGCTTTCGCCTTAATAATATTCAAAATGGCAGCCGCAGTTTAGACTCCTTTGACATTTGGCAAAAGAAAGGTGAACTTAGTATATGCGTTGCCTTGCTACTGCATGCTAATAAGTAGATGTGCCGTCAGAAAGCGATTTTTTAAGGAAGAAAAATAAAAGGAATTAAAAATAAAAGAAAAACGATGCTTACGCAAGGGAAGCATGGAAGCAGTAGTCACTGCCTTGAGCAATTTACGACCGCCTTGTAAGCCCTTTGTCACAGAAGGAAAAGACGTAATAAATACTGAACTGCGGGTGGACAGCAAACCAATGCAGAGAGGTGAGGGTTAGGGCAAGCGAAGATGAGAAAGAGGCACTGCACATGCCTGCCTCACATGATGCCAAGTGGGCATAGGTGGAACTAGCCCGATTGTGCTCCAAGTTGTATTGTCGCAACTCACAGTACGGCTCCCAATTACTGACTCATCGCGATTGTTATCCTTTCTAAGCTTGTGCAAAGTGTGTGCTAAGAACACCCCCTTCAAACGTAGGTATGTATAACAGTAAACCGCGCGATATTTTGCACTTTACAATCGTTAAAGATTGGAGAAACCTGAATGCAGCGGTGAATTTTAAAGGCGCCAAGGCACACTCATAAACAGTGATGGGTACAAAATATCCCGGTTCTGAGGAAACAGTGCTCCGCACGGTAAGAAATTCATTCATTGAGAAGTATCATGTGCGTAATACACCATGATCAAACGATTACGGAACATTAATGTGTGGAATAATTTTTTGTCTTCGCAGTGACGTAATCTAGTCGCCTGGAATGCCACGCTATCAGGGGAAAGTAGTTTCTATCCGCTGACAACAATAAAACGCGACTCTGTCGCGAGGTAGAGCTGCAATATATGTTTTTCCGAGAACATGCGTCCCATAATATTTTGATCACCGATAGTAAATTGCTTATTTTGTTTGAGAGATGAAACTCAATTGGTCATCTTTTCCATGTAGAGAAAGTCCTCGTGCGGGCACTTGCTTCATTTTTATTCCGTGTAAACTAATATATGCCAAGACAGCGCTGGGATGATGGCGTAAGATATATGTAGAAATAAAGGAAAGAAATTCGCCTGCAGATGAGCCATTTCACCTTTGCTTCCCACCTTAGGTTTCAGAATGTCTCCTTAGGTAGCCAAATCGCCGCCTCCACGCTACGCAGCAGTTTGGTAATGTGCGAAGCTATCCAGTTGCACGCCCCGACAGCCAGAGGCAGAGAGCACAGGGGTCGCTGCCCCGGCCCAATAACTGGCGGTCGCATCTTTCCAGTGGCACGTGATTCGGCGCTCCGGTGTACACTTATATATTGCTACGAAAGACTGGCTCGTGATCCGTGCTTTCCTTCTCACTGCGCTGACGCTGCAGAGCGCCAGCTGCTGCAATGCCGCAGCAGTCCTTTCCTCTTCCGAGGTGAATATCGAACGGGGCAAAGAGCGGTCTTTCGTCGGAGATTCGATGATAAACCTACGACTGGCGGTACAAGACAAAAGCCAGCATTGGCAAGAAAGCTCTGCGCATGTGTAACATGTGAAGAAAAAACCTGTGAATAATGAAAACTATTACCACTTTCAATTAATGAAACCAAAACGCCCGAAGAATCAAAATCGTTGCAGTCGAACAAGTATTTGGCATAACGAGAAGCGTAAATTTGCGCCTTCACTTCGTATATAATATTCCCGAACTTCTGCACCGGATTCTTAAATTTGGTGAGCGACATACTAACTGGCGTTCCTAATGAAAGATGTTAGAACAGAAAGAAGGAATGGCTTTCGCCACACCTGCATTCAGCCCTTCCAAATCTGAAAGGCTTTCCGGGCAAGACGCCACAGAGCACCTGTGATAGCTTCACATCTGTAATCATATTAGAAAGCTTTGAGTGACTGCAGTTGCAGAAATGAGTCACTGATTGGTTGGAAAAACAGGAATGCCAGCCACGTAAGGTTTTTTAACGTATTAGTTTTATTGTTCATATATAGGAGCTTCAGTCTTATCACCAGCTTACCTCATATCAAGTCGAATAATCATCTCAAAGCCGTGTAAGCCCCGCCGTAAGAACTACCGCTGAACCCGAACATTTTTCGTGATGCCACCTGTGGATTGGATTGAATCGAAAACTGGACGCCATGCACCATACCTATACCGTTGAATTGGAGAACGAATCGGGACCATCATAATGTAAATGTCATGGCCATCTCCCACGGACTGCCGCATACTCACGGCCATCGAGAAAATTACAAAAAAGTATTACTATCTGGTTTTTCACCTTCTGTGCGGAACACTTCATGAGATGAAGGTTTTACAACTGGGTAATATTTCCGACTAATTCCCTTCAGCGAAGCAAAGAAATGCGAGTACAGGTTGTCAGGTGCCATTGGGAACCGCAGTGACTTCTACGGCCTTGTCTCTTTTTTTTGCTGGCTTCATGACTAATTAAATCCATTGCTGGAGACACGAGCCACAGTCTTAGGGTGTGTATTTACGAAACTTTTTTATCTCTATATTTCTGTCATCGTCTTTAGATGTAGATTCAAATTAGCAAAACGGAGCTGTAAATTTATACATTTGGCAGAGGGAATTTCATACATTTGGCAGAGAGGCTATTTGGCAGAGGGAAAGCGAAGCGATAAAGCCGTCTCCACTGAAACGCGCTGACGCCGTAGCCGCTGTCTTCAGAAGGCACATGCGCGCTCGCTTGAAGCAGATAAGCCGGCATTTGGTAATTAGGCAGACATAGCCAAAGGGCCATTTAGACATCGTTAAGATTAACCTTGCCCAAGAAAGTTACGAAGGGGATGAAATATACTTCAATTCTGCTATGAAGTTATTTGTAACCTAATCTAGAATGACATGGTAGTCGTGCGAGCAGGTTTCCTGCAATTCGCAAGAAGACGACACGACGAACGCACATGAAGAAGATTTGGTTTGAAAAAGCAGATTATCCTTTCATAAACAGTGTCGAAACAACCCTTGCAAGAAAACGCCGAGATGGTTGAAACTGACTCCCAAGAGCTTTACACACTGTTGCTCTGCTTCACAGGCTGAGCTGTCTATTATTTCGCACCTGCGAACGCAGGGGTTGATCGCTTAATCGTTGCAACACTGCGCGAGGAGTAGTATGAGGACTTTAAGCCGATATATGAATGTAAAGTAGAGAACTGCCAATTATATGGGCATTCACTCATTCAAGCTCATACCGATAATGTGGCGCTTAAATGTCTGTACCAACTTTTATTCAATTTGATCATTTACAATTCCATCTTTCAACTTCTTTCGCTATTTCCGTTTCGCTAGAACGGGCTTCGGACGACATCGGGCGATCAAGACATGGTTTACGCAAAAAGCGTACTGGCGCTAAACGACGGAGACAGCACACACAAGACAAGACTGACTCCAACTTCCAACTCATTTTATTCATGGAAAAACCACTTAATAACAACGACCACGCAAAACGCTAAAAGCAAAGCAGATACAAGGGTTGTCTTAACAAAGGAAAACGTGCCAAAAGGACCAAGGCAATGATTATAACGCTGACAATGATCGACTAAGAAAACTAATCCCTTCATCTGACAGCGACACAGATGGCTTGCTTATAAAGATATGGCCCCTCTGCTTGATGTAATATGCTTCGATTATTTTACGATCTAATCTGTCTTGTGTGTGTTGTCTCCGTCGTTTAGCGCCAGTACGCTTTTTGCGTAAACCATGGCATGCTACAACCAACTGGCTCAAATCAAGTCTTGCTCTCGATCAAAAATTTTCAGCAGCAGTTCTAACGCCTTAAAACTACTCAGGCTTATGAGCTATAAAAAATTTACATCATATATTAGTGTGCGCGGGAATGATTAACATCTCTTATATTTGCAAGGCAACGTTGTGGCGGAACGAGAAGTGCGTGCGGAAAAGGAAATCAACGCTTTTGGAATAGAGAGCTTGGAGATGAAGCCCGTTTCAAGGAAGACTTTTTCCTGTCGTGCAATTTATTCTCTTACGCAGGCCAGTATGAAAAAGAATGATTTCATTGATCGCGACCATCATGCTGTTGCTGAATGCAAAGCGTGTTGGTCATCGATCAGAATCTATGTAGGAATGGTGAACGGTATGGGTGACTGCCATTGTAACAACTGTTTCAAACCTGCCTCATTCGTCTCGCTGCTTGTTCTTTAAGTCATTCGCTCTATACAGCGCAATGTTTTAGCACGCTTGCTCTCGTGCATTTTTCCATGTTCCTTCCTTACAAAACCAATATAGCCTCTAGAAGCGGACTGTCCATTAGTCACCATTCAGGAATTCATTTTGTTGGTATCTCTTTCGAAGAAATCCGGCTTTCCACACAAGCACACTCTGCTCGCAATTATGAGCGTTGGCTTTAGTTCGCACGCTCCAGCTTAGGAATTAAACGCAAGGCATCCAGCTGATGTTGGTGGTGTATTTTAATGGTGCAAGCGTAACTTTTACAGAAGAGCGCCAAGAGACAAGGTATTTTCTTCTTCTTAAGGCGGTGTCAGAGACTGATTTCTCAAGCATTTAAACCCAGATTAGCAGAGCACCAGGCCAGGTTTGTACCCATTGTATCACCAATGGGTACCCGGCTTCAGAGCGGACCTAACTCCGCACCTCCCGCATGTTTGGTGTATGCTCTAACCCTTAGGCCACCGCTGCGGTACATAAGGGTATCAGCTGTCTACACCGTACGCACCACCCTGTACCAAGGGATGCGAAACTCCGCTGGAGGGAACGAGTTGGATACTGTAAATCTATGTGAAAATTTGGTCGGACGGGTAAAGACAAGAAGTTTGTACTTGCTGAAGAAGCAAAAAAAAATTGCAGTCTTTAATTTTTACACAACCTCATACCTGAGTGCGCATTTGTCATACAGCGGAAAAACATCATTGATAAAGAAGGTGTTCATAGCCGACTTAATAATGAGATATACGTGACTGGCGCCGACAAACGGGTTGCCATTGTTGGCTTGAAAGGAAAGGTTGACGCTTGAAATCGCAATGCAGACATGGGGCGAACAATTTTGTTTTAGATAAGAACTCTTGATTTTGAAAGATATAGAAACTATGCCACACGGCTTGACCATTCCAGATACGTATTTGGAAGGAAATCCACATCCGAGCCCATCCAAAACTCAGCACAACTTTTTCCCAATCAGCACAAAATGGTTTGCCGTAGACCCGGCTGCACATGGAAAAATCACCGAATAGAACGCTTTGTAGTCGCGTATTCGCTGAGAGCACTTTCTTCGCAAAAACGAAAACTTTCTCAATTCCAGGAGTTGCTTCTCGTTGGCTCACGCTTGCCACTTCTTTTACGCTGTCCGCATTTCCTCTGCACGCATCCACAAAGGAAACGCTTGCGCCGGGAGAACCGCATTTCCATATTCTCACTCGCTTGTCACCGAAGCTTGGCAGCCCTGTCACAAGCTATTCGAAACAGCGCTACCTGAAGCGTTGCCTTTTGCGCTTTGGATTTTGCTTTCATTTTTACTTTGAAGCACAGCTTCTGTTTTACCAACTGAATTTAGCTTGAAGAGAAATTTGAATATCGAATCGTAGAGGCTCCGGCCGCATTGGAATTAGGTTACCGTTGTCGTAAAGGGAACGACAGCTGCCGAAGGAAGAAGAAAGGCGCATTTTCATCGTCAGTTTTGAACTTACCAATAATTAGATATCCTTAAGTTGGGCACAAAGGCAAAATTAGCCTCTGGGCTAAAAATAGTACCAGCTCCTTACGCGACTACGCTTCTGTGAGGTCATTGGCTGGGCGGTGTTGATCCTAGAAATCCAGTCAATAAGAGGTAAACATAGAGTTCATGCTGTATTGCAGTACTATTTACGTAAGTTTATCAATAATTTGTAGAGCAGGCGTGTTGTAAGGGGCTTCAAGACGGCACTTATATATTCGATACCTGTAATTTATTATGGTCAACCCCGTCCATGTTGGCTCCTTTACTGACAGCAGATTAGTGAGTTTGGCTTGAGTAACCAAGAGGGCTACGCCGCATGAGGATCGAAGAATTCACTAGAGCTTTAAAAGCTGGATACAGCCATGTTAATTCATATAGCACACTTCCATCCATAGTAGTTCTGTATCTCTTGGGCGTTAATTTCTTATTAATATAAGACGTGGTGTTCCATGTAATCTGACTGCGGCCCCGATGGTTCATCTCCCCCCATAGTGATCAATGAGAAGGGCGCCTAACTCAAAGTGGCAGTTTAATATTGACGAGAATCAGCACGACAATAGAATAATAGTTATCTACTTAGGGCCATTGTGCCAGCATATTTGCAAGAGAGTTGAATTGCTAGAGCGGTATTCTTAAGAATGGCGCAGAACGAGAATATTAGTGGAGAGTGATATTTATGTTGCCGTACGCCAATGTTACCTGTGTTTTTTTGGTTTGTGCGTGCGCACCAAAAAATAGCTGCATAGCTACTAAAAAATTTCAAACAATAGCAATGGTTTGTTTTTATCTTTCAACATCCATGGAGTACCCATGCTAATTAGCCATCTTTATCATGTCATCACTCCGCTGTGTCACAACAAACTACAATGTTCTCCGCCAGTCGAAGAGATAAAAAAATATAGGAGAACGCTTTTTCTGCTTATCACATAGGCCATGATTACAATATTACGGATTGTCATCGCCTTTGCGTTTATGAGGATAAACTCAGTTGCCTAGAACGAGACAATGAAGAAGTAAGCATGTGGAGGGACTAAATATTTAATTAGTATGCGGGAGGCCTGTAGAGCACAATAAAACTGTTTTGATATAAGTATAGATTCAGATAAAAAGGACATGGTGAGCCTCACTAAAAATCTGGCTTTCAGCAGTACTGAAATAAAAATTACGAGATAAGCTTTACAGAGAAGCAAGAAAACACACAAAAGAACTGGTAGCATCACGAACGAGAGGAACTAAAATTTGCAGGAACCGTCACAATGACCAATATAATATAGCTCACAACACATGACGACTATACCTTAGAATGGCGAGGCACAACAGTACGAACTAAAGCTGTAAGGTGCGTAATAAATTAGCTCCGCGCATAATTTATTTCGAAAGGTAGTGCACGCCATCGAAGCGTCTTAAAGGGGGGTGGTAGTAACATCCGTCCGTCCGTCCGTCCGTCCGTCCGTCCGTCCCCGTCCGTCCGTCCGTCCGTCCGTCCGTCCATCCATCCATCCATCCATCCATCCATCCATCCATCCATCCATCCATCCATCCATCCATCCATCCATCCATCCATCCATCCATCCATCCATCCATCCATCCATCCATCCATCCATCCATCCATCCATCCATCCATCCATCCATCCAGCCATCCATCCATCCATCCATCCATCCATCCATCCATCCATCCATCCATCCATCTATCCGTCCGTCCGTTCATCCATCCATTCATGAATGCCGCTTTATTGGTGTTCATTCTAGTTTTGGCGTCGCCGTTCGCAAAGAAACCGAACGAACATTAGTGGCTTCACCTGGCTAATCCTTGCTGCGTTGCTTCCGTCCACCTTCTGGACCACCTGTCCGTTCACATATTGTTGCTAGTGAAAGCTATGAAACAATCGTGGTCAGCAAGGAATTCCCCAAGCTCTTGGTAGTGACCGGAATAAAAAAAAGAAAGGCGCTGTATGTGTTACACTTTCACGTAATGCTCAGGACTTTGCAATTGCTGCGACCGGATCATTTTCGAAGGGTAGTAAAGCGGGGACGCCGAGTATGGTAGAAGAATATGTTTAGTACAAAATTTTTAGGAGGAATATGTAAAAATGAGCAAATATTAATTCCTAAAGAAGGTTCACATTGAGGCACGGAAGTACCGTGAGCAAGTGGAGAGAAAAAACTGTCTGGTTGGGCGAGCAGAAATTTTTCTTTTTATTCTGTACTGATTCCGCATCATGCTTATTTACGAGGCCAAGATTTGCACCGCGAGAGAAGTAACGTTTCATATCCTGCGAAATTGCTTTTCTTTGCGGGCCAGCAAGGAGCAGAAGCGGCGGAGTAATCATTTGTATGTTTCTTTACTTGCGACCACCCCGCTTGCCACGGCGATTCTCATTCCACATGGACCTGGGCGCTATTTTCTCTTCCTTATTTATAAGCGTCAGTTTTCTCCGGCGCATGGTCTTTAGTTTTTTTTTTTATGCAACAGCTTGGAAGCAACTAGAATGGCGTTGCAAGTTCGCGATTTTTATTTAGAGGACCAATAAATGTTCTGGCATAACACTCGCTCAATCTGCCAGAAAAATCACGGTGCAAAATAGGCAATACATTTGGCCAGCTGGGCTCAAGTTTTATTTTTGTTTTTACAAAAATAAATATTGCTAGAGCAGTTTATACTCAGTAGGGTAAGCCTGAAGTGATGCCTTAAAATTTCGACAAACTGTAGGAAAGAGCACTCAATTAGAAGACAGTTAGTTGCCTAAAGTTACCTATAAGGTACTGGACCCGCGATAGACTATTCAATGTGATTTCTAACAATTTTAATTTCTGTGAATAATTTCTAATCGTCCACCTAGGCGACAGTAAAATCTCTAGTTCAACCTGTGACTCGCCGCCCTTTGGTCGTTCCCGGACGCTCGGAATCATCTGTTGCCGAAACATTCGCTATTCTGTTCACATATAAAATCCACCCAGGGATGTAAATCTGTCCAAGGGCTCCATGGAATTTTTGGCGTCGCAAAATCCGCCCACCGCCGACGTCCCATTCTCAGCCCTCACTAATTTTCCGCAAAAGGCGGCTCACCCACGATGACCAATTGTTGCCGCTTTGTGAATCTTGTGATCCATTATGATGCAGGCGGCGCCCATCCTCTTTCCATGAACAGTGAGAGTGGGCCAAAAAAAAAAGAATAAGAGCGCCTCTCTTGGTTTCACATCGTCAACCATTAAGAAGGTGCCGAGTCGGGACAAGACAACCAAAGAAAGAAAGTTCTCTCATGAGCCTTAATTTTGGTTGTGGTGTCCTCGTTCTCCCGAATTCACCTTTCGATCATGTGTGTGCCGAAATGTTGAGGTACCAAAAGTTTTGTACCAAACACGTCACGGGACGGAAATCCCCTTCCAGAAGTCACAGATACCAATAAATACCCACGTGTACTAGTAAAATGGATGAGGCAGATACAAATATGAGCGTTATGCCACCTGCATTCTTCCTTTTCTCAATGGTTTAGTTCGTTTTCTATTTAAGGCGCTACTGATTAAACTTCAGCTTATGCAATGGCATTTCGATTTGGAGGTCGCAATAAATCAGGTGAAGTCATGCTTTCATTTATGCATACGCATACACCCCAACATAGAACAAACTCTCAAGCACAATTTTTAGGAGGTGAAAAACAGCAAAGTAAAGCGAAGCTCTATTTTATTTCTCGGCGAATGCCAGCGAAGATTGAATGCTCTTTCTTAACAACTAAGGAACACACAGCCGACCTAACACAAATATATGCAGGCATTCATCAACAGTTTCATCAGGCTGAAGCAAAGTTTCAGTTCGAACACAAAGCAGGTTTGTAACGTTGCGACCGGAAGCAATGCGCGTGCGTGTTCAGTTGAGTGATTTTCCAGATCGCGTCGGGAACTGCTTACATGGGTCTTAGATAACAAGGGTCACCGTAAGAAATGCCGTCCCGAGATGCTTATTGTGTGAAGAGGCAGAGTGACTTAGGAGAATGAATGGTTACAGCAAGGAGGCCTCGAAAGTCACAATTCAGAAGAACCCCTCGCCCCCCCAAAAACGTAAACTACCCGAAAATTGCCTCCAGGATATTTTTAGAGAATAAAGCCTTGCAATTTTGAGTCTGTGATCTAGCAGTGTAATAGGCCTTATACCTGTCACAGAAAGTCTCTTGTCAAGAAACGTTACCAATGTTCTTCTAACAAATGTCTGGAAACAGTTTGGTAGCCCTAATCGCCAGATTCGACAGCTCTCTTCCCCTCATCAGATGTTGCAATGGCCAGTGTTCCCTTGCATTTTATAACGCCTCGAACTCTTCTTAAAGAGATCTGTGCTTTGAAAACTTCCAAGCGTCGCCAAGCCTCTTTCTGTATACGAATTCACCCCGCACTCGTTTGAATAAAATGAAACAGAACGGATGCAGCCGTTCTTTCGTCGCACCTCATCGATGCCGCAGCGGCTGAGAATGAGCCATTACAACATTTATTTGGAAGCGCTCATGAGGTGTCGATTCATCTTAAAATGTGCCCTGCGCCTGTTCTTAAAGGCCAAAAGAGCATTGAACTCGGCACTTCTATGAAAGAAGATTTTGTCGTCACGTAGGAGGCGTGACAGTATGCACAAAGGAGTGGACTGCATACAGAAGACCGGCGTGAAAGTGTTCATTCGGATAGCCTGCGCCCGCAAACAGATCTGCGGCAGCGATGTATCAGAACATGTGCTCGGCGGTCGTCTAAGCTCGAAATCACCGTCGCACACAGCCGCCAAAATTTAAGGGTGACAAAGAAATTTTTAGACTAGGGGTAGACGCGGCGATATTGAGCCGTTTTTTTTCTTTGTGGAAAGCAGCCTGGTATTTTTATTGAAGAATAAAAATCTTCACTTTGAGCGCATTATGATTAGCCCTATCGAGATACAACATTGTTTTTGTTTCCTTAGTTTCTTGTCAAAGAAACGGCATTCACGAGAGTACGGAAAATTCATACACCGCGCAGCGCTTTGTCTTTGCTAACATGGTCAAAGTGAACACTCTTCTTTTTTTTGCTGTGACAGGAACTTTTGCGCAACATGCCGCTGGAAGCTTCAGTCCACGAGAAGCAGGTTTTGGCGGAACAGAGGGACAGCAGGCTTAAATTACTGCTGCACGAAACCAGAATGGTTACTGCTGTACACTGCCGATAAGGTCATCAGACGCCTTCAGAACCCTTCGCGAGTCCCATGTATTAATTTTTGTCACACATCTAGAAATGAAGTATTAGGACCGACTAAAAACTTAGACACAACTAAAATCGAATCGAAACGTGTTCCAGCACGAGTCAGAGAGTCTGTAGGCAGAAGGAGCAAATTGTCGCATGAGAACGTCTTCTGGTTCTAGATAGGCGGCACGCAAATCGAAGAGGACAGACGTTTTGACCTACGAACTTGCTTTCTCCGCACAAACCGTTTGCAAGCCGGTCGTTTCTGCCGCCACTAGCTCACAGAACGCGACTTTCACACAGCCTTATGGCACATCCGGGACCGTCCGCAGCCATATGCCAACTCAGCAGCAGAAAATAAACGTGAACAGGCGCTTACATGCAACAGTAAAGTAAAAATTGGCGACGCCCTCGGCCGTCTGCCCCAGCTGGCCTCTCCACCCCGTGGAATCGGCCACTATACACACGTATAGCACTGAGTGGGTGGCAACGCTTACTGTTCCGCCTTTCTTTCCGGAACACAGAGCGGAGAGACAACCTTACATTTCCTCTCTTAGTACAGGGTCCTTGACATCAGGTTTTCGACATTTCCGTGTTTTGTTTGACTGACACTGAGCAAAAGAAGCCAGACGAATGCTCCATTCACTGAAAGGGGGCAAAATCCGCACGAAGAGCATTATCTTTCCTTGGTCGTTTACAGGTGCATTGCGGCTTTAAATGTGGCTGATATCTTTGTCTTCCGAGACAGTTTAACCAGCCGCCATTCCTCAGAGGAGCAAATGGACGGTTCTCCAAAACTTTCTTTGACAAATGCATTTTTTTTGTCTCAAAAGAGTCACGTTAGCATTTGATCCTGACCAGATTTAAAGGTACTGAGTGAGAGAAAACTGTGACGCATCACAGAAGCTACTGGAAACTGAGAGAGTTATGACAAAGTGCATCTATCTGAAAAAAGTACAGGGGCGCTGGTTATGTGAATTTGGGACACCTGTTTACATGCATTGTATGGTTGCGGCTGAATAGTAGCTTTGTAAACTCAGTTTTCTCGGAAATAGTGCAGGACTGGCTGCAGGTGTTCACGCCCAACTAGCGGTAAGGCTAGTTTGGTTCAGTTTATATGTTTGACGCCCCAAAGCGACTCACGGTATGAGAGACGCCGTAGTGAAGGGCTCCGGAAATCGACCACAAGGGTTCTTTACTCTGCACTGACATCGCATCGTACCAAGGGCTCTAGAATTTTGCCTCCATCGAAATTCGATCGCCGCGGCCGGGATCAAACACACTTTTTTCGGGTCCGACTACCGCTCAGAGATGCGATCTCTATGGCAGGCTTCAGAACTAGATAATCACCATGCCTTTGTCTTTGCAGTAAACATTAGTCAAGCACAATTTTTTTGCCCTTAAGATTTAACCTATCTTATGTGTGATCATGGAAAAAAATTGTCAAAGCCTGTCCGCTGTGAATCTTTTTGAACAGTTTTATGTTAGCTTTAAGCAAATCAGAGCCCCACCAATCATAGCGTGCCGCTCTCAGTGCAGCAGCGATGCATGGAGGAAGATCACAAACTTATAAACCATGGATATTCATTTGGTGGTTGCGACGAAAGACAATAATTTGCTCAGAAGGGGTCGCACGTGCTAGGAGCGGACCTCAGGCTAGTGCTGTGAGGTGTGCCAGGTGCGCAAGCTGCCGGTGGGCTGCCTGGCTGCTGCTAGCCATTGCGACGTTCCACAGCTCAAGATTACTTTGGCTGCATTCACTTTCGGGCAAGCCCAAGCAGTTTTATATGGCGTGTGCTGTGCGTAATAGTATTGTAATTTGTTGGGGTAGGAAGTGAAATTTATTATAAATAAAACTCTAAGATATGGGTAAGGGCGTTGGTTCGGAGCTGCCTCCATGCTATTGCTTCTTCCCGCGCGAAGTGTTTGCGTCTGTGTGTGTGTGTGGGGGGGGGGGGGTAGGTGAAGATCTGTTGGTAAAGCCTGTGGTGTTGGAGGATAGCACTGTTCATTTGGATTTTAAGCGGTCGTGCGGTGCCCGGTTTGCGTAAGGTCGACCGACAGCGTAAACATTTTTTATCCCGTGATACCAGGTCGGGACGCGTCTCATCGTTCGCATATTTTTGTGGTTACGCAGGTGAGAAGCGGGGAGCTACGTGTGCCTCTCTATCTGGCTGGATCTGGAATTCGGTTATTTTTATGCGTGGGGCGATGGGGATTGCGTTTCCTTTTTGTGTGAGGTGTATGAGGGGCGACAGCATAATTTGATGGGAAACTGCTTACTTTCCGGCAGGCGCTAAATGTAGTTAATGAAGAACGGAATGTATCCTTGCCGGCGCTGAATAAAACTGTTATCACGGCACGTATTAGATTCTGAAAAAGAAAACTAAAGCTAAACGCAGGCTATGCCACTAAGAAACAGGCACAAATAAATAAGTATACATAGGGCTCTTCGTTTTCAGATCAAACCCTATTTTACTCAATATTCTGAGCCCGAGCCGATTTCTTAAAAGCACGGTTAATTAGTAGATTTTGTTATTCTAGAGGCATAAGTTTTGTCCTCTGATCATTTCAAACTTCTTTGAGCGCTCTTTGTTCCCGAATATGCTTAACTTGAAGCGTAGTTCGAACAGTACATTCCTAATGCGGGAAGAAGAAACACGACTGCCGACTAGGCTTCTCAGTGCTCGCACTTTATCAAACACTGTCACGCAAATAACATCCTGTCCCACGGCTCTATAAAGTGCCTCAAAGGTATCTGCGCTTTATCAAGATAGACTGTCTACCCTTCAGCTTCAAAGGTCGCTTAGTTATGGGCGAATATTATCTAAGAAATTTATACTAAATAAAATTACATTTCATGGTCATCAGCGTTTGCTGGGCAGCGTTTGGAGACGAGGTGCGAACCTGGAAGAACGCTGCTCATTCTCAACTTTGTCACAGATGCAGAGAAATTAATCGTATTTAGAGCTGCGCCGTTTTTTACTATCCGGAATTCGTAATGCCTCTTCCGCTTCTTTCACCATCTGACCTCTTTTTTAGGTTGATCGATATTCACAGAAAGTTTAATAGAAGGTGAAAACTACACAAAAGGGTGGACAAAACCGAGAAAACCGATGCAGTGGGAAGAAAGCTCAAGCCGGTGTTTGATGCTTGCTGCTCCAAGCATGCGTCGCTATAGTCTTTGTACTGACGAAGTGCCTGCAACGCTTGCCATGCAAACGCCTACTGAGATAGGGGTACACAAGTAAATATATATACCAAGGTTATAGCACATCACGGGATTGTGCATAGTTAGTGATGAACCAAGCAAAACTAATTTTATTGTCAGGGAACAGTTATATAAGGGCTCCAGCTAGCAGCAGCTATTTCGCCCTGGTATTATTGCACACATTGTCCTTTTAAAGCGCCCACGTGGTTTCTGTAAAGCCCATTTTTACAGTTTTTATAGCAGTTTGACCGGGTAGATGAGGCAGAAATCACCACAGCCACAGTCCTTAACACAATGCCTTCTGCTGCTTAGTTACAACGATAAATAACATATATCTTTGACTATGAATCACAAAGAGGTGCCCATCTTTCAATGCTTGCTTATTTCGGCGGTGGTGCTTTGTTTTGCGCCTGCGGCAGACGCCGTTGGTCACTCCAATAAATTGCTGATGTGCTGGATAGAGCCTGTTCAATTTCAAAGGCGCTTGCATTGCTTTTACTAAAGAGAAACTTTGCGCTATGCGGCAAGAACTTCAATCCGCTGTGGTCGCTGCATCCGAAACGTCGATTGAGTCATTCAAAGGTGTCTGCTTTTGCCTTTTTTTCTTTCCTTTTGCCGCATTCCTATGATTCCTCCCGCGCGAACACAGAAAGTCATAGTGCTTTCGTCTGGAAGACGTCCACATCGCTCCGGTAGAAGGAAGCCAGCGATCTTAGCCCAGAGAGCAGCTGCCGATCTAATTAGAGTTCTCGTCATGTCGCAGAAGCTCTCTTCTGTAGATCTCTTGATTACGCTAAACTTCAAGTCAACAAACCTAGGTGCGTCTGGTACGTTGCGCCCTCTCCACACTGCCGCCCTCACAGTTTAGAGCAGAGTGAGTACTAGGTTTCAGTTCAGTCATTGATGACGCGCACCAGGAAACTAATGAAAGTGTATTTCGGGCTGCATGCATTCCTTCCTGTTTTGTGTGCAATCATAAGAAGTAGGTGACTCCAAAAAGATGAAATTGAAAGCAAAAAGTTTTGGTGTCTAAATTCACAAGGAACATGTTATGGACCTGAAGTGCTTCAAAATCGAAACTAGCTTTTGCCTCACGTACGGAGCTGCTCGTGCCTCGTATTTTTCACAGCACTGCATAACTTCTGAGAACACTTTGACTTATTGCGTGCAATCAAAACGCCTATTTGACATTTATTCTTTCCACGCTTTCGCAGCTTTCTTACGCTTAGCAGCCGCCCTTTTCTGTCATTTAGGGTTGATGGTTATCAAAGGAATTCTGTGAGATGCTGGCTGAACCTATTTAGGGGTATTGTTCGCCTGTGATTATCTTTTGTTGTTTTCGACTAGTTATGTGTTTTTCGAAGGCAACTGAAGAAGAAAGTCTATCGTAGCAGCCCTATGCAGACAGCAATTACACAAGTATTCGCTACCAAACACATAGAAAAAATGAATACACCAAAACTTTATGAGAAATTTCTGCATGTGTCAGTTCTTTGAACGGCTGATGTTCTAACAGCAGCCGTTCAAAGAACTGACACATGCAGAAGTATGCAGACGACAATTACAGAACTATACGCCACCAAACACATAGAAGGAATAAATACACCAAAAATCTATGAGAAACTTCTGCATATATCAGTTCTTTGAGTGGCTGTTGTGAAAACAGCAGGCTTGCCTGTCCAAGCGAGGCATTATCTCAGTGCAGTCATTGTGTACCAGTTCCTGAAGTGTACAGCGACGAATGGCTGACACGAAAGTTAGGTGGCATCATGTTTTAACTGCAAATTGACCGCAGAGCTGGGAACGCAGGGAAGAAACTGGAGATTGGTTCCTTGAATTATCTGTGATCACCCTGCTCCCTCAGACTAGTAAGCCTGAGGGAAATTTTTTGTTTCCTTAATACGTTTCACGAAGAGGGCAGGCACATGTTTTGTGGCGTTCAAACAACACGTTAGCACTGTTTTTTTTTGAAAGGCTGCTGACGTAGTCAAAACTTTTCCTTCCAGTCAATGTTCCATGTATGGCACACGCATGTGGCGGAATTTTCTTAATGTGGACGTACCTTTGCAACATGACAGCATAAATTGCAACCCAGATTCATCTTCCGTACCAGAACAGGATTTTAATGAAACAGGGCAAGCAGATACTGTTGGCATCAAAGTTGACGCCCATTGTAAAGGGGCGCTGACGCGGAGAGAGAAAAGAGAAAGAGGAGGGGGTAAAATATGTGTCAGCAGCTGAAGGGCATTTGGGGGACGCGCCCATTACTTTCTGATGCTCCTATTTGGATTAAATGGCGTTCCTCCGTATTTCAAATTGGGGGTTAGCGGGCTCTCTCTCGGGGAGACTGGCCGTGTGGTACGAACTTTCATCCCGCGTAGGCGGGAAGACAAAAGGGATTAAGGGAGGCACGCGACTTCACGCTGGGTGTTCCCCTGACGATTTGCATTTTGGGCTAGCTCTAGGAATGCGGCCGCTGCGCGTGGATGTCGGGGATTCGCGCGATTGAGGTTGTGTTTTTTAGCCCCGAGGCATTCTTTGCCAGAGTGGTACGCGCCCCCTTTCTTTGACTCGTTGATTGGTATATGGTATTTGACTGTAGCTGCTGTAGCCATTTGAAAACTGGACTGGGAGCACGGTGAACGAGAAATAAAAGTTTTAATGATGAATACTCAATTGAGAAGTCAAATTTTATTGCATAACAAAGCACGTTTTGAGAGAAAATGAAACACTGTTTGAACACTTGCGGCAGGGCGAGTGTTAATTTCCATGCTACTTTTCATAACTTTTTCGAAGCTTCTATAGAAGTATCGTGAAGTCAGTGAAGCTGGCTACATTTGTATTTCCTGGTGGACATAATAGTAGGACCATTTCATCAGTACAAAAAAGGATTGCTTTAGAAATAATTAAAAAACTAACGAAATCATACTAGACCGAAAGTCTAAATGAAGAAAATAACGCCGCGAAGATTTAAAGTGTGTCGGCGGTCACGTGCATTAATTTTTCTATTCTCACATCGTGGAATGTTTTTGATGGTGACACTGTATTTTAGGTTTCCTTACGAAAAGATCTTTCGATTATAAATGTGCTTTGAAGAGCAAGTGTGAGCGTGAATTACAAAAGCTTTTGAACCATTCATGTTATTTTGTTGAATCGTGGTTTCAAATCACACACACACTATTTTCAGATTTCTTTCGATCATACCATGTAATGCGTGGTTAAATGGGGTCTGAAACACCTTCCGAGGAGAGTACATCACATTCATTCAATCACTGCATTGTGTTTTCATGAAAAACCTTAGCCAAATAACACACTTCTACACGCAGCAGAGGACTCACAACCACGCGCGATAGCTGGCGAGCACTTCCAGGTGACTTTTTCATTCTCACACCCTCCTCCGTCGCACGCACCTGCGTATACCACTTGAGAGGTGACTTGGTTAGATTCTTTCAGAAGTCAAGGATCTACCGTGGCCGTGACCAATAAGCCGCGTATCTCTGGCGGGTCAGGAAGCTCCGCTACCGGAGGTGGGGACCTTTCAGCGTGAAGAAATGAAGGAGAGGAGAGGTAAAAGCGTGATGATGCTAAATTCAAATTCTGAGTGCAAATAGCTCTGCTTCCACAAAGCGCATTAAAAAACTCTTGGTGGACAAGTTTCGTGAAGTGGCGTGCTTAAACGTCTCAGGCATGCCACAACTTTATTAGAGCCCCTCTCAGACCCTCTTTAACATGCATTATTGCATGCGCACCCATAATATCTTTTTCTCAGTCTGGGCTGTTTTGGAGTTATAATGCAGTCACTATTGTAACGTTCATGCTGACGCCATCTTCTTTTAATCTAGCGGTTTCTGACAGCATTGTTCAATATTCCATCTTGCCATGAGCTAGCTGTTAGGCCAGTGTTCTTGCGAAGGCCACAAAAAATGCGGAAAAAAAGAAGAAACTTGCGACAGAAAAATCAATTAACTTTCGCCGTACGGCCAAGTCATTTATCGATGTAAATTACTTCAATAAAAAGCTGAACTGATAGGGTTCTTTCATTTATTAATTTATTCGTGCTGTACTTACATTATAGCCTAGATGCTGTACCTGTTTTTCGAAGTGCAGGTAGGCGAAAAGTTTAAACATTCGAGACGATCTGAAAAAGCTGAACAGGACCTGGTGAGAGCAAAATCATACACTTATTTGTTTCGGTTGCACATTTTTTGTTTGCGTGCTTACGTGATTTTCGGCGGGTGTGTTGAAGTTAGTCTATTCTGCTAGGAAATTAAGCCTACTCATAACGCAGATGGCAAGTAAAATTCTGTTGGATCAGACGAAACTATTAGATGGTATTCCCAAAAGCTATAGTGTTACCAAACCGATCTTCTCTAAAGAAGAGTACGATAGCAGTTGGTACCTAAGTGTAGCACTGTCCACTAACATTGAAACACATAGTTGCACGAAGAGCAGCTGTGATTTTCTATGCAAAAAAGCCAGCACTAATCGCATTATCGCATTCTTAATTAGAACCACACTATCCACTCAGTAAGTAATGCTCTGATTACGACCAATAAAAAACGGGGTTGGCTGAACTCTCTCCATTCATGTTGATGACTTCACGAGGAGCCGATCGTCACATTGACCGCTCCCCGCGCTTAGGCCGACTCCCAGATTATTGCTTCCAGTAATCAGAACAGGGTACACTGGCGCGGGGTTCCCCTCAAGGTGTCTCCTGGAAAATCCGTGATGTCATGGCAGCGCTCCACGATGGCTTTCGCCTACGGTTGTACTCTTTGCCTTGAGACTCGCAATGGCTTTCGGTTACTACAGGAGCCGAAAGATTCGCAACCTCATCACTCAAACGGCGATTCGCAGAGATGGGGGAACTGTAGTTTGCTTTCAAACTGTACTCTTATTGCCGTTGTCTAGCTCTCCCGGACATTCTTGCGTGAGCAGCACAACGAGCACCCATCTCTACCTTGATCTAGGAGTCTGGGGCCGGCCTGCATTGAAACCTGCTGGTGCCAGATTACATCCGTAAAACACCACCCACAAACCAGCTCCCTACTGCACCGCTCTACCTAGGCGGCTCCCAACCCGCACCACAACAGCCGTGTATCCATTTCCTTACCCGTGCCACATTCACTCTTTAGAAGCGCCATCCGCCGCCCGCCCGCCTAAATTTACCGTCCAGAAGCGTCACCGAGCTCAAGGACACTGACCTCCAACCTCTACGGCGTCTCCCCCAACTAGAACCTCGCGCAACAGAGGAACGAGAAGCTGACGTCGAAATCGAATTCTAAGGCGCTGTGGCAAACACAGCTACGCCTCGGAAGCAGCTCCCACAACCTAGCAGCCACCTCCACACCCCAACTCCTGCGGAGGGGGCTGAGCATCCAGCCGTCACCAACCTTGAGAGGAGGTAGCGATAGCACCGGTGATGCGAAAGCAAAGCGCCAAAGGCGGAAAGGTAAAAAATATTGCAAATGGCAAAAATAAAAAAAAACACTGCAACAAGCCCAGGTGAGCCTGCCAATGAAAGGCGAATTCACCACTACGGCAAGTTCAGCACGCCAGCAAAATGGAAATAATAAATGAATGGACGCAAGTTCAGGCATTTGAATGCGACAAAATTAGAAAAGCACCAAAAGCAAAAGCATAATTTTGAAACGCTTTAATAGCCACGTCAAATTGTCTGACCTTCCGTCCGTATTTTTCTTTAGGATAGATTACTTATTGGATGTACGCAGACGAGAAATGTTCGCGAATTATTGCTACAGAAGAAAATTCACAAATCAATTAAATGGAGTAGATGCAAAAACTGGGTGCGCTTCAAGCTGGGTTGCCTGTACTTGCATTATTGATTGCAGAAGTAAAACTGTTCACGTCTAGCGATTCACTGCGCCAGATGTAAATTATGTATTCCGAATTTCAAGAATACTTCCGCTTTCTCCAAGCTAGGCGTGCAACTCAAGCTTCAGCTTGCACAGGCGCACCAAATCTCACAGCGCAGACAATATTGCAACCGAAAACCTTCGCTATCACTTCACGCGAAAGTTATTCTTTCGTTTTTCTTTCACAGGTGTGTCTTATCGTGTTGAGGTCCTCTAGCTGTAATATGTGGTGATTTTTTTTATTTTTAGATCACCTGTAACTCGGGCATTTGGTATACAGTAAATCTTTCTTGCCTTTTTATCTTGTGACAACCGTGGTGTGTGCGCAATTGAATTTCCTTCATTATACAGCAGTCGTGAGTGCAGTGCCCTGTGTGTCGCTTTTTCGTCGTTCGAACAGTATTGCATGCTGTATTTGCCTGAAATATGGATCCTTGCCAATTAGCCCAGTTTACCATTCTTCTACATTTATTTACTCATATTGCAAAGCTCCCAGGTTCACTAATTCACACATTCATTCGAACAGAGCAGTACATTATAACTGCTATTCCATCACCTGCACTTAATAAACACCTTTCTGCGAAGTCCCTTTCAAACTACTTCGGTCGGGTTAAAAAAAAAAAACCGGAAGAAATTAAGGGTTTTCGCAAATGGTTTATTGGGGTATAGGAGTGCAAAAAAGCCGCCTTAATGAAGAATGCGTTCTCGGCATATTCAAGAGCAACTACATTTTGCAAAAAGAAGACAAATACGGTAAATAAAATGCGTACCTCTTGGCCGCGTACAGCAAGAAGATATGCCGGATGCCTCAACGGCCACCATATCGTGCGTGAGTAGCAAGGAGCGAGAGAATATGAAGCGCTGCATGTGAATACTGATGAGCCTTCATAGACGGCTGGGCAGCTGGGAGACTGCCTACCAACTCTTTTCTGCACCTGTCTCTGCGTCTGCGAAGATAAAGAACCTCGTTACACTGCTTACCCTCTGTGGCGACTGCTCCCCGGGTTCGCGAGGGAGATGATGGAGTGCCGCTAACTTATACGCGACGGGTTCTCGCGCTCGGAGTGTAGACTGAGGAACACGCTCTTTGTGAACTTCTTTTCTCTCCTGTGATGGCAACACCAGCAGCTTGATTGGCCGCTTTCAATTTTCACCTTTTACAACGAGCACACAGCTCTTTTGTATGCCGTGAAACCACACTTATTTAAATGACCGTAAAATTTATTGTTCTGTAGGGTCCTTTCGGTTACAAGAGCTATGCAGCCACGCATGAATATATTAGAGAACAAGAATAATCTGCCGCTCTGTTTTTTATTTTTGCTACATGAGGTTTCTTTACACCAAGAATCACACTCCTGAAATTTCGTAACTATCACTTCAATTGTTCAAAAGTTACATCGGTGTACCTTTCTGAGTACATTGGTTAATCCCCATAGCAGAATTGGCTATTTTAATCCACTCGTACTTGGTGCCGTAATACTTTTTTGATCATCTTTGTTTCATCGGAGGGTGAGATTTCACTTCTCGCACGCCAACATGAGCCTTTTTGTGGCTATACTGGCCCCGCGGTTCTTTCTCTAATTTGTGCGGTAAGTGTCCTCATCTGCGAAAGACAACATCAGGCGGGGTTTCTGGAATGGCTGGTCGCTAGGTTTCAACGTGCAGGAAAGGACTAGTAATGCTTCTTATGAATGCAAAAAGGTCAGCACACTCGTATCCAGCGAAATGGTATATTTTCCGGCGTTCGCGATTTTCAGGCGTAAGCCTTAAAATTCCTAGCACCAAGTGTTCACAATTGTCTTTCGTGCTGCGGTATCTTTAAAACAATAATTCGTCGAGAAACGCGGCTCCGAGAAAATTATAAAGAAACTCCTACAGATAGTGTTGCTGTAAAACAACTGCTGTGATCTTTGCCCACGGATAGATAACGTACTAATTTCAAAAAACGTGCATTCTTCATTTAAAGGCATCGGCAGATCCCTTGGTGACATAATCGCAATTCGGCTGCAAAAAAAATCATTCTGTGGTTTTCAAATCTTACAAAATATAACTGGATTTTTTAAAGTACTCTGAGACCTAATGGATAAGAAGAAGGATACAACGATAATCTCTTCCTATTACCTAGATAGTTTAATTTAATGTTGTGTGCTGTCGTAAAGTGCACCTTTAATCCCGGTTGAATATTGACCAGGTCAAAATTTTGCCTCGGTATCTGCACTGCTTTTATTTGCTTTTCTTCCTTATTCACCAAGGCATCGCCCATTGCTTTCGGCTTCTGTGATTCTCCTTTTTGAAAATGCGTATAGCAGCACAGAGTGTTACTTTGCCTCTACAGCGCTGAGTTTCTCTTTCGATAAGCCCGGATACCGTACCAGGTTGGCGTGCTGAAAAAAAAGAACACATGTTTTACCAGCGGTGGCACTGCAGACAAGTAACACTGCTTGTCGTCATTCAATTTATTTTTTTCCGCGACGATCCACTCCGCCCAGACGCGTAATCAACAAGTTGATCATTTCATTGACCGCGTCATTTAAAATCCATGTCTTCTTCCATTAACTTTTTCGCAGATTTAAAAATTATCCGCTATTATACTCTTTCCTCAGGTTTAGTTGTTTCTTTCCTTTTTTTGTCATATTTATTTCTAATAGAATACAACATAAAAAGGCATACCCTCAACGGTCACCCATGGCCAGCGGAGCACTTGTACTACTTCACTAACAGACCTCAGCAGAAAGCAAATTTGAACATTTTAATGATTCGCTTTAATAAACATTTCAAAGGCATTAAAATTCTTGCGCCTATATTACTGTCCCGTAATTCCCTTTTAGTTGAGATAAACGTAAAAGCCTATTATGCGGGCTATTTTACGGTTTCGTAGAAAGAACCCGTGGTGGCCTTGAATATGGGCAGAGTTTTATTGCAGAAAAGTGTCATTCGATCACAGTACAATGTATATTCCCCATTCACGCTGTTTTCAGCTTCTAGTTCTCATGTCGAAGACACAATTTGTACAGGTAGAATTTTTTTCTGAATTTTTCTGAATCTTAGGTTTTCGGATTATGTATGCCGCCTTTGAGAGTCAGGAACTGCAGGATTATATTTCAGTCTTGTTGGAAGCTCGACAACACGCAGGAATAAACATAGTATGGATCCATGTAAAACCTCAAAGAAAGCGCTGCTATTTCTTCGCTGGCTTCTTTAACTCTATTCATTTGTATTACTTTTTTTAATCATGAGCTCTAAAAATGTGTAGCATGTTGGACTAGTTGGCGTTGGCTCTTGACTGAATCAATGGTACCGGTCTAAAGCCTAGGGGAATTCTCCAAGGTAGTATAGACTTGCAATAAGAAGGTATACTCGTTGGCATCCATCCAAGCGCAGCCATACGGCTACAAAGTAAAGCAATGCAGCTTCTACAGAAACTTCGTATTTTGAACAACTTCTTTCATGTACGGTGTTCGAACAAGGGACCACCGCTTCACCGGGCCAGTCGCTCTACCAGCCGAGCTGACCGGGAAAGCTAGCCTATGATAGGCGAAAAAGATCTAATCGAATTGGGAACGGTGCGTGTTCAGTTTCAGGCAAATCCCCGAAGCAGCAGTAGACTTGGAGAAAAGGATTAAGTACTCATGAGCATCCACCCAAGCGTGGCCGCACGAGTATAGAGGAAAGCAATACAGCTTCTACAGATACATGATATATAAGAGAAAATTGTCCTTGTCCATGGTTCAAGGCCGGGTCCACCGCCTCACCGGGACAGGCTCTCTAACATCTCAGCTAGCTATGACGGCTGACATAAGGTAGGGCGAGGGCGTATTGACTAACAACTAGAAGTGGGAACGGTGTTGATCCAAAGTATGGGGGAGTCCCACAAGGTTAAGTAGATTTCTAAAAATAAAGTAATAATTGATTACAATCCACACAAGCGCTGCTATTGAGCTACATAATAAAGCTATAGAGTATCCACAAAACCTTTCCAGATGAAGAACAATTATTCCTGGTCCTGGCTCCGATCCCGAAGCGATTGGTTAAGCGGGGCAGTATTTACCAACTGAGGTAAGTGGGACGGCTAGGATATGATAAGGCGAGATCGAATAGATTAACAACTCAAATTTTGACCGGTGTTGGTTTAATACTGAGTGTAATCCCCCAATGTGGCGCGCATTTATAATAAATCAGTAATTACCCATTATCGTCTTCCCTAGCGCAGGAAAACGGCTACAAAGAAAGATGCAATGCTTTTACAGAAACTTTGCAGTTGACGAAAAATTCCTTTTTTCCGGGCATCGAACAGAGTACCACCGCCTTCCCTGGGTGGCAGTGTAGGGCTATCTAAAATGCCATTATTTTTACTTACACTTTACTGCTTACAATCCTTACACAAACAAATTTAAATCGAATATATGCACTACAAAAAAGGCTATTCGCAATATAGCTGGAAAAAACTACTACACTCATACTGCGCCAATTTTTCAGAATTTTAATGTAATGTCAGTACACTATCTCTACTGGTATAACATAGCAGTTCCCTAAAAACAGCACATAACTACCTCTGGGAGTACAATGTTCTCGATCGCCAATCTGACAACACCTACACGAACATATCCTTCGCGTTCTGCTCATAACTGGGCGGTACCTTTCGTAAGAACGACGTTTGGCCAGCAAATGATGGCATATACTCTGCCCACTCTGTGATACGTTTTTGGCCAAAATAAAGATAATATTGAAAATGTAAATAAGAAAAGAATACACTCATTCTTTCTCTCAAAATTGTAATTTTTCTGCTTCTCGTGAGCTGTGTTTCTTTTGTGTCTTTTGGATTTTTTCCGGGCTTGTTTCTATGTACAATTACTTTTATTCGCTGATCATGTTTGTCATTCATATTGTGCCTTTACCTTTAGCAACAAAAAGACTCAAATATGCATAGTAAGAGCTAAAATGTCAGTAAATGCACTGAGATGTAGTGGCTAAATTGTAAGTGCACCAAATGTTACTACCGACACCTCGCTGTTTTGCCACGTAGTGGGGCCCGAGCGCCATTAAGTGAATTAACGTTCACTTTTTGTCTCAAGACCCTCATTTCTTATTTAAATGAAAATAAACTTCACACTTCAAACTTCAAATACTGGAAGCCTGCGCTTACACCCGAAGTCAAGTCGCTGGCAGCGGCTTAGATCCGTAAAAAGCGACAAGGGTAAAAAATACAGAGGAAAGATAACAGCAACATGAGTGTGCAAGTAATTAGGGTAAAATAGAATATTTGGTTGTCTGCATGCTACGTTCCATGCGTGCGTATAATAATTATTCAAAAATGAAATGAACATTTGAAGCTTCAACTTTATTCATTTCGCCGTATACCACGTCGACTATTTGTGCCTCTTACTCAACTACACTCTTGCTCGGAAGGAGCAAAAACAAAAAGCAAAGCTGATGCCATCCTTTTCATAAAGCTACAGTAGGCTCACGATATCAGTCTGTGTTTCTGCTGGCCAGTAAAACACCCACCAAGAGATCATCCTTCCTGCTCTGAGTTGCTCTCCTGCGCCGCTAATCCGATTAACCCCGCTATGCTGGCTCTGGTCGAAGCTTTTTAGGGACAGAGTTATCTTCTAATTGACGGCTGGTTTTCTTCCCAGTGGCAGACGCTAATCAGCTACCTGTCCTTTGGGCATTTTCTATGATCACACTTCAACACAGCACCCACCCGCCCTCTTCCCTCTCAAGACGTCTTCTTTCTGTCAGTTGAGAGAGAAAACTCTCTTCTCTCCTTTTCTCTCCGCTGTGTTTCGGAGTGTTCGAGGTGATGCTCAAAACAGCGTTAGCATGGCGTTTGGGTGGCTTCGCGCTTCCTCGCCACTGTTTAATGAAAATGGCTCTTGCTGAAGCTCTGGATGCGCGTTTTGTGCTATCCTTGCCTAGCCTTGTCGCTTGATCTCATTTTATTGGTCAGATGGAAAGCTGGGCTGAAGGAACGCTATAAATGTTGTCTCTCCTAACTCTCCTGAGAATTGGTATTGGAAAGCTCAGAGTGACAACATTCTCGCAACTCCTCGCATAGGTATGCAATCAGACCAGCTTCCTAAACAGGCAAAGTAAAATCTTAGGTTAAGCGATGTGGTAGAGGGGGAAGAAGATGCTTTCATTGGTTGGCGTGTTGAGAATGCCGCTGTTGGTAATTATAGAAAAGCACATATTTTCCAAATCTGATAATGCGACTCCCACTGTGCTGTCACCAGTGACTGGTGTTGAGTTCACTTCACCCACATAACGCGAGTTCGGACCAGAGCAAGCTGAAGGCACAGCCAGCGTTCATCGAACGCCTGCGCTCTTGCTCCGAAGGAAGGAGCGGTGACCGCCAAGGTTCGCAGAGTTTTGCCTCCCGGTTCTCCCTGGCCTTGGCCAGGCATCAAGAATGCTTGCGATGAAATGCATGCTCCTTGTGTGTTCGCTCTAGTCCAGGCCCGAACGGAGTCCTCTCGCTCGCCTGTGGGGCACTGGCGCTCCGTAGTCGGAAGGCCCAGACTTGGCTGGATCTCCGTCATCACCTGCCACTGCCAGTGGACACGCGCGAAGAGTCATCCAAATGTGATCTCCGTCGTCAAGATGTGCTGCGCGTACCTCTTCCTCTTCATTCGCACTATGTCGTGCAATTTATCCCATTGCGTGGTCATGCGGCCTGCGATCACCCTTAGCTGTGCCGTCAAGCATGTGTAGTGCTTGCTTTGCGCGCGCGGCGCTTCGGCTTCTAGTAACCCCACAAGATGAGCCACACGGTTGTCCGGCAGACGGGACCGCGTACATGAGTCACCGTGTCTCGCAATGAACTCTCCAACAACACTTGAGGTTGATTTGAGAACACAGCGAACTGCCATCGCCTTGCAATCGGCAGAAGGAATCTTTCTTTTATTTTGTTGCTGGCTAATTGTCGCATTCTCGAGCACATAGGTTGCCTTCTTTTAAAACAGCCCAGATTTTTCCTATTAACTACGCAGCCTTTCGTTCGTCGATCACCTCCTTCTTGTTGTGTGCGCAACTATTAAAAGTATGGTTGCTTCCACCATTTCTATGCCTTCCTCAGCGTTCTTGGGGCAACCTTAGTTTGATGAGCAACGCTATTCTAAATTGCAAGTTACATTTCGGTATTAAATTAAAATAAATGCACTGTAAGAGTGGTTTATTCGGTGGTACTCAGGACGATGGATGCAGCGGTGAAGCAGTGGTGGTCTGCCATCGGTCCGGCTGAGCAGGGTCTCGCTCAGAGCGGTGGCATGGTGGATGGACTAATGCCCATGTTCTTCTTCACAATAGCCCCGGGCAGAAAAGGAGCCTACCTGGCGATTCAAGGTGCCGACAGTATAACCGGGTTGTAGTGCAGCTTGAGGTGTTAAACATGCACAGTCTCGCGGTCACGGCGGCAGTGATCGGCAGACTGCGTGAGTGGCTCATTTATGGAAATTCGGATCGTGCGCTGAAGGACGCAGAAGGGGATTTGATACTTCTAAATAATTTTCCTGGAGAGGCCGGGAGTACTGGAAAGTATCCAAAGCCGCACGAGTGAACCCGGTGGGAAGGCCGGTGCAAGCGTAGTTTCGTCGGAGCAGTGTTTTTGGCGCCCCTGAATGTATGTCGTGAGCGATTTTGCGATCTGGCGGCAGTAGTCGGCGTGCTCGGCAGCTTCAGAGACAGTTGTACACTCATATGTGACAGGGCGGTTGGAAAGAACTGTGTCGATGAGAGCGGATGGGTGCTGGCCGTAAAGCAGAAGAAACGGACAGGAGCTATTGCTGGATTATGTAGCAGTGTTATAGGCCTACGTTATAGAGGGGAGAATGAGGTCCCAGTTTGTGTGGATGGCAGCGGCGTACATAGCCAGCATGTCACCAAGGGTGTGATTAAAACGTTCGGCTAGACATTTCTTTGTGGATGGTAGGTGGTACAAGTCAGATTAATTATATTGCACTCGGAGAGCAGAGCTTTAACGATATCTGACAAGAATACTGGTCCTCTGTCACTGAGGAGATTACGAGGAGCACCGTGGCTAAGAATGGAACGCTGCAGAATGAACGACGCCACATCACGAGCTCTAACAGCCGTGAGCGCAGCGGTCTCAGCATACCTCGTCAGGTGATCAATGACAATAATAACCCAGCGGTTGCCAGCAGTCGTGTACAGCAGAGGGCTGTTTAAACCGATTCCAACGTGATAGGGGCGCGGCTGACAGGGCAGTGGCTGCAGTTCGCCAGCGACACGATGAGGCTGTTGCTTACGGCTTTGGCAGGACGGGCATGGGGGCACGTACTTGAGGATGAAGTTCTGCATGCCGCACCAGTAAGCACCTCAGACGGATGGGAGTGTAAGTCTTGAACACTCCGGCGTGGACGCATTGAGGGTCAGCGTAGAAACAGGTGTAGATTTGGCAGTGTAGATAGCGTGGAAAGACGAGAAGCCATTTGCGTCCATCAGGGTTGTAGTAACGTCGTTGAAAGAGGTTATCGCACATGGCAAAATGTGGAGCTTGGCGGCGTAGGGTGTGGGGTGCTGGAAACGTAGATGGGTGAGACAGAAAGTCGAGAAGAGAGGCAATCTATCTTTACGCTGCTCTGAAGGCATTTCGCTTACAGTGAGCGAAGGCACAGTGGCTTCGAGGGTGCAGAGGCTGTTATTCTCCGCGGTAGCGGGGACCAGAACAAGGCATCGGCTTCCTAATGCTTGTTGCCGGACCGGTAGACGAAGCGTATGGTATATTCTTAGAGTCGGAGAGCCAATCGAGCCAAGCGGCCGGAGAAATCTCTTAACGAAGAAAGCCAACAAAGCCGGTGACCACGTCAAAAGGACGCCCATAGAGTAAGGGCGAGACTTTCTGAGGGCCCAAACGTTGGTCAAGCACTCGTTTTCCGTGATGGTGTAGTTGAACTTGGCATTAGTCAGAGTGCGTTTCGAGTGAGCAACTGCATATTCTTCGTATCCAGATTTGCGCGGAGCGAGCACAGATCCAAGCACAATACCACTGGCGTCAGTGTGTACTTTGGTTGGACCATGCGGCTCAAAATGGCGCATGATGGATGATGCCGTGAGGAGATGGCGCAAGGCGTTATAGGCATCGTAGCATGCAGGCAACCAACTCGAGAAATCCGCGCTGATGCCACGCAGTTGAATTAACGGGGCAACAATCGCAGCAAAGTTCCGACTAAAACACCGAGAGTAGAAACATGGGCCAAGGAAGTTGCGCAGTTCCTTAATCGAAGTAGGGTTGGGAAAAACAATCACAGCACGAGTTTTGGCGGTGTCGAGACGGACACCCTCCTTTGACACAACGAGGCCGAAAATGGTTAACGCGCGAGCTGTAAAGTGGCACTTTTTCAAGTAGAGCTGCAGGCCGGCGTCCGTAAGGGAGGTCAAGACGTGCTTAAGACGGGCCAGATTAGTCTCGAAGTCAGGCGAAAAGACCACGACATCGTCGAGATAGCACAGGCACGACGATTCTGGGTCAGCTCAGCTGTCGCTGAGTATTGAGTTTGACGAGGCCAGTAGCCGCCGACTATGGGAGGTAGTGGAGATGTTGTTGTTGCCTTCGTGACATGGCACATACCCACGACGGGGGATTGACCAGGGTTCAGTGCGGAGACCCCATAGAATAGGGTAAACTGGCTCCAACCTGATGACATCTCTGGTGAAATGGTCACATTATGATGATGTCATTTCTTAAAAAAATGATGCGTTCTCTGCAAAACAATTTAAACACCTGACGCTGTAATACCGGGATACTGGCACACGACGACGAAAAAGCCGGGCCACATGACGAGGCAATCCGCAAGAATAACAGATTGGGCGAATATCACCGGGATACTGGCACACGACGACGAAAAAGCCGGGCCACATGACGAGGCAATCCGCAAGAATAACAGATTGGGCGAATATCACCTGTCCCCGCTGCGGTGGCTCAGTGGTTAGGGCGCTCGACTACTGATCAGGAGTTCCCGGGTTTGAACCCGACCGCGGCGGCTGCGTTTTTATGGAGGAAAAACGCTAAGGCGCCCGTGTGCTGTGCGATGTCAGTGCACGTTAAAGATCCCCAGGTGGTCGAAATTATTCCGGAGCCCTCCACTACGGCACCTCCTTCTTCCTTGCTTCTTTCGCTCCCTTCCTTATCCCTTCCCTTACGGCGCGGTTCAGGTGTTCAACGATATATGAGACAGATACTGCGCCATTTCCTTTCCCCCAAAACCAATTATTATTATTATTAAATATTATTATTATTATTATTATCACCTGCACACCAGGGATTTCTGATTGGTGGTAGCGGTCGGAAAAAGCGGTCGATTAGTGACGCTGAGGAGGACGGAAGCACTGGTGAAGCAGTGGTGATCCGCTGTCGGTCATGCTAAGCAGGGTCTCGCTCGGAGCGATGGCAATGCGGCTGGGCTAATGGCCATCTTCTTCACAGCACCTCTTCTGTGGTCCATATACACGACATTGCTGTGATGACTAGCGCTTCATTTTTTTGTACTCTGTGTGATCATACGTGTACAAGAAATAAGTCGTTTCCAAGTTTGTTTTCTGTGCTGCAATGAATGCAGAAAGTAGCAGTGTAAGATGAAGCATGAAAAAGCTTACTTTATGTAAAGGGGGCGAGGTGTTGTAAAAAACGCAGAAAAAAGAAAAAAAAGGAAAAAAAGGAAAGCTATTTCATTGAGGACATTTGCGCCACGAGAAGCTCAATACGCTGTATTACAGCGTTAGTTGTTGAAATTGTTTTGCAGACAACGCATCATTGTTTACGGAATGACATCATCATGACGTGACCATTTCACCAGAGATGTCACTAGCGGTCATATCACGTCTTGGTAACAAGACCTATTATCTAGCATTGGTGTCATTATTTTGTCACCGGACTCATAGGGGCGCCACCCACGAATTACCACAAATCACAACAAATGAGTGCCACAGACGTGTTATCTTTAACACAAAATAGACTCCAGTAACAGATGACAGTTAAAATCATGTCATGTTATGCCAGCGCCGTTATTTCTTTATTACATTTCTGGAGCAGTTAATTAACTGCCGAAAAAGAAGCAGCATTGACGTCCTTTCTGGAGTTCATCTGGCTATAACTGCTTTCAATATCGCGTTGAAGGAGAAATCAACAAGCCACTCCTAGACAGGAGGCGGCAGCGCCGGATATCCACGCGAGTTTCAAAAGTAGCAGCTAGTGAAGTTGTAGCAGCCACTCTGTGCTCAAGAAACAATGACGCAGGGAGAAAAAAACACGACACACCAGGCGCAACTGCTAACTTTAATAACGGGAACTGAATACAGGCGTGTTCTAATAAAGTGCTGAAAAACAGGTGACGGCGTACAACATAGAAAAGCTAGAAGGAAAAGGGAGGTGTCTAGACGACTTTAACAGGCAAAAAAACTGGCTGAAGTCAGAAGGACAGTTGGGAAGACAAAAAAGACAAAAATGAAGCACTTAGGCACAAATTGCCTTCCTGCACCGAAAGGTCCACGATATCGCACGAACAAATCACAAGAATACACGTGAAAAAGCATGAGTATGCTTTACCGTCAAGAACAGTTAGGGTGGAAATTTACCGTGACCTTGCCGGGAGCGCATGGAATGTTGAAAGAAACTTCACGAAACTAGACATTTAGCTAGGGCTCAAGGCAAGGCAGAACGAGAGGCAATCGAAGCCTTTTTTTTAATTTTTCAACGAAAAATTTAGTGTGTTAGCATCCCTTCCATTTTACACTGTGCAAAAGAGCTATCCTTCTTTAATAGTTACGTCTAGTGAGTTCAAACAAGTTATATGCGTGTTTTATGGTGTTTTAAATGCCTTTTTTCGCCTGCCGCCCTATAAACAGTTTTCGTTATCTTGTGCCTTTTGTCCATTATTGATATAGCGGTAATTTTTTCATCTCGTTTTTATCACATGTAGTGTTGTAAGTTGGTCCTGCGTAATCACGGACATTTCGGTGCGGGAAGATAATCTGTGCCTAAGCGCATTTTTTCTTTTTTTTGTCTTCCCTACTGTCCTTCGTACTTTAGCCAGTTCTGTTGCTTGTTAAAGTCGGCTAGACACATCCCGTTTTCTTCTCGCCATTTCTTTATTGAATGCCCTCACCTCTTTCACCGCATGTATTAAAGCTCGCCTGTATTCAGGTCCCGCTATTAAAGTTCGAAAATGCGCCTAGTGTTTCGTGTTTGTTCTCCCTCCGTCTTCAGTTAAGCACAGAGTTGTTATCCAGATATTGCTATAATCTTTTGCTATTCCGCCGAAAATTTTGCGTGGAAGCTGTATGTTGGCTCCTACCTAATGCAGAGAACTAATTGAACGCGAGAGGTGTGCACTTTTTCCTTGCTGGGACATGCTGCTGGGCTCATTGAAGCATCCCGTTTCCTCAAAAAACGGGACGGTATACCTTATATGCTGCATAAAAATATCTTGAATATTTAACGTTCGTCTAAGCCGTTTCACATGCCTGTTTCTGACCTGTGATTATGCACAGATTACTCGACCTATGAGGCGCTCTGCGCTACAGAAGAAAGAGCTCCTTCACCTATATGTCATTGAAAGCAACGCGCAAAGACGCACAAGTCTTGAGCGTAACCTGCGTTTAAATAGTAAACCCATTTCGATGACATCGGCTGTAAGTCAGACATGAGTTAGATGATATCAGGATTAGTCGAATTCAGATGTATTTCTATGAGTAAGCAACGTAAAGAGAAGCCGAGATTCGGGCGTAGCCGTTATAGGTAGAACGAGATTTGGGGGCTTTAGTGGCTTCTGCCAAAATCATAGACAGCTCCTCAGTTGAGCGTCGTTAACCGCAAGTATAAGAGCTTCTTGCAGTTACAGGCTTTTTCCTTTTGTGGATTTTATTCAGCGTATTCAAAGACAGATACGAGCCATAACGTTGCTCAATGAAAACAAACAACGTATATTCTTACCAAGGGAACTTGGTGTTACACGAACAGGCAGACGTCAAGTTTTCATCCAGCAGTCTGGCTACAGTTGATTTGTTTATGCACATTATGAAAGGCCCACAAAAAATTGCGTTATGTTGATGCGCTTTAAGGGTGTGTTATTGTACGACTCATTACACGTGTAGAGTTTGGTTTGTGATGAAAAAAAGATATGGTTGCTTCCTTGAGTATATCTGTCTTAAGTGTAAGTAACTGGTGGGCTGCAATAGAAGCAATAGTAACGGAAACGACTTCCTGTTGCATTTTTCTTAAAGTTTAGTTACTCTGTGTGAAATAAAAACCAATAAAATGTCGTATAACAAACATGTTTTTAGCGCGGAAGTACCTATCCGGCCTTTCAGAGCCTAGCAAAATCGTCCCTTGCTTATTGTATCCACAAGAATCTCGAGCGCTCCGTTCCGTGGCACTGCCCACTCATAGTCGTCATGGACGCAGCACAAATCCGTGCTTTCCCACGGGTTCGAATGCAGTCAACATTCTCTGTCACTTTTTGGGCTAGAAGAAAAAACTGTACCTTGTAACCCTTGATCGCAGTCGATTGTTGTGGCTATAAATCGAAGATATTGCCCTCTGTGAAAGGGCGAGGTTCAAGGCCGTCCAGAGAAAAACGCAGCTTAGGTCTTCTGCTGACAAAGACAGGGCACTTACGCAGGAGATGACGGATTATCTCATCCCTAACATAGCTTTTACAAGAAGCGCAGTCCGCGGTACAATGCCCGGACTGTGTTTTAATAGACATAGTGCTGAATATTTGAAATCCGGGACGGCAATCCACGGGAATTTCATTGAAAAATAAAATAATTTGGCTGTCAGATTAGGACTTTGTTTCCCCTTTCTTCTCTCGTCCCTTTTTAATAGCCTCATTCCCTTCCCTAGAGGAGGGTAGCAAACCAGAAGCTTTTCTGGGTAAACATCCCCGCCTTTAGCCCTCTCTTTATCTATCTATCTATCTATCTATCTATCTATCTATCTATCTATCTATCTATCTATCTATCTATCTATCTATCTATCTATCTATCTATCTATCTATCTATCTATCTATCTATCTATCTATCTATCTATCTATCTATCTATCTATCTATCTATCTATCTATCTATCTATCTATCTATCTGTCTGTGTGTCTATCTATCTATCTATCATCTATCTATCTATCTATCTATCTATCTATCTATCTATCTATCTATCTATCTATCTATCTATCTGCGTGTCTATCTATCTATCTATCTACCTATCTGTCTGTCTGTCTGTCTGTCTGTCTGTCTGTCTGTCTGTCTGTCTGTCTGTCTGTCTGTCTGTCTGTCTGTCTGTCTATCTATCTATCTATCTATCTATCTATCTATCTATCTATCTATCTATCTATCTATCTATCTATCTATCTATCTATCTATCTATCTATCTATCTATCTATCTATCTATCTATCTATCTATCTATCTATCTATCTATCTATCTATCTATCTATCTATCTATCTATCTATCTATCTATCTATCTATCTATCTATCTATCTATCTATCTATCTATCTATCTATCTATCTATCTATCTATCTATCTATCTATCTATCTATCTATCTATCTATCTATCTATCTATCTATCTATCTATCTATCTATCTATCTATCTATTTATCTGCGTATCTATCTATCTATCTATCTATCTATCTATCTATCTATCTATCTATCTATCTATCTATCTATCTATCTATCTATCTATCTATCTATCTATCTACCTATCTATCTGTCTGTCTGTCTGTCTGTCTGTCTGTCTGTCTGTCTGTCTGTCTGTCTGTCTGTCTGTCTGTCTGTCTATCTATCTATCTATCTATCTATCTATCTATCTATCTATCTATCTATCTATCTATCTATCTATCTATCTATCTATCTATCTGTCTGTCTGTCTGTCTGTCTGTCTGTCTATCTATCTATCTATTTATCTATCTATCTATCTATCTATCTATCTATCTATCTATCTATCTATCTATCTATCTATCTATCTATCTATCTATCTATCTATCTATCTATCTATCTATCTATCTATCTATCTATCTATCTATCTATCTATCTATCTATCTATCTATCTATCTATCTATCTATCTATCCGCGTGTCTATCTATCTATCTATCTATCTATCTATCTATCTATCTATCTATCTATCTATCTATCTATCTATCTATCTATCTATCTATCTATCTATCTATCTATCTATCTATCTATCTGTCTGTCTGTCTGTCTGTCTGTCTGTCTGTCTGTCTGTCTGTCTGTCTATCTATCTATCTATCTATCTATCTATCTATCTATCTATCTATCTATCTATCTATCTATCTATCTATCTATCTATCTATCTATCTATCTATCTATCTATCTATCTATCTATCTATCTATCTATCTATCTATCTATCTATCTATCTATCTATCTATCTAGCCTACCTGACTGCCCGTATGTCTGTCTGTCTGTCTGTCTGTCTGTCTGTCTGTCTGTCTGTCTGTCTGTCTGTCTGTCTGTCTGTCTGTCTGTCTGTCTGTCTATCTATCTATCTATCTATCTATCTATCTATCTATCTATCTATCTATCTATCTATCTATCTATCTATCTATCTGTCTGTCTGTCTGTCTGCTTACACACACACACACACACACACACACACACACACACACACACACACACACACACACACACACACACACACACACACACACACACACACACACACACACACACACACACACACACATATATATATATATATATATATATATATATATATATATGTATATATATATATATATGTCTGTGTGTCTGTCTGTCTATCTAACTTGTGCATATAGTTGTGTCTGTGCCGTCTTTTGAGCGACCGATCCACATTTTTTATGGAGGATATTCAGCACGAAAGTTCAGTTTTCATAAACCCGTGCCGCCATTGCCTTTACCACATTTCTCCACAGTTGGCCTGAGATACACTCAGGAAGGTTCTTGCAGCTTTGCTGTGCACAATATCTTCTTCAAACGCTTAACACACCAATGAAGACCAAATCGTATTCAGTAGCTTGCGGGTTTCCTTATGTAATATTTCAAAGCACTAGCTATGCACGTTCTTTGGATGTCAATAGACAAACACTAGCCAATTTGCATGAAGCTAAAATGTCAAGTTGCACACCTTGTCTAGATGCAATTTTTTTCAAATTGTGTGTTACCTGTATATGTTTATCAAGGCGACGCTTTACTCTGTGTTCTGAAGTTGGATTTCGCATGCACTATTTATCTACTGCGCGGGGTGGCCGGTGTTTGATAATCTGTCAAGCTGACATGAAAACTCATGCCGACCGTATGCGGGCATGCCGTATCCAATGCTGGCTGCATACACAAAGAAACAATGCCGCGTTTCACCTGCTTTGAGTTGGAGCTATCGTAGGGGAAACAGGGACTTTTTCGAACGCGGGCAATAAATCGTGTAGGCATGCATGTCAGAAAAGCCGTATATAAAAAAACTGAAAACTGTTCCGGCTTGCACGCTCATGAGAAAACTTTAGACCACTCGACAAAGCTGTTTAGGCACTCAGCGTTTGTACAACAATATGTAGGATTCACGTTTAATGGCACCTAAAGAAGAGCAAGATAATGATCGACGTATCTTAAAACAGGTGTAACACTTAAGTAATAGATTGGCTTCAAGGCGCCAATCGAAAGAGGTCAGAAATATTTCGCAGCAGCGGGGGAACTGAACACCCTATACAAATTCCCGCCTTCTGCAAACAAAGTTGGTCTTGGAAACAAATCACAGTGGAATATAGATATAACCTTAGAAGACCCACAGAGTGTTCTATGTTTAAAATGGTTGAATTCTGAAAGCTAACTTCCCTTTAGTGTTGCAATTGTTCATGAATGGCAGCTAAAACCTTTGATGCGGCACATTTTAATAAAGGTCCTCGATAACTATAGGAGATCCGGTAGTGGTTGAGGTCTTGCCTTGCTCGAAAGCCTGCACGACTTCTTTGCAGCTATGGACAAGAAAGGGATCGTCGCCGGCTAACTTGACCAGGTGGCCCCGCAGGAAATGACTCACCGCCCGTTTGAAGGTGTCACTTTGAGAAAAAAGTGGCATGTTGAGGGCACTGCGGCTTGTTCATTTTTCCTGAAAAAATATCTGCAGGCACCTCGAGTCAGCTCCTTGGAGGGCCTTTTTAATGATTCCAGGATCTTCTTTCGAAGCAACCTAATCGTCAATCTTTTCTGTTTCTTTGGGTTGATGCTTGCAGGACTTAAGTTCTTACTTTCTTCAATGGATATTTTCTGGAGGGCAGATTGCGGCGTGAAGACAAATCCACTTTCTTCGACTGCTAGCATTACTACTAGCTCGGGCGACTTCATGAACTTAACAAGTATTTTGAGAAGAGGCTTTTTGCTAGACCTTGCACCTAGGGAGTTGAATACGCATTCGATGCCACCTCCAGCGACAAGGTCCTTGTCCTTGTCTTTAACACCGTCGCCGACTTTTCGTACTATGGCGAGCAAGCCTGAATGGTTCTTGCCTGGCTAAAGGAAAACTTAGGTCCCCTTTCTATGAAGTCCTTGATGTCGCTAGGAAGGCCAGAATCGCCAAGTACAGTGACGTGGTTTGCGGACTGACTTTGTGCTTTTCTATAAGGAAGAGAAAGCCTCGTCTTCTGCAATGTCAACTCTGTTGAAAGAGCAGCAAGCTTCTTATACTCGTTGAACAGGCATGTGGCCCGGTACAAGCCTAATCCTTCGTACGAGATGATACAAAGCCAGTCGTAGTAGCATGGAACTTGTCGCCAGGACTTGGATTTCAAAACTTTCCAGAATTTCCTGGCGTGGCCCCAGGAAGGCGCAAGGGCACCCAAGAGGAGTTCAATTTCCAATGCAATCTGTTAGCGCTTCATGCAGTAGGTGAGCATAAGAGAACGGCAGGTGAGAACAGTGATGAGATTTATACACAGGGCTGCGGCAGCTTGCTTGGATTCTAGACATAGAAAGGAGTCCTAGTAGAAGAAATATGTTCGAGTAAAACTTTTTGATCAGATAGTTCGTACGCGATCCTTGAAAAATAACTGTGTGCTCGAGAAACAAAGACGGAGGGAGAAAAAACACGACACCACAGGCGCAACTGCTAATTTTAATAACGGGAGCTGAATACAGGCGTGTTTAATTACGTGCAGTGAAACAGGTGAGGGTGTACAATAAAGAAAGGGCGCGAAGAAAAAGGGAGGTGTCTAGACGACTTTAACAAGCAACACAACTGGCTGAAGTAAGAAGGACAGTAGGGAAGCAAAAAAGAAGCACTTAGGCACAGACTACTTTCCTGCACCGAAAGGTCCACGATATCGCACGAACAAATCACAAGACTACACGTGATAAAACATGAGCATGCTTTACCCTCAAGAACAGCTAGGGTGGCAATTTACCGTGACATTGCCGGGAGTGTATAGAATGTTGCTAGAAACTTCACGATACTAGACATTTAGATAGGACTCAAGACAAGACCGAACGAGAGGCAATCGAAGCCTTTTTAATTTTTCAACGAAAAAAGCAGTGTGTTAGCTCGTCATCCATTTTACACTCTGCAAAAGAGCTATAATTCTTTAATAGTTACGTCTAGTGTGTTAAAACAAGTTATATGCGTCTTTTAGGGTGTTTTAAATGCCTTTTTTCGCCTTCCGCCCTATAAGCAGTTTTCGTTATCTTATGCCTTTTGTCTGTATTTGATACAACGGTAGTCTTTTTCAACTTGTTTTTATCACGTGTAGTGTTGTAAGCTGGTCCTGCGTAATCGCGGACCTTTCGGTGCGGGAAGATAATCTGTTCCTAAGCGCATTTTTTGTCTTCCCTACCGTGCTTCTGACTTCAGCCAGTTTTGTTGCTGGATAAAGTCGGCTAGACACATCCCGTTTTCTTCTAAGGTATCTAACATCATGCATCAAACTAAATTAACAGAATGCACATCCAATGTGATAAGAGATTCCGTTGACGTGCGCCTAAGTATATGTGGGGCAAACGGGGCGGTGTTTTAATGAACGCGCTCGAGAACATGCCTTGACACTCCGGAACAGTTTAGGTGGAAACTTACCGTCGCATTGTCGGCAGTGTAAGGAATATAGACCGAACCTTTCCGCAATTATATTTTAGCTAGGACTCAGAACAAGACGGAACGAGAGTTATTCAAAGCCTTTTTAAGTTTCAATGAAAAGAGAGTGTGCCAGCGCGCCATCCATTATACTCTCAGCAAAAGAGCTATCCTTTTTGAATGGTTACGTCTAGTCTGTTTATACTCTTCCTGTAGTTTTACGTGTTTTAATTGTGTTTAAATTGCCCTTCATTCCTGAGCCCTGCACAACACTTTCGTTATACCTAATGTCCTTTGTCTACATTTGATTGAGCGGTCATGTTTTTCATCCCGTTTTTAGCGAGTGTAGTCTTGTGATTTGTTCGTGCGATATCGCTGACCTTTCGGTACGGGAAGACAATCTGCGCCTAAGTACTTCGTTTTGTGCTTTTTGTGTTCGCTGCTGTCCTTCTGACTTCATCCATTTTTGTTGCTTGTTAAACTTGGTGAGATACCTCCGTTTTTCTTCTCGCCAATTCTTCATTGTACGCCCTCGCCTGTTTCATGTCACATTATTAAAGTTGAAAGTGTCTTATGTGTCGTGTTTGTTTTCCCTCCGTCTTGGTCTCTTAAGCGCTGAGTTGTTTTTCAAAGATCATGAACCAACTAGCTCGTCAAAAACTGCTACCCAGAAAAAATATATTTTAATACAAGAGCGTTAAGAGAATCGTTAAGTGGAAAATGAGGCGTCGTTGCGCCGCCGACGCCAGTCTAAAGGCTGGTTCCCCATGCAAGCGACTGAGCGAATTAAGCGAACTAGAGGAGCTTTTTGGAACCTCTCAGAGGAACTTTTTTTAACTTCGTCGCTGTATGCGCTCGAGCCGCCTCGACGGCTCGAAAGAGATTTTTGTGCCGCCGCGGCAGGAACCGCTAGAGTTTTCGCTTGGATGTGAAACAGGCTTAAGATTGCCATTTCTGCCACGGATTGTCGTGTCGTTAGTGCCGGAAAAACCTTGTGCGGACCTTCCACCTCTCTCGAAGGTCTCCTGGAGTGCTGTGGGTGAGTGTGACGGTATCGCTTGTTCTTGGGGAAGCGATGTGGAGAATTTTCATTGCACATGGGGGCCTCTAGCAGCAGTGCGGAGAGTGTGTGCTCCAGACACACGTGTGTGATGGCGTCGGTAATGTCTAATAGGGCCTGTCGTTTTGTTCCCTGAATGCTCATGTGCCATCTACATCGAGGGGTTCTCGACCACGAGGGAACGCTGTCGCGTTTTACTCCAAACGCGACTTTTAAGCGTCTCCCAAGATTTTCTTGCATTTAGACGGCGGACACATCTTTCTCTCGACAATGAGCTAAAGGAATTCACATTGTTTAGACTGTAATAAACCGAACCACGCACGTGGTTTTGGTATAGAGACTGCATTTTCAGTTTTCGAGATAAAGTGTGTTGTCAGAGTGCTACTTCTCTTTGTACAGCACTTTTAATTAGAACTTTGTTCAGGGTCCCACAAAGCACTACGAACCACTGCTGTAATTGTTGGGTGATAAAAGTAAACATCAACAGCACCAAAGTGAAATAAAAAAAAACAATGACTGCAACAGTTAGTACTTTGCCTTACAGCGTCACCATCAGTGCTTTGAGCCTACTGATAGCCTAGAAGCGGGAACTGTGTAGGAAAACCGAAACAAATTGAAGAGGATTTCGTCGAAAATAGTAATAATCAAACAAGGGTATTTGCACCACAGTGTTGTGCATAAAAGAAATAAAAGCTATTTTTGCTGTCCACTACGGGATGGAAGAGGCATGGCAATGAAAAACGCCCAAAGGGGCAGCGAAATAAATGTAGGAACGCTGAAGTCACCTAAAGAAATATGTTTCTTCACGCGTCATATTCGTGCAGCTAGCTCTGCCAGCAGGTACTCGCTTTGTTGTTGGGGCGATGGCGACATTTGCATATATCACCTATTTGTCTCATTTCTAACTGCAATTCTGCCTTTAGGTTGCTGCCTAGAAACAAGGTGGCATACAATCCAGTGGCTAGGTTGCCACGCACCACAGTGGGTAGATCGCGGTGACGTCACAACGTCACGTGACTTCATTTATCAATCAGGGAGGCTCATCAGAGCAGGTCTTGATAACGCCATGAGGTAAAGTGACGCCTGTCGACCGATAAGAGAATATCGTGATGCCGGAGATCGGCGGAGTTTGGGTGGGACGACGGCTTTAAAGCTCTCGCATTAAAACTTTATTCAGATCAACTTGAAATGTTCAGGGGTCAATAGTGCACACTTCATGTCGTAGCAAGAGCACAAGGAAAAAAAACAACATATAATGCATCTTCTTCAGCGAGGATTGCCAGGCGGCGTGTTGTCTACGCGATAAGAAACTTCCTCTCTGATATATGGCGCCTAGCTGGCTTTTCCGGTGAAAGTTCTGGAGGGGGCTATAAAAAAACTGGGTTTCTCCTCTGGGCGCTTCATCATATAAAAGCTTGGCATCGGTGGACAGTCGGGCACTCATAAACATCCTAACCCTGATCGATATAATTGCCTGGTAACAAAAAAGGCATTATGTCATAATTTAATGTGGTCGGACTCGCGCGGTTCTGGTGTACTGGCTCATATTTATTAATTTTATTCTTTTCCCGCGATTATTCAGGTGGCTTATATCAGTTTGATCTTCTTCCAAGCTTATTTGCTTTGCAGCTGCTCGTCACAGGGTCTCCGTGAAGATCGAGTGATGTTGCCTTTCATATTAATGCTCAAGGTGGCCTTATACCGTGCTCTAAAACGCCTCTATGTTAGGAAAGTTCTCATATTTTGTTTTTACAATGTGTGATCGTTGGAAACAAGGATGCCGGTTCATAACCTTCTACAAATATCACTGCAGCAATTCCCGTTCCGGGAGAGCTATCTGTTACGTTCAGTTAAAAGAACTCCGCGAAAACGGACTTAAGAAAACCAAATGATAGCAGCAGACAACGCTGATGCCACTTTATATATGCTGTACTGCAGCATGCGCGCACCGCTTTTTCGGCGGAATGGCTTACTCAGTGCGATGCGTCAAGCTCGTGCGTACGCCATATTTGAGTGTTCTGCTATAATTTCGTTTGTAGTGATACAAACATTTGTACGATTTTATTGCGTCAGAATCCCTAAATATCGATCAAATGCGATATGCGATTTAGAACTTCAAGCTTGCTAAAGCTAAAATAGCTGCTGATGGCTACAGGTGTTCTGAATGCTTGCATATATACCTGTATGTAAGACGTCCAGCTTTTTTTCTTTCAAACACCTACCATCTTATGTACAGTGCTACGGCTCCCGCAAATTTCCGCGAACCCCTAATCATTCAAGGACTCCTCAGAGCAAACTTCACTTATGAGGCCTCCTTGTAGAGAAGTGCTAAAAAAAGCATTCTGATTTTTCAGTTTACGTCATGCTTTTGTTAATGTCGCTTTCTAAAGACATTTATAAATTTTCCCGTTTTCTCTATTACGTTTCTTGACTGTAAAATGGCACGATCACAGTTTTTGAACACTTCAGAAACTCCCTGAACTGGATCGTCTGCAAAATGCCGACACGCATAACCTAAACAACAGAGAGACAATGTTTTTGTGGCAGGTATCCTCTGGTATTGTTACTGATGCATTAAGCAAATTTTAAGTAAAGCATTGTGAAACTCAACCAAAATCCTCATCCCAGCATTTCATAGCAGTCATTTTCTGTGTGCAAGAAAACACACACACAAAATATTCTGTGAAAATAAGTGTACATTATATAAAAACAGCCTTGTTTTGCGTGAACATCATGGTGAATATCGCAAGACTTGGGTCCTCCAGTTATAGATCCATTCCTGAGGTACATGCGAAAAAAAAATGAAAATTTTCTTACAGGCTACATCCTTGTTGATGCCCATTTTGGCTGCAGAGGTTCAATTTCAGAAAATGTAAGGATGCCTGCTAGTGCGCTGTGCTGCTGCAACTTAGTGGAAGGATATCTAATCGGATCAGACGCAGAGGAGCAAGCGGCTCACACAGCTGCGCTTCCACGTGTGTCCCACTCATTTCGTTCGTTGAATGCATTCGCGGTAATCTTTAGATGTGGTTGCTCTGTCAGGTTTTAAATTCGCATCCCGGTGACAACAACACGCCGTGGTGGCATACGCTGTAAACAGTTCCAGCCGGATCGCCTGTCATTCCTATGCGGGTACTCGATTTATCAGAACGCACCGATGCACTCCGTGAAGAGACGCTGCACTTTTACTGTGGAGTGCAAATAGCGTCTGCTATGGGCGTCATGGTTTGTTTGCATATGTTCATTGAGGGGTAAGTCATTTTTAATGACATGATGTAACCAGAAAAATTGTAGGCACTCTAAAAGTGCTCAAACGCTCCTCGATAGGCCGGTGTTTATTACGCTCGGCAAATGACCATAAGATGGCAATCGCCATTACTGCCGCAGCGCAGCCAAGTACTCTGTCATGTTTGATGAGTACTCTGTCCTCGCGGTGACGTTCAGTGCCAGTCTCGCGGGAGAATTGCCCCTTTCAACTTCGTAAGACCCACGTGACCTCAGCAGTGCGTGGCTGTTATTGGCTCATGAAAAACCTCAATAATCCTTGTACACGAAGTCACTCACGCCTGCAGGAGTGCAGAGGCCGTGGCTCCTTTCCACTTTCCCCTTGTACCTTCAGAACAGAGTGAGCGTCGAAAACGAAGAAGTAAACAACCCGAGCCATGTAGGCCGAAGGACGCTTTAGCTGGGCGCAGAGGGGTCTTGCTTGCAATCTTTATTTTTTTATGCCTCACTCTGGTGCAACAGTTGAGAGACAAAATGCAGAGGGCCGTTCCTAATTGCCAGTGTCTCTGGTTATTCATACGCTAGAAGAAAACTTTCTCCTGGAGGATGATGTGCAATGTAATATCTACAAGCACTTTAGCTTTCTTATCAGCGGTGAAGACTTTGAAGGGATGTTTTTATGATTCCTGTTTAGCAAATATTACATGTATTTTGTTGTTGACTCCAACAGCGCTCCTTCAGACCGCATTTTTACATTTTGTACTTTTGTCTCTTTTGGGGCTTGTGTGTTTTACCTCTCTCGTATATTCCCAAATGTGGGAGTAAAATACCAGTAAACTTAAACAAGCAAAAAGCTCAACTTTTAAAATTGCGCGTATACAGTCTAGAACTATGTGGAATTGTGCATCTATTAGCCTTGTATTTTAAAATAGAATTGAAATTGGAGCATTACCCTAGCAAAACTCTGCAGCATTGTTCTGGCCATTGCGGACATCAATAATCAGGTTAATGTAACCAGGATGTTGTAATTGAAAGAGCATGATGGCAGCCCTTTTACCGAGTTTCCGGCCGGTGACATCATCATCATCATCATCATCATCAGCCTGACTACACCCACTGCAGGGCAAACGCCTCTCCCATGTCTCTACAATTAACCCTGTCCTTTGTCAGCTACGCATCCCCTATGCCTGCGAACTTCTTAATCACATCTGCCCACCTAATCTTATGCCGCCTCTGCTACGCTTGCCTTCTCTTTGAATCCACTAGGTTACACTTAAGGACCAGCCGTTACTTTGTCTTCGCTTTAAATGCCGTGCCCAAGCCCATTTCTTCCTCTTGAATCCGACTGAGATGTCATTAAATCGCGTTGGTTACCTCGCAAACTCTGCCCGCTTCCGGTCTCTTAACGTTACACCTATCATGTTTCTTTCCATGGCTCACTGCGCTGTCCTTAACTTAAGCTGAAACCGTTTTCGTTTGCCTCCACGTTTCTCCAGCGCGTTGGTGAGTACCGGTAAGATACAGCTGTTGTACACTTTTCTCTTGAGGGATATTGGTAAACAGCCATTCATGATCTGAGAGAACCTGCCATATGCGCTCTAGCCCATTCTTATCCTTCTAGTTATTTCCCTCTCATGATCCGAATCAGCTGTCACTGCCTGTCACTACGTAGACGCATTCCTTTGCCGCTTCCAGCACTTCACTGCCACTTATGGCTGCTTTTTACGGCAAGATTCGTTATCACGGTCGGTCATCAGAAAAGGAGAGCTATAACCTCGTCTTATTTTAATGTAAAAGTTTGTAATTCGGATCTGCACACTGTATTATAGCCTCCTTCTGTATTTATTATGTGCTACTCTGACATGTCAATAATAACTAAATGGGGAGGTATATTTTTGAAATCAAAGATTTGTCATCAAGACACACTTTTTAGATACTTAATTTTCCAGGAAGCGCGGAATGAGTTCCAATAAATCTGAAACTCGCACTAAGGGACATATAATGAACGAGGTTCTACTGTACTTTATACTAAACGTTTTGCGCGGCAGCTTTTTTGTCCTCTTTCCAAGGCATCTTTTCTCACGGTTATACAAGCGGAGAATTGTGCTACACTCTATGGAATAATAGAGAAGCGTTCTCCCCGGAACACATTCCACGTCCGGCCATTTTCATCTCCCAAAAGGAAGGCGCGTGTCTAACAAGGCAGCTCTCTGGCTTCTTTTACAGAGAAATTGGAACTCCACTGAATATTATTTACTGGAGTAGTCTCTACGGAAACTGTTATAACCTTTAACTTGTGAACCTGTAGCTCTGTAGGTGTCGCTTCTGGATGTGGACATTGTAGCATCATGGAATAAGTATATATGCTCCCTAGATAGAAACAAAACTTCTGTAATATGTGCCACTGTTGAGTTCTAACATTGCTGCTTGATTTAAAAATCCTTGGGTTCTTTAAGTAGACCGTTGAAATAGCCGTAGTACTGTAGCGCCCTGCTTTCTTCATCATGAATGCTGATCGCGTATTTTCTTTTTCTCGTGCTTTTAGCTTTTAGCCGCCTTTCGTTGCTCAACGAACCGTGTGCTTTCTGCAAAAAAAGACGTAAATGAGGAAACGGCACTTTCTCCCTTGTTTCAATGACGGAGACGAAAAACGCGCATAGCTACAACGACCAACAAAGGAAAAAAATCCAAGGAATTCAACAACACCCGAGTCCAGGGGGCAAGTCATATCGATCTGTAATATTAGAAGAAATTTTTAGATTCCAATGCGTAATTAAGTAGCAGCAATATACGCAAGAAAATATGCACCCATTCATACAAAAAACAAACAAAAAACAACAAAGCAGGGAATAGGAACACCGAGGATGGCAGTTTTCTTCAGACTGCAGTCTGGACCGATGCTGCTCAGAACTGCGGCCGCTTTGTACACAGCAGTTTTACTATACTCGTTCGACACGAGCGCGCAGTAAATTGTGCATCATAGCTGCCTTAGGCGTGGAGCTATCTAGGCTCGCTTCTCCCGTCTGGCTGTTTACAGTAAAGATGTCATTTACTGAGAATAAAAACTTCTGCTAGTGCCATGTCGCAGACCACAACAGTGCATCCTAATATAGGTGGCCATCTGTGCGAGCTATTCTTGCTATTGAGCATGGCTGGCTAATGTTCATTATGATTAGAAGCGCGAAAGAGTGTTCGTGAAAAGGAGAGTATACGCGGAAACGTTTTCCGGCAATGGGGCAAATTTTACGGCAGTGTAAACATATCTGAGCAAAAGCGCACATGATTGTAGCGCCCATTTTCGACATAGGGGTGACGCTTCTCTGAGACCCGCACAACTTTGAAAAGAGGGTGTCAGTAAGCAGCAGACGTCACGGGCTTGGTGTCATAAAAGCAAAATGTGGAAAAGGACTCGTCCGAACACGTGGACATATGCTATATGATCAATGGCTGCGTTTCGTACCAGTGTTAACTTTCTCAAAGTTGGTATACTGTCGAAAAAACGTGGTAAATGTGCGATTTTATCGTTTTCTTATCGTAAAAAAGCCTTCTCGTTCACAAAGGCTGAGTGGAAAAATGGCGAGAGGTCTAGCATGGCGTAGAAATGCAGAAGTTGCGCATTGTATGCATTATGAAGCACGTATGCCTTCTAGAGTGCCTAGGTAAGAGCTAACCACCAAGGTCTACAAAAGTTTATAACAGTGTAGTCGGCATAGTTTAACTGCACATTTTATTTCATCTAGACATGCGTGCGGAGACAGTGGGAGCATAGTGCCAGGTGAGCGGTTCGCTCAAAAGTTATGAGCATTCTTTTTCGGTCCACTGCACTGGCAGACAAGAATAAAAATCACGAGAACATCCTCAGTAACCGGAGTAAACAACTATGAAACTGTTAGTTTACTTTCAGGAAGCTAAACATAGCTAATGTTCAATTTATTTTACTTTTCACATCACTGCTGGCAGAGCTTAGATAAACCTAAAGAATATGAGCATCACGTTAACTCTGCCGTTTTATCTTCTCTGGCATATCTCAAAATGACATCGAGCACTTGTTGTGATCATGTGCTGTTTGTTGGGGAAGTATGTGTTTAAGCTACAACTCTCCAACTACTGAAATTGATTCTCTTGTAGACAGAGCTGATATAATCAGGCAGGTCAGCTGTGCCCCTTTGGCTCTCTCAGTAAATTTTCTCTTTCGACGACTTTTCGAAACTTTTACCATTTGCGCTGAACTAATGTTTCGTCCAGGCTGCTAGCCTGCCTTTCCCAGATTTCTATCGAGAAGGTCGGCAAAAAGGAATTTATCCGCACGTGCCGCTCATTATGTGCTGCGGTCAGCTCGATGAGAGGTCGATTACCACTTGCGCGAGGTGCACCTTTTATTATTTATTCATATTCTAATTATGAATAATTTTAAATAATGTTTATGCAGTCCTTGTTTATGTTATTTTAAATCTTTTTCCTTATTTATCATTTTTATATTTATATTTTGTCGCGGCTCGCCCACAAACGGCGCCTTATAACAACTGTAATAAGCTCAGCGTTTTCAAACTAGTTTTAGCTCTCGGTGTCAAAAAATATAAAAGAAAGACTGTCCTAAAGCCACGAAATAGAAGCGGAAAATTTACAAGAAGTAAAATAAATTTGATCAAAGCTTTGTTTTCCTCACCCTGTAAATACTAAGATGTTGTCAAAGCAACCATCATTAGCATGATGCCAGATTTTACTCACAAATTTAAGTCCCAATCATTTCCCTTTTGTGTCCAACACATTTTCTCGAACCTTTCTTGTGTTCGTTCCCGTTCGCCGCTTCCTTATAATTTCTGTGTTTTATTAATTTAGGCAATTGCCGAAAATGTTTCAAATGGGATTTATTTATTTCAAAATGTTAGCCAAAAAGACAAAGAGATTGACACACACTATGCAGCCCCCCCCCCCCCCCCCTTGCTCCTCTGGCAGAGGGATTAAAGTAAGAACGCATAACGTCTCGTCAAAGAAAATATTAACATATCGCCTAGAAATCAGCAGCTGGATGGTCTGCTACTGATTCGATGTCGAAACCTGCTGCGGTCGCAGCCTATATACATACACGCGAAGAAAGGCATGCTAAAGAATGTATCATCAAAAATACTTAGGAGCCACACAGTCGGTCGAGCAAAAGGTCACACACTTTACCTACTCACGTTAGCAGTGAGCTATTTCCAGGCTCGCCAAAGTATGCTGATGGAGTGTCACTCTCACACTGGGCGCGGACCTCTCCGGCTTTTGGTGCGCCCACTACGGACACGGCTCCTTCGAAGTCATGTATATACGTGTTGTTTGAACTTGCTCCACCAAAAGCTCCGCTGGAGACTTTTGCTGACCAGCTCTTAGATACTGAGACTTGGGCGCGCTACAATCAAGACGAGGGGACAACACTACATAAGAACACCACGAGACACGAGTGCAAATAAACATACTACATACTACACAGTTAGAGTAAACTATAATCATAGGGTACTAGTATAATAAAATAATTCTACACTCTTATAGTAATATTAAATAAGAGACGTAATAGGAAAGAAGTATATTTCACTTGGATAACAAGCAATTGCAATTCATATAAAAAAACAACAGCCGCGTAGGACAGCGGCGTAGAAAGCTAACAATCGCTTTAGGGCTTATTTATGCGTTTTTGCGGCTGAGAGACGCCATGCTTAAGCAGTGCCGTTATTTTTGTTATCACGGTTTCGCATTGCTCCGCTCCATCGCATCAAAATCCACTCAATCAAAAACATTGTGTCTTTATTAGCACTTTCCCGTAAGTTGCTGAAAAAAATGCCTTAGCTCGCTGGCTCCTACCAGTGCAAGCACTGAACATAACGCGGTGTAAACTAAATACTTCTTAACCCTATCGAAAAAGTGCGGCAATCCACAATTCATGCACCAGGGCGTTTCCACAAATCGTTAGGTCAGTAGAACAGGAAAAAAAATGTTCTCTGTAAGGAAAAAAAAATAAGAAGTTGGTTGTCTTCAACACCGCACAATGGTCTTTACGTTTTTCTTCTTTGGCGAAGACTGATCTATTTCAGGATGCGTGCGCCCCACGCCATTTTGTTTATGCTTAACCTAATTGATTTTCTACCTAATGCACCTCTTCCCGATCTCCTTGCACGTTTCGTGTACGCTTGATTCTCTTTTCCTCTCCCGCTGAGGGGCAGATCGGCGTCTTTACTCCCGGTAAGGAGGCCGTAGTGTCCCGAAAATAAAGAGTTACGATGTTGGCCCTTCATATGTTTTTCTTTTCTCTTCACCGCTCATCGCATGGCAGTCGACATTATTTGTCCAAGGCGCAGGCGTATTTTTTTGTCTTTATTTTCATTCCTTTGGGCCAAGTACTCGAATGATGGGTTTAGCGTCGCGGTATCCGCGGCGCGATAAATGGTTCAGGCACCCGGCTGAGAACAGGTGCAACGACACTCATAGCACGATAAAAGTTTGTCTTTTCTCGGCACTGAGGCATATATTTTCATTTTTCAAAGGCTTCCCGTATTTTAGAAGAGAGCATGACATAACCAGCGTCAATATTTTTGGGGGTCAGGAACTCGTTGATTATCAGTCACGAGTGAAAACGAAAGGGGCCAGGCCACTGTGCTTTGGTGTCGGATACAGAATACATGTCCGACTTGTGAAACAGGGTTCTGCTAGACAGAGAAGGTTTCGATGCTCCAGTTACGCTCAGCGAGATTTTGCTCTTAACCTTGCAAGATCCAACCTGAGCACGTTTTGAAAGAATAAGCCATACGTCACCTGAAGGCAGAGCATAAAAGCTTGTGTGTTCGTTCCTGTAAATAAAGATGAATGGCGCCTTTGATTCGCACCCCTGTAATACGCACGGGCGCTCCGAAGAGCACGGCCTCACACTCGCGTGTTCATCCTATATGTGGATCACCTTGCACAATGTAGGCCGCTCTCTATAGTATAGGCTCACAAATAGATGAATGCGCTTCTGTTCTGCAGGCGAGCATGCACACAGACGGATACCCATCTGAGCTGGCCTCCAGAAAAAAATATAATGAATAGGGTCATATAGTGGTGAAAGAAAAGAAACATAAATAGGACAGTACACATAGTAATGTTCAGTGCTGGTTTTGCAAAAATGTAAATAAAGGCAGGTAAATCTTAATAATACAGAAAAAATATTTGCCACTTTTGTTACGGACGCGTGGAGCTGAGCTGTAGCGCCATATGCGCTATACTGAAAGAACCAATGCCCCACCTATCGCTGAAAAATGCAACTGTTGGTGGAATAAACTTGTATTTAAAATTTTCTAGCGTTTTTCTGTGCCTTTAGGTTGTAACGGTATCATGCCCGCGTTTATCGTGTTTAACATTTTTGGACAAATATTTCGATTATTGAAATAATGTAAGGTATTTTATGGAAATATTGAAGCCATTGCTCCATTCTTTCGATAAGTCGCAAAATATTTCTTCTGAAGCGTTTCCAATACTCGCATCAAGCAGCCAAGACTGCCTTGGAAATCCAAAGGGAAAAGCTTATGACAGCAGCAAAAAACGTTTAAAGCAAAAAATTCAAGCCTGCCAAAATGGGATCTGCGGATATATTGATTGCTACAATGAAGTATTACAATACGTGAAAACATTTTGTTCATAAACTGGTTCACGTTCAAAAATGCTCTTGTTCAGAAAAGTTGGGTGCGTAATTGTCGCGTTATATGAATTTTTGCGCTTACAGATACTTTTCATCCTGCATAACGAAGAGGCTACCTGGTTAGTCTACCACAGCTCCCTCTTTTGCCTCCTAGCGCACCTAGATGACCTACCCTCTTACCTATGTATCTGTCTTGAACGTTTCGTGTATGTGAATATACTTCGTGTACGCTTATAAAACATGGGTGCTGTTTATTTATATGCACGATTTGCCTTGTTGTTATCCCACTCTGTTAGCGGATGGGTGGGCGGGCGGAGCTTTTTGAAAGGATAAGGGTAGAGCGGACACCGGAACACAGGATACGGGACAAAACTGAGCGCCCAACTTTATCATGCATTTCATACAGTGAAAGCACTGCTCTGTGCTTCAGCACTGTCCCGACAGTGGACTTTACTATTGCTTCCAAAAACAAGAGAAATGTCGTCTTGAAGCACTTCCGGCTTCCCACTGTTCACAAATTTACACCGCTTTTCACCACTTTGCACTGATAAAGTGCAAAAGCTGCAGGTAATCGCATGGTTTAATGTGCCTTTCGGCATATGATAGTCACAAGAACGTAAGCGCCCCTTGTCGGCTACAAATGCCAGAAAGGCCCAACGTTGGGGCCGTTCTCTCCAGCTTCGCTGTTTCTATATGAGAAATTGCTGCATTTTTTCTGTGCATCCTAGTCGTTAGAGGCTGTGTTCCTTCACTCGCAGTGCAGTTCGGATGTGCACCACACACCCATGCTTTCTTTTCATCCCAACCAAATCTGCCTACTGTTCTCATAAAAAGATTGGGCTGTTCAAAAATATGACCTGAGAGTACCGATTTAAAAGAGCGTCCACTAGCGAGGAGAAATGCAAATGTGCCCACCTGATCAAGAAAACAGAGACGCGCTTAAATGCGGACAATGGGCTCACATATTCAACGACAAAGCGCACATTCTGTAAACGACACGCCCTGAGAAGTATGCTCCAAGAGTAGCATCGTAGATGAGGTGAGCGTTCAGGCAAATCGGGGCCTACCATGGCTACATAAAGTGGTTTTGTGAAATCGCCTCTGATGTGCCCGGAAGCGGGAATGTCCAAATAGAGCTCATTACGGGGCTCGATAGAAAAAACATTGTCACGTAGCAGCTCCATATGGGCAATGGTTGATTGCCGCGTAAAATGTTTTAAAGGTTTGTGCCAAGGCTTCATTCATTCGCTTAACATGGAAGATGTTTATGCATTGTAGAAAATCATGTGAAATGTCTTACATTACCAGACAACTATACTACTGGGATCGCCTGGTTAACCTTCCTGTCATTCCGTTATTCTCTTTCTCTCCCAATAAATTGCAAATTTTATATATTAAGACGATGTTAACAATAGATCGCGTAATCTGCACGTATTTATCGATACCTCCAAAGGATGCATTCGTTTATAACTGTAAAATTTCAAAGAGATGCCAATATCTTAATGTTTGCAAGGCGCATTAGAGAGATCTTCCGTACACTCGGTGCAGGACACTGAACAGTCAGGCAGGAAAAGGGCACAAAAATTTCGCAATACCAGTGTTGGCCACTTCGGCTGTGAGTTCATTGCTGATGTTGAAGGTCAGGCCACGCCAGAAAAATAGCTGGACCAAGCAGGTAAGATGGGATGTTCTCCCGTACGTACCTATTGTCTGAAACAATTAGGAATATGTCAGTATCCGGTATTCATAATAGGTGTTTTTTTTTTAGTCCGGTGGAGGTTGGCCTCTTTTTTGCCTAGGATGATTTACGAAGGGAAGAGTGTTCCGGACAGCTTGAAGCGCCTTTCTACTCCGTTCATGATGTTCGGCTCCAGAGTGGTCTTTGACATCCCTCTATCAAGCACGCAAATCATCATCAGCGAAATGGGCCATTTCATTAAAATGTTTAAGAGAGCAGTCGTCATCATCATGATCATCAGCTTGGCTACGCACATGTAGGAAAAAGGTGTCTCTTTCCACAGCAGTCAACCCTTTCCCAGCTGTGGCCGCCGTATCCCCGCAAACGTCTTAAACTCATCCGCCCACCTAACTTTCTGCTGCCCTCTGCTGTGCTTGCCTTCTCTTGGTGTCCAGTTCGTTATCATCGGTCATCTTGGCTTTGCATTACATGCCCTCCTGACGCCCATTCAATTGATATGAACACAGAATGTGTATATTTATTCCCGCCTGAACTAGTTTTCTTAAATGCGTCGCACGACAACCCATGCTAGGAATTTTTCACCACTATTTTAAAGGAATGAGCAAAAGTCGCAGTGAACTGGCACGGGGAAAAAGCAAGGCTCTTTTTGTGACGAAAAAGGAAATGATTCTTGAATTGAGCTTTTGCTTACTTGAGACCTACTTGCGTAACAACCCGCTATCGTGAAACATAGTTTTCCCTCCATTGAGAAGCGAAGAGAACGCCATCGGAGGAATGCAGGAGTCTGTTTTGTTTTCTCTCGTGTGAAGAAACTTCATTTTATTCTTTTCACTTGAACAATAACTCCTAATTTCAAGGTTTTTTTATACAAGCGGAGCGTTTCACCACATTCCTGTGTAAAAGTGAAGAAATATAGATTGGCTCTCCGGAAAAATGCAATAAGAAGAAACGCCTCGCCGCGTTAATTCTAGCGTTTGTGGAAGACAAAAAGACGTTAAATATTCTATTACGGCAAAAACGGAGGCTGCCAAAGTGGCTAAAAGGCTTTTCGCTTTTTATGTGAGCGAAATATATATTGTGAAGAAAAATGCACATAACGCAGATAGTGCATTAAAAATGCTTACATTCTTTTAACCCGCTGACTGATAGCTCGAACGCAATGTTTATGCTGCGAACTGCAGCTCTTACGCCGCCGCGGTGGCTGAGTGATTATGGCCCTCGGCTGCTGGTCCGAAAGACGCGGGTTCAATCCCGGCCGCGGCGGTCGAATTTAGATGGAGGCGAAATTCTAGAGGCCCGTGTGCTGCGCCACGTCAGAGCACGTTAAAGAATCTGAGGTGGTCGAAATTTCCTGAGCTCTTCACTACGGCCTCCTTCATAACCTGGGTCGCTTTGGGACGTTAAACCCCCAAAAACCAAACCAAACCAAACTGCAGCTCTTGAGTTTTGGTAAGCAAAATATAGTGCCGCGAATATTTTCAGTATTTGTTCTTTTTTAAAATCTTTCGCCGCACCACTTTATCGCTTTGTTTGCGACGCAAGACGCGACTAGATTTATCTCGATTGATCGAAGCCAGGCAGAGCTGACTCTACGTTGTTCCAGAATGTTCTAGTAACTTTGCACGCTTTATCTCGAAAGTTCGCTATCAGCTTTAAATTGAGCACGGCCGACAGCGGCAGGCATTCTGTACGACGACCGCCGACCACACTTGTCGCTTCGCCGCCGCCGAGTGATTCAGTCCATTTTGCGTGCAAGTCAGCCCACTAAGCAGTATTCTCTTAGAAGACCCTTTTGTTCGTCTTCATCGCTGCTTCGACTGCCGTCACCACTACGTGACATCTGGTGGAGGTACTGGGTAGCCTTCCATGTTCCGGACGCCCCCGTTAAATCGAGAAACCAGCCCCCAGCGCTTCGCACCCGAGGACGAGCCAGCAGCTCAGCGAGTCAGCAGACGTCTCCAGGGAGAAGAGCCTGAGTTCGGGAAACTGCCGGACCGCACCAGACAACTAAAGAGACGCTGCTACGAGCACCGCAACCTCGCCAAAGATGTCGACACCGATCATACTGCAGCAGCTGCGGATGCCGCCTACTTTCAATGGATCCTAAGGCGAAGACCCTGAAGAATGGTTGAACCAATCTGAGCGCGTGGCGTCATTCAACAAGCGGGAAGATGCGGCAAAAATTGAACACGTGTTCTTCTCATTGGATGGCTCCGCATGCACATGGTACGGAAAATACGAGTCGTCCCTTACGACATGGGAGCTATTCAAGAGAGAACTGTTGAAAGTGTTCACCAGTGTCGTGAGGAAAGAAAGAACCGAACGACTCCTCGAGTCCAGGATCCAGCTTCCGGATGAGCCCGTCCGCGGTTACGTCGAGGAGATGAAGCGCCTATTTCGCCGCGCCGACCCCGAGATGACCGAGGAAAAGAAAGTTCAATTTTTATTGCGCGGCATACAAGAACAACCCCCGCAGAAGAAAGCAGCAGCAGCAGGCCTATCGTATCGTGCCCTGCGCTGTTCTGTCGCGGGCGTGGTCTCACTGGGCGGTGACTGTTCGTATCACTAGCTTCTGATTGCTTGATTGTCTTTCGCTTTTGCAGGGCGCTTGCAGGTCGCTAGTAGCGCATGTCGACGTCCTCTCCTGGCCAGGGGAACTCCCCCTGGTCGGCCAGCCTCCACCCTAACCAACTCCCCCTGGACGCCTTCTTTCGGGGTGGCGTCGGCACTATTCCCGTGGCCTTGGTTCCATCGGATGGTGGCGCCATTCGACTCAATAACCCGGATGCGGTTCAGACTGCGTTACAGGCGATAACTCCTCACTTATTAAAAATCTGTGATGTCCGGCAGTACGGCAGAGGAGGCGTTGTGTGCAGGTCGGCCGACCAGGCCTGCATCATGGATTTGTTAGCGTGCGTAGCTTTTGGAAGCCATTCGGTAAGCGCATTTATACCGCAGCACTTGGCGTGCTCTAAAGGTCTGGTGCGAGGGGTTGACCCACGCCTTAGCCCTAAGGAAACGCTAGAGAAACTTTCCTCCGCAGGGGTGATTTCTGTACATCGGTGCACTCGGGTGTCGAGGAAACAAAACTTCCAACTGAAACGGTAATTGCCACTTTTGCGGGTCTCTCCTGTCCATCTGAGTTGAAGGTGTGGCCCCTGGTTTTCAGGGTCGATCCGTATTCTCCAAGGCCACTTCAATGCCACAACTGCTGGAGGTTTGGCCACAGCGCGAACGCCTGCAAGTCGAGCTCAAGGTGCAGTGTGTGCGGTGGTAATCATGACCGTGGAGGAAGGTGTTCAAAAGATGAGATGTGTTGCTTGTGCAGCGGTAGTCACTCCGCCACATATTCTAATTGTCCTGCAAGGGCCTAGGAGGTTAAGGTGCTGGAAGTGTTAGAAAAGTGCCGGAGCTCAAGGCGCGAGGCTATGGCTGCCTTGTAACGGCTGCCTGGGCCTCGTCAAGCTGTATACCTACAGCTTTTAGTCCAGGCAGCCGCCAGAACTTTCTGGAAAATAAATGGAATTGAATTGAATTGAATTGAAAGGACGTACGGGTACTCAAGTGTGGCAGCACGGCAGACGACTGCGGTCGTGGATTCAAGCCTGTCAGATGCGATTGCTACAGCGGTTGAAAAGGCAATGACCAAGGTCATGGATCGGCTAGTGAATTCAGTAACAGAGTGCATATCGCAAGTCATGGTGGCGCAAATGACCTCTTCAATAATGACCTCCAATGCTGCGTTGAAGTCATTCATGGATCCTGCAGTACCTACTGAACTCAGTGCGGAGACGCCTTCCCTTGTTTCAATGCAGCCGCAAAAAGAGCGCACGCCTCCAACTCATGTACCTGAAGTCACGACCGGAGCAATTGATGGGTGTGTTGAGCTGATGGAGCTCGATGCTCGAGCTCAGAAACGTAGCCGGTCTCCTTTGGCCGTTGCTGGTCCGTCTAGCTCCCCTCAATCTAAAACAAAAAAGAGTAATTCAGGAAAAACTGGTCACCACAGCATTTTGGAAAAGGCAGTTGCTGCTGATTATCTCTCGGCAGATTAGGGTCTCTGAAAGTGCTGCAGTGGAATTGCCGTTCCATTCAATCAGCCTTCACTGATTTAGTAACTCTTTCAAATCAATTTTCTCCTCATGTCATTGCGCTTCAAGAAACCTGGTTGACGAAAGAGTTTTCATTACAAATGGAACACTTTCGAATTTTTAGAATGGACCACCCATCAAGGGGGGGGGGGGCGGTTTACTTCTGCTGGTTTTATCCAGATTCTTTCATAAGGCACGATTGGTGTTTCAGCGTGTGGACGCTCATTGCGAAATTCAGGCAGTGGACCTTTCAGTTCCTGGTTTTCATCCCATTACTGTCGCAAATGTATATTTTCCGTACTCTCCTTACTCTCTGTCAGCAGATCACATGTATTGCTTGTTGGGGATTTCAATTCGCGTCACTTGATTTGGGGTTATCAAACAGACCAGTGCGGTTTGCGTTTATGGGATTGGGCTTGTGTGAATAACCTAAACTGTCATAACTCGGGTTTTCCGACCTTTCTCCGTGGGCACTCCCGATCAGCATTGGATTTAACGTTTTCAACCCCAGGGGTAGCAGTTTCCTCCTGGACTCCGGTTGACTCTGCAACAAACAGTGACCATTTCCCACTCACTTTTGACATTGTGTGTCCGATGACTTCTATCGGCGGATTCAGTTGCACCCTAGTCGATTACAACAAGTTCAAAAGTTCACTCAGTTCAGAACTACACTCTTTGCCGAATTTGTCTCAGGAGAGCAGGGTGTTAGGCTTATGCTCTATTTTAGGTCGGGTACGGAGGCAATCAGAGTTTACAGTGTGCGATAGCATAGGCACTTCTCTGCCCCCTTGGTGGAATGCAGAATGTTCAAAGGATTATAGGCGGCACAATGCAGCCTGGAAAAAACTTATCCATAATCAATGTCCCCTGAAGTGGATCGATTATAAGTTCCTTGCAGCTACCTTCAAGCGCACAGTCGCTAGGGCTAAAGAAAAATATGTTGAAGAGAATTATGACCATCTATCAAAATCTAATAACAGACAAGCCTTGTTTCGCTTTCTGAGGTCAAGGAACAGGCTGCCACCGCCTCACAACATTCCCTATAATGTGCCGACTCCAGTAGAGCTTGCCAGGTCATTAGAAGAAATTGGCAAAGGCTTGGAACACCGTTTTTCGGCTGTGCTCTCTCGCCCACAACCGCTTGGGAATCACTATGATGATTTCCTTAATGTCTCGGTTTCTGAGCTCTCCCAGGTGATACATCGGTTACCTTCTGCAGCTCCTGGTCCTGACCGTGTCACCTCTGCGATGATTAAAATACTGTTCGACGAATCCCCCAATGCTATAATGGAGCTGGTAAATTACTCTATTAGAACCCCATGGATCCCTGATGTATGGCGTGTTTCCAAAATTATCCCGTTGCTTAAAAAGCCAGGCGAAGGGTTGGTCTTAGACAACATTCGACCAATTTCATTGACATCGAATCTTGTGAAATTGGTTGAACGCGTGCTGTATGGACGAATCATGCCCATTATTACTGAAAAGGGACTACTTAACCCCTGTCAGATTGGTTTCAAGCCTGGGTGCTCTATATGGTGTGCGCATACTGACCTCGAAAGCAGTGTCCGACTAGCGCGCCGGCGTCGACAGTATGCTGCGCTGGTAACTCTAGACATCTCGAAAGCATATGACAGTGTCGAACATGGGCCTCTGATGTATAGACTACGGGCTCTGGGCTTGCCAAGTTATTTTGTGGAATGGGTGTCAGCTTTCCTGGCTGACAGAGAATTTTATTGTTGTCAACGCGGAGTTTCTGCAAGGAAATTTCATCAATCTAGAGGTGTGCCTCAAGGTGCAGTTCTCTCCCCTGTTCTATTCAACCTCTTAATCAGTTCGATTCCGACTTCCCCTGACGTGACTACGTACGTGTATGCAGACGATATAGCTTTCTTTGCTGCTGCGAGTGATTTGCATTCTGTGTATATGGTTTTACAGTCATGTTTAAATTCCCTTGACCGATGGTTATCTGAATTACACTTAAGTCTTAATGTAAACAAGTGCGCTTTGTTACCTTTTCCGGTTACTCAACAGGTACACATTTCATTGTCTTCTCGTCATCATGTCATTCCTCAGGTATGTTGCCTAAAGTATCTCGGTGTAACTTATGACTCCTCTCTCTCTTGGCGGTCACATATAGATCAGGTTGCTGCGAAAGGGATTCGGGCGGTAGGCCTTCTGCGAAGGATGAGTAGCCCTCGCTGCGGTATGCGCAGACATGCTCTTCTATGATTTACAAAATGTATATTCGGCCAATCTTGGAATTCGGTAGCGTTTTGTTTTCTGGAGCAGCTGCATACAAACTGCGCCCACTTCTGCTCTTAGAGCGAGAAGCTCTGCGCCTGTGTTTGGGTCTCCCTAAATACGTGGCAAACAATGTTTTGTATCTGGAAGCGCGGGTGCCGTCTCTAACTGCAAGGTTTCGCCTTTTGACAGTACAAACGTTTTTAAAGTTTTGCGACTCGGAGCAGCATGCATCCGAGTTGATCTTCCTAGGGCAGCGAGCGGAGTTCTTGGGTGTCGGATGGTCTCGCCTTCAAACTCCCCAAATCTGTTTCGTTCAATTTTTGCTGGGCCCACTCAACGTGCGAATACCTGAAATTGTTCCGGTGCGGTCCATCCTCGCAACTGTGTCTATCATCTACGTAGACATTTATCCATGTAATGCAAAATTACTGCCTTTCTCATGGTTAAATGGTATGTTGCAGGGTTATTTGTCGACCTTCAGTTCATATGTTGCAATTGCGACTGATGGTTCGGTGTGTGCAGAAACGGCAGGTGTAGGCATTTACTCCCAGTCCCTTGACTGGTCTTTTTCTCTCCGTCTCCAAGATTTCATTCCTATCTATCTGGCTGAGTTTCTAGCAGTGGTTCTCGCTCTGCGCAAGGTACCAATTTCTTTATCAGCAGTAATAATATTTACGGACTCGTTATCTTTATGCACTTCCCTCTCAACGTCCACTGAATCGCAGCTCTTTCGGATACTAAAATTCCTGATCCCTCCACACATCACATCAATTCGATTTCTTTGGGTTCCTGCGCACAGGGGTCTTCTATTAAATGAATCAGCTGATGCTTTAGCGAAGGCAGCCGTGAGTGGACTGATTGTTGACCCGCTTCCAACAACTGCTTACATCACGGCGGCACGCTTTCAACGGTACACTGTAATGAACGAATTGGGCGCATCAGCGCTTACTTCCTTGGACGACTTCCAGCACCTACTGTTTCCTTGGAGAAGCTCAGTCTGGCGATCGCGCAATCTTGAGGTTTCCTTCACGAGGCTTCGTTGCCGGGTGCCGCAACTAAATTTTTACCTCTACAGGCCTGGTCTGGCGATCTCCCCATTGTGTCCGTATTGTGCGGAGCCGGAAACAATAGAGCACTTTCTTCTGTTTTGCCGTCGCTACTCATCGATTAGGAGGCGACTATTAGAAGTTCCAATACAGAATCTCAGTTTGCGCCTGTCTTCTGCGGTTGTTGTCTTTTGGCGCTTCTATGCTTGGCCATACCAATGGGAATGTTTGCTCTGCCGTTCAAAATTATCTCCTAGAATCAAAACGTCTACCATCTTGAGCTTTCGTCCTGCCCATCCCATTATCAGCTTCTGTATTTCGGATTTTACAACAACTTATAGTAGTCCCTACCCCTTCTTTGCCTAAATTTTAGTTTGTATGACCCCCCTAACCTCCTGCAACCACCTCGGCTACGAAAACTGTGCGATCCAAATTTTGGTAGGTCATCCCATGCTTGCCACATGCAACTGGTCATTTAAATAGTCACCGCCTGGTCATGGCCTATCCCCCTTGTGGGTATGTGCCATTGTGTGAGGTCAACAACAACAACAACTCTTTGGCAGCCTCGTCCGCGAGCTGCCAAAAACAGTCGAGGAATTCAGGCAAGAAGCCTGCACGATTGAGAAGACCCTCGACGTCCGAGCTCGGCAGTACAATCGCCCTTCCTCTGCCTGTGCAATTCGATCGGACACGACGGCCACCAGCAGCGACAGCTTGCGGGAAGTTATCAGCAAAATCGTCCGAGAGGAGCTGCGCCGATTACTGCCATCCTCCTCACAGCCACAAGCAGCGATTCTTACGGATGTGGTATGGGAAGAAGTGCAACAGGCACTTGGCACCCCGACGGCCACAGAACCCCAGGCCATGACCTACGCCGCTGCAGTAAGGACTGCTCTGCCCCAACGACAACCCCTACGTCCTCTCCGAGATGAGCCACTTCTTCCACAACGCAGCCTCCCAGCCCCCGCCCGCCCAGCCTATGACCGACCCTCAAGCCCCAGGAAATGCGACGCCTGGAGGACTTCCGACAGCCGTCCGTTGTGCTTCCATTGCGGTGAGGCCGCCCATATTCTTCGTCACTGCCCGTACCGACGTATCGGTCTTCGAGGATTTTCCGCTAACGCCCCACGACCACGCTTCGGACAACGTCCGCAGCAAATCGACGAGTACCTGCGTCGAGAGGAGTACACGCCGAACCGCTTTTCGCACTCACCAGCGCCTTCAACCTCGCGCTTTGCGTCGCCACGCCGCAGCTACGCAGCCGCGGTACGAGGAATGTATCCCAGCCCCCGTAGGGGAACTAAAGGCAGCAACCTCTGGAGGTGAGGTTGCTCACGAGCGAAACGCCGAAGATCCTCCAACGACAACGCCCCATGAAGACGCTGCACCCGCGACGCCGTTTGAAGAACCGACACTCGCTGTACCGACGTAGCACACAATGACAAACCCGACCACTACGAAAATACCTTCAAAACGATGCTGCCACCCAGAAAAGCTTCGACCACACGCCCACTCGCGACTCGCATACGCGACGAAGCCGTGACCCGATGCCGTGAGCGACATGCAATGCAAGAACCAGGACCTCCGACCTAGAAGTGACTATCGACGGCCGGGAAGTTACCGCTCTAGTCGACACAGGAGCCGATTACTCGGTGATGGATGGAACATTCGCTGCGCAGCTGAGTAAAGTCACAACGACTTGGGACGGCCCAAAAATTCGCACCGCAGGGGGCCACCTGATTACGCCAGCAGGACGATGCACAGCGCGAGTGACTGTCAAAGGACATACCTATCCTGCGACCTCTGTTGTGCTACCGCAATGCTCCCGCGAAGTGATCTTGGGTATGGATTTCCTTAGTGACCATCAGGCGATCATCGACCTGCGATCCAAGCTGATCACGCTTTTGACGGTCGCTTCAATTAAAACTGGGGAAAATCACGTTGCCCTGAGTGTCCTGAAGGAAGAAGTGAGCGTCTGACCCCGATCAAGCGTTATCGTGACAGTAGGCGTACCGAAAGTCATTAACGCTGAAGACATCATCGAGGGGAACATGCAGTTGCTTCTAGACCGAGGAATCAGCATCGCAAAAGGCATCGCAATTTTCCGCGATGGCCAAGTCGAAGTACTGCTGTCTTCAGCGAAGAATACCGGCACATTAGCAGAGGAACGACGATTGCTTTGTTCGACGAAATATCTGACGTACGAGACTCCTTCGCCCTCTCCGACCCCTCCGCAGAAGATTCGCCTGGCCAAGAGAATTCGCCCACTTTCGACATCAACCCAGCCCTGCACTGGAACAGACAAGATCATATCCGCAATCTGCTTCAAGGCTACAGTGTTTTTCGACATCGCCGAAAGTGCGACAAACGCCAATTGTCAAGCATTGCATTATAACGGACCAACACATCCCACCTCTAAGTAAAAGCCCCTACCGTGTGTCACCGCGAGAACGACAAGCCATCCGTGACCAAATCGAAGAAATTCTTCGCGACGACGTCATCCAGCCTTCAAACAGCCCATAGGCGGCACCGGTTGTTCTAGTGAGAAAAAAAGACGGCGCACTTCGATTCTGCGTGGATTACCGCCGCTTGAACAACATAACAAAGAAGAACGTCTACCCCCTCCCCCGCATCGACGACACACTGGACCGCCTCTGCAACGCCAAATATTTCTCATCGATGGACCTCAAGGGCGGATACTCGCAAATTGAGGTCGACGACAGAGATCGCGAGAAGACCGCATTTATAACTCCGGGTGGGCTGTATGAGTTCAAGGTGATGCCCTTTGGTCTCTGTTCCGCACCAGCGACGTTTCAGCGAGTAATGGATACAGCGCTGGCAGGCCTGAAGTGGCAAATTTGTCTAGTATATTTAGATTACGTCGTTGTCTTTGCCTCGAACTTTGAAGAGCACCTCAAAAGACTTCGAACAGTACTAGACGCCATCAAGTCGTCTGGCCTAACCTTGAAGGCAGAGAAATGCCACTTTGCCTACGAAGAGCTACTGTTTCTAGGCCACATCGTTAGCAAGGAGGGAGCACGCCCGGACCCGAAGAAAACAGCTGCTATTGAACAGTTTCCACCGCCGGCCTATAAAAAAGCGGTGGGCAGATTTCTAGGACTGTGCGCATATAACCCACGATTTGTGAAAAACTTTTCGCGCATCGCCGAGCCCCTGACCCAACTGACGAAAACAGACGTGCCGTTTAAATGGAAAGCGCCGCAAGCAGAAGCCTTCAAGGAACTTCAGCGTTGTTTACAGTCCCCACCGATCCTCGCGCATTTTGATGAAAACGCCGATACTGAAGTTCATGCCGACGCAAGCAGCGTGGGCCTAGGTGCCGTTCTCGTTCATAAAAGCGACGGGCTTGAGAAGGTCATCGCATACGCTAGCCGTTCCCTTTCCAAGGCCGAGGCTAACAATTCGACAACTGTGAAGGAGTGCCTTGCCATCATCTGGGTCACGTCAAAATTCCGCCCCTATACCTGTACGGACGACCATTCAAGGTGGTCAGGGATCACCAAGCGCTGTGCTGGCTCGCCAAGTTGAAGGACCCCTCTGGCCGACTCGCTCGATGGAGTCTGCGTCTCCAGGAGTGTGACGTCACCATCGTTTACAAGTCCGGACGCAAGCACTCTGACGCCGATTTCCTCTCACGAGCCCCTGTAGATACACTATGGCCTCTACTCACTCGATTCAAAGAAGAGTAGCAGAGTTAAACGTTTCAGTGGATTTTCTGGTGGTTGTCTGGGATTTACCGATCACGGTTCTCAAGTCTTTCACGAGAAGAGGAGCTTTACCCAAACCATGCAGACGCAAGTAACAACGCTTCGATGAAAGCTCCACTTCTATACCACTTCCTCCCACAATACCCTCCAGCAGTGGCTGGCAATAGGGGTGGTTGTGGAAAGCATAAGCAAATGTTTTGTTAAAATTGCACTGGTCAGCCCTTGCTCTTTCTCTGGGGAATAGTACCGGAGTGTGCCTGATAGGGAATGCTCCAGATGGCGACGGCACGATAAGAAATGCCATTAATCAAGCCGAATGACCTCTGGCAGTGCGGCCATTTCATCGCAAATAGTACGCCTTCAGTGAAGAACAAATAAAAAAGGTAGGGATAACAAAGAAGAGATTGACAAAAGGGGCTGAACAAAGTGCGCCGCAGTTTTGGTGGCCTTCCAATGGGGTTTGCTCTCGTTTTGCTTTCGTTTGCTCACTCTCACTACTCCTCTTTTCCCCTTATGAAGAAGTATTCGTTGTCAAGGTGCATATAGGTTATCACGTTAAACGGAGGAATGAGAGATTTAGAAGGAGCTGAGCGAGGTTCATTGGGTCTGGCTAGATAGCCTGGCTATGCATATCAAGAAACCTGTCAGGAACTTTACGGACGGCAGTGTCTTGATCCATTCTTAATCAGCGGCCATTGACTATTGCCCAGATCGTATTGCAAAGGGCTAAGAAAGTTCTGGTGAAAAAAAGGAATAAGGAGCGAGCGCAGTTGTTATGCACCGCAGAAAAGTGCACGCTTAGCATCCGCGGGATTATTGACGTTTTACTCACTTATTCGAGGTGTCTTGCTGCTCCACGCCTTAAAGGGAAGCTGAAACGGTTTTCAAATTGCGTGAAACGCTGTGGTTGTGAAGAAGGAACTTTGAAAATAATGTGTGTAAGTTTTTTTTTATTCTGTTCGCAAAATCAGCCGCAATCGCTTGTTAAAAACGCGCCACCGACACGCCCTCTTCGCATCCGGAAGTGCCGAAGGAGGGGACGGGACTGGCGGAAGTGACGTCATACACGGGTAGTCTGCCGGCCGTCCTGCTTTGCTTGCTGCTTTTCGGCCCGCGCTTTGGTGAACGACGGATCCAATTTGCGAAACGCAGCTCTCAAGCCACCTGAAGCAACGCGCAACGCAGCAACACAGTCGGTGCTGGCCGGAGATCCCCGTAGATGACGTCACGACGATCCCGGGCGTACGCGGCGTTCACTCGGCGCCCTGAGACGCTGGTGCCCGATTCCTTCCAAAGAAACAGCTTTTCGCGTTTATTTCCGCCGTATTCGAATGCGATATTCTTCTTCAGCGGACTAAAACTATAAAATGCCGCATGGAACTCAATTTTTTCGAAAAGTGCTTCAGCTTCCCTTTAAGATCGCGCTTTCTAGGCGGTGTCCTCCACATTCCTTTCTCTGCTTCACGCTTGGTGAGCATGAGAGCTATCTACCACCCCTCACCCCTGAAGTTTTTGTGCAGTCATCAGGAAAGCAGGGTGCTCTTAACACCTCCAAGCGCGAGCATAAGGCTCCCTCTGGCAAGAGGGGTTGTGTAATTCTAGAATGTGTAAAGAACACGTTGTTACGTAGCACAGATGGGCCGTACTGAGAAGTATACATAGAAAAATATTCTTCAGTAGCTGGAGCGCGATTCGAGCGCACTGAATATTTTTTTAATGAAACCATCTCCAGAAAGACTAATCAAGAATGTTCAGCACTCGGTCGAAATGTCGTACTATTCCAGGTGTTTTAATGAGTACTCTCGTTTGAGCGAGTTGGTTCATTTTTCATAGGAATATATTTGCGCAAAAAGGGAGAAAACAAAGAGAAGTAACGAGAGGACACGGTGCAAATTTCACCACTTGAAAATGCTTGTTTAAGGCTGAAAGCGCTTTTTGTCGATGCCTGCACCACTTTTGGAACAAAAAGAACTGTCAAGGTTAAACAAGTGTTTTAAAGCGGTGAAATTTCCGATCTGTCCTATCGTTTTCTTCTTTGCTTTTTTGCGCAAATACATTCCTTTCACGTTTTCGCAATGAAAACAATTTCTGAGGCAATTCAAGGAAATAGTGGGAGGACAACAAAAGATACGCGGTCGGCACGGCATTGTACACCATCTGTAGTAACATTAATATTATTTTATGCGGTGTAGAGAGGCCAAACGAGCGAGAAAAAATCCGCCCTTCTTGGTAACGTTTAGTTAGAACTGCTACAGAGAACAAAAATTATCATGTTACACTTCAAGAAATGCATATCCAACTAGACCAGCAACAAACGGTACTGAAATTTTAACACTGTGGCATGATTTGAGCCCCGTGAAAGACGAAACATGTGTCCCAGAACTTTACTATGCGCACCCACCGCGGTCGCTTTCTAGTGGCAAATTTGTATCCTGATCATTCTACTTCATTCTCTTTTCCAACGATTACGTAGACACCCACGCCTCCTCTTTCCCTGATATCTGTGCTGCCACTCTGTTAGTGGCAAGACTGTCTATTTTGTGATATTTTCTTTCTGGGGTTCCGGGACAAAAATTCCTTACATGATTTCCGATAGTAAACAGCGGACCTAGATACCATTAAGGGAAGTGTGAAAAATTAAAGAAACGTCTTGTGCCACTCAAATTCTGTCTGTAATTTCTCCTAGTTCCATGAACAGGAAATAAAAATAAGAAATCTGAGCTGCGGGATAATCTTTTTGTTATAATATAACACTTTCGTTCCCAAAAAGCGCTACACGAAGCGATAGGTGAGCTTTCACCTGACGTCAAATATTCACAAGTGCACCGCCCTTGGTTTTGCTTTACAGGATTCTGTAGTCGTCTTTCTTGCATGTCAATTACAACCAATATCTTAGGTTCAATCCATAAAATATCTAATGTTGCTTTATGACGACAAACCCACATGGCGACCCATACTGAACATGTCGCGGTGAAAGGGACTCGTGCCATGAGCATATTACATAGGCTGTGCAATCACCTTTACGGTATGCGCAGAGAAGGGCCATTATTGATATACATAATGTATGTTAATCCCATTTTACAATCCGGATCTGTGTTGTTTTCAGGCTCGGCTACATAAACACTTCGTCCTCTCGTCCTTTTGAAAAGAGAAGTGTTTCGGTTATCACTGGATCTACCCAAATTTGTGGCTACGAATGGCCTGTACCTTGATCCCCGCATTCCCTCTCTCTTATCTCGACTTCACTTTATAACTAAGCAGTCTTACTTAACAATCTATAATTCACATTTCCATTATTCGCACATCATTTTCTGTTGCCTCTTTTTTGGTGTTCTCTGTTGTAATTTTCACACACCACAGGTTGTGCTTGTTCAAAGACTACTTGATCCTTTAGACTTGAAAATTTACAACATCCTTCCTGCGCTATGCAGTGGGTCCTCGGTCCACATTGTTTTCTACGACATTTACCCCCCAAACCAAAACTTCTACCACCCCGTATTATACACGGTCTATTAGAAGATCATTTAAGGACCCTACCTAAAAATATTGCACAGCAACCGACGCCTCGCAATACAGCGAAAATGAAGGTGTGGGAATATTCTGTCCGCGTTAAAACTGATGCTTTTCACTGCGCCTTCCGGATTTTACCCCTATTTTTCAACCAGAGTTTCTGGCAGTAGTACTTGCTCTACGCAACCTAGACCCCTCTACTACCAAAGTGAGAGTCATTACCGATTCTCTATATCTCTGTGTTCGTCCCTCGCCGAGCATGTTGACGGTCCTACTTTTTTTTTTTGAAAGCGAAATTTATTGCCCCAGGGCATCAATGATGGGAGAAGATGTGATGGATGATCTAAATGAATGGAAAAAAGTTAGCTGATTTGATGAAGTTCAGTACAGAACGATGGTACGGTCCCTGTGTCCAGGCAATGTATGAAGATGGGTTGCTTGGTGAAAGACCTGCTGCCATCAGGTGCAGGATCCTTGTAGGCTTGAGTGCTGGGCAGTCCCACAGTAAGTGATGAATGTCGGCCTCAATGTCCTCGTGTTTACATACCGGAGAACCTGGACGAGGAAACAATTCTCGGCACTGAGGCCACTTCCGAGTGATGGCTAGTGTGAGGGCAACCCCGACCCGGATCCTCCTATGCGCAACCTCCTCTGCACGGGTTAGTCCGCGGGGGAGGGTTACCGCACACGGAGGGATGAGAGCACGTGTGCGGCGCCGGAGGAGTTCCTTTCTTGATGAAAGGAGGGTAAAATTGTCCAAATGAAGGAGCCGAGGCGGTGATGAGTTTGGATTCGCAAGGCGGGTCGCTAAATCTGCCTGCCTTTGATAGGTCAGCAGATCCCGTGGGACCCACTCAATGCGTACTGGCGGCGGGATGCGTGCCGCGAGCCGGTGGATGTCTTGACATATCGTGGGACAGCGGCTAACACGTCGTAGCAACCGGAAAACTTGAAGAGCGTCAGTGCGGATGACAACGTGGGCCGCAGGGAGCATAGTTAAGTCGGCCACAGAGCAGAGTGCTTCTTGAACTGCAACGAGCTCAGCACAAAAGGACGAAGGGGGTTCCGTAAGCTGAAACCAAGAGGTTTGATTCAGGGCAGGTCAGCACGGGCAGTAGATAGCTGTTATTGCATTGCAGTCTTGTATGCTTGCGTCTACGTAGACAACAATGGATCCTTCAGGCAGGCAAGCATCTTCTTCCTCAAATTTCTGGCCAAGCAATGATGCCGAATAAGCAGATGTTGGCCGGCGATTATTTGTTGGCTTGTTGTCGCTGAGCTGCACAAACTTCCACGGGTCCTACTTTAAATACATTCTTACCCCTGCTTTCTTCGCATTTGAGCCTTGGTCATTTAATATGAGTTTTCGGTCCCAGCAGTACAACAGTAAAAGAGATGGATGATGACCTAGCAAGGGCTTCCCTAATCGGCCCCGTGTTGCCTATCCTCCCGGCTACAGCGTATATCACAGCATCTAGGTTTCGGCGATGTGTATTAGTTAGCGAGCAAGACATATCACTTTTAACAGCCCCGGATTATCAGCACCTGAGATATGCTTGGAGTAGGAAAGTTTGTTGATCTCGGCAGCTTCAAGTGTCCCTGACGAGACTGCCCTGCCGCATCCCTCCTCTAAATTTCTATCTACAGATGTCTGCTTTGGCGCTGTTTCCCTTCTGTGCATATTGCCGTGAGCCCGAATCTATCGAACATTTTTGGCTCTATTGTCGCCGTTTCTTTTCTTTGAGAAGGTGGTTGCTGAGGAGCCCTTGCAGCATCTTGGCCTTAGTTTGAGCAGCTCGTTCTTGCTATCATTTGGCGCCACCACACTTGGCTTCAGCTACAGAGTCTGTTTTTATCGCTGTTCAAAATGTCTTTCTAGATTCTCATCGACTGCCTTGCTAAGTGTCGCAATATTTTCTTTTCTATGCCTTATTACATTTTTACTTAATAATTATTCTTTTATTGTCCCTCTTCCCGTTTCACCCAAACTGTTATTCCTTTTCAGTCCATGTCCTTCTTGAGGTAGAATAATTCGCCGGTGTTGCTTTCGAGCGTGCTTTTCTTTTCCCTTTACTCAGCACAGATTAATAGCCACCTCTACCTCCCGATTCATGGTCGATCTCTCAGTGTGGGTATGTGCAATCTTTAAGCATCCTGTACACATGCAAATCTCCACATCCAGTAAACAAGCACGCTGTACCTTATAAGCAGAAGCGCAGGCAACTGCAAAGCGCAATAAAGGAACGGTAGACAGAAGAAAAACCGACTTGTACAAGAAAACACATTGCTGTGGTGTTCATACACCTCCGTCCTATGGTGCGGTATGCCGAAGCGTTGCGTTTAGGTGTCTAGTTGTTCAACCTGCTATAAATACATTCCAAATGGCCTTCAACAGATGTGCGCACTTCCTGTTCTCGTTCGCCAGCGCTGCCTTTCTCAGAAAGTCCACATCTTTCATTTTATATTACGCACATGTGTTTCTTTCGTACTTCACTGTATTTTATAAAGTTTTTTGTACCCCTAATTGTAGTTGTGCAGATAAAACTTAAACTTACCAAGTTTTGCATTTCTCATACAATTCCGATGTCATCAAACCACTATGCTGAGCAGTTACAACATGAAGGCGAATGCTGTAATCTATGCGAGGAAAGTATGCTAGATGTCCGATTTCTGCGGTGATTCAAAGCAAAAAAGCTACCAGATTAGAAAAAAAGCATTGTATTTCATAAAAGCCACGGCTTATTTGGCACCACAGGCTGAACTAGCAGCAGAAAAAGGAAGATAATGAAAAGTAATGGGTTGGCGACATGATAGCAAACTCCCTATTCGGATATGTACAAACATGGAAAGCAAGTTATTGACAATCGTCGAAGCTTGCGTTTCACATTCTCGACCCTTACGTTCTAGTATGACGCCCGTAATAAAGCGAGACGGGCTGTACTCAAGCTTGCATGAAGAACTTTCACACCTCTACCTACTGTATTGGTGCTCAAAACGTCATCCATGCCTCATTATCCGCAGTTAGCTTTAGATGAGATCTTAATGTGTAGTTTAGCATGAACTTTTTAGAGTGCAATTGGTGCTGGCTTGGAGAAAATTTTGAGAATACAGCGTGTATTTTGTTTTCGGCGCCCCATGTGTTCCAGTAGCAGTCAATGAAATGCGGCATCAATTTACCTCCTGCATTATATAGCCACTGTTCTGTACTTGTGTGTTATTAAGTAGGCATTTTCTAGCGATAGCTACATTACGGTAGCATTCAGAGCCATCGGCGTGGCTGCGCCGTCACGCTGTTACGTGGTCGGTCACGTGATGCGGAGCATCTGCCGTCGGCGCGGCGCCGTGGCTGATCACGTGGTTCGTCACATCGTTGGTCACGTGACCAAGTTCCACTCGGTCCGCTGTAGCTATCGCGTGACTCCAGGTTTAACTAGAGCTAAACCACCACCAATTTTTTGTTCCTCGTTATAAGGTACCATTAATCTTTAATGCTAGTTTCAGCAGCAGTATTTGGACCGCAGAATTCTCATCAATGCAAAAACTGAGCTCCGAACACAGTACTGAATTGCGTTTAGTCCTGCCGCTGAACGGCGGATTATAGTCGCCCAGAATGCCGTCAATGCCCGATGCAAGGACGCTGAACAGCTTGAGTGGCAAAGTACATAGAGACAAGTGGCACACAGCAGCGAGACTTCAGTCAGGCTCATGCTTAGCCTTTTTAAGAAGCCTACGCAAAAAGCCGTTTCCTATTGTTCAGAATATAGTGTGAATGCAGTTGCATGTACACGAGTATCGGGCTCCATCGCACTTATAAGTTTCTGAAGTTAGATGGAACAAAGTTGCACTTAAATACTTATTAAACTTGCGATGGAAAGTCACTTAGTGACTTATTTGAAGGAAACATTACAGAAATGACATTAGCTTCAGTTGATAAGATGAACCGCTGATTTACACTGTTGAAAAGTGTATTCTATGCCTCCTAGCTTATTGTGAAGCATTTAGAGTTAAGAAACAATTAATCGTTAGCTGTCTACTTAAGCAGTCTCTAAAGAGAAAACAGCAAACAGTTACTATGGCCATAATTTTCGTTTGCATCTGCATTTCTTGGATGCGTAAATAAAATAGGTCTGCAATGTTTCTCTCTGTGATATTTTTTTATCTCAAAGACATAAGAACGGGGAGCTCGCAAGCAACTGGAAGAATGCGTCTCATCGATTCGCGGAAAAACTGCAGTAAAGAACAAAAAAATGAAAGTGGTTGAAGTTCTGAACACGTCTTTTAAGAGAAACGACAAGGAATCGACTCGTGATGACATGAAAAAATCTCAGAAAAACATTATTTGAATCCCATAGGAAGAAAAAAAAGCAAAGAAATATCCGCAATGGTTACTCGTGTATTTCGTGTGAATGGCAGAGGCTTTTGTTTGTTCTCCTCTCATATTTTCTGTTCCTTCTTCGCTTCAGCGCATTTTGAGGCTAGGAGCAACGTGCCTCGTTGGTTGCTGCTGCGGCTTCGCATCAGATCAAAACTCTCGGGCCACACCATCTCATTCCTTCATTGACGTTTTGAAAAACTTTGCAGGAAGTGTGAAAGCCGCCTGTCTATTTTTCTTGGCAAGTCGTTTTCTTCCCCCCCCCCTCCCTCATTACCAAAGAAAAAAAAATGGAAAAGAGCTGTGAAGAGTTTTCTTTGCTGCAGCAGTGCCTAGCTTGAAATGGGAGGAAAAGGAAGGAAAGCAAGAAGACATGCAAAAGATGCATTTATGAGAATCGTGATCGAGCGCGCAACTAACTTTCTGTTGCATGATTTTTTTTCTATCCTGGTCGCTGATTTCACTGACCTCGGAATATAAGACGCAAAGAAGTGATCAGTGTGCCCAATCGCGTAGTTTCCCGAGTGTTGGACATTCAGAGAAAAAGATTCATTGTTTCCCTCACGTTGACTAAGGATTTTCTGCGGTGGCAAAAACGCTACCGCGTGCAAAACTTCCAAACACTGCTCCGGCGTAAGCGCTATCATCGAACTTATTGGCCCCATTTCCCACAAATGGTAATCACTGATAAAATGCTTCATTTTTTAGCTTAGATACGGAAGGGCAAAAAAAGTTTATGCAGCCAAGAGTTCAAAGAGGTGATGGCTAGCGCCCTCATTGAAATAGCGAAAGTGAACAAATCACAAAAAGCTGGCTAATACAACTACTTTCACTCTCTCTACTACATTCACTATCTTACAAGAAATAAAGCCGACAATTAAATGTATTAATTAACAATGTTTTGTGTTAAAACAGTAAGTGTGTATGTTTTTGCGCTACGGATGTTGGTTTTTGTGCCATACCTACTCGTGTAGTTAGATGAAGACTTTAGTCCTCAGCTGACGACGTGGATGAAAATGTTTTTTAGCTGAGGTACAAACAAAAATATTAAAAAATTAAAATATTGTCATGGTGTTGGTCACAAGACGGGGACCCGGCAAGGGAGGGCTCGGAAGCCCGTCGTTTGTTCGGAGAGACTGCGGACTTCAATGTCGTTCAATCCGCGCGCCACCAGCGTCAACTTATTTTTGCCTCAGCGCCACCTGGCATTCCACCCCTCCTAAAAAAAACGCGCGCAGAAGAGCGCGCGAACAAAAGCACACAATAAAAGCTCGAAGAATATGGGGGGGTCACCGTGCAAAATACGGCTTCATGCGTGAAACATGCACGATCATTGGATGGGGTAGTAGACGGCTTCTCTGCTGTGAAAGTGCCGCGTCCGATACTAACTTGTAATGAACGTCGCTGACACGCTGCAAGACTTTATGAGGAGCGCAATAGCAGCAAATGAGTTTTTCGGACAAGCCTCGCAGTCGAACAGGTATCCATACCCAATCCTGGTCGCCATGATTGTAGAGGATTGTCTGTGCCGGAGGTTGTATAGGCGCGAGTCTTTATCTTGTTGCTGTTTGATTTGAACACGTGCTAGCTACGAGCCTGCTCGGCTTCGTGGGCGTACTTCTCAGCGTCAGCAGAAAGTTGGTCATCGGTTGCGCAAGGAAGCATTGCGTCGAGAATCGTCTGAACCTCCCAGCCGCAGAGGAGGCGGAACGGTGTGAATCGGGTCGTCTCTCGAACTGCGGTGTTACAGGCGAATGTCACGTACGGTATGATCATGTCCCAAGTCCTGTGTTGCACATCGACGTACATCGCCAGCATGTCCACCATGGTCTTATTAAGCACGGCCGCCTGCATTTGCCTGCGGGTGGTAAGCAGTGGTTTTACGGTGGGTCGTACCGCTTAGGTGAAAAATTTCGGCCATCATCTGGGAAGTAAAGGAGGTCCCTCGGTCGGTAATGACGTAGGTCGGGGCGCCGTGCCGAAGTACGGTCTGATTCACGAAGAAATCCGCAACCTCGGACGCTGTGCCGCGAGGTAAGGCTTTGTCCACGATGTATCAAATGAGGTAGTCTGTGGCAGTTATGATGTACCGGTTGCCACTCGAGGACAAAAGGAAAGGGCCGAGAAGGTCCATGCCGAACTGAGCAAACGGTGCATGAGGTGGTGGTGCAAAGGGTTGGAAGAGCCCCAAAGGATTGGCGGCCGTGGCTTTACGGCGCTGACATTGCCGACAGCTCTGCACATAGCGTTTAAAAACAGTGTCAAGTTTGGGCCAGTAGAACAGCTGGCGCATTCAGGCGAGAGTATCCCAAATGGACAGAGATTGGTTCGTCGTGGCACGCAGAAAGTATTTCCTCTTGAAGTGTTGTCAGCACGATCAGGAGGCACGCTCGCGAACTGCAACCAGGGTTCTTCTTATAGAGCACGCCTCGTCAGGGAAAATGAAGACATGTTTCGAGAAAAACATTTGGGAACGGCGGATGGTTGCCCTTCCAGAGAATCGATGAGGGTTCGTAACACTGAATAGGCGCGCTGCTGGGTTGAAAAATCAGAAGGATGAATAGCCCCAACGAAACTGATATCATCGTCAGTGTCGGGGGTTGCGAGTTCGACAGGCGCATCAGAAAGGGTGTCGGCGTCTTCATGCTTATGTCCAGAATTATAGACAATGGTGAGGTCATACTCCTGCAGGCGAAGGCTCCACTGCACCAGGCGTCCAGACGGGTCACGCAGGTCAGCCAACCAGCACAAGGAGTGGTGGTCAGTGACCACTTTGAAAGGGAGACTATAAAGATGGGGCGAAATTTCGCAGCGGCCCAAATAATTGTGAGGCATTCATTTTCTGTCGTGGAATAGCTAATCTATGCGCGCGACAGAGTGCGGCTTGCATAAGCGATGATTCGTTCAACACCATTCTGGCGTCGCAAGAAAACCGCCCCGAGGCTGACATTAATGGCGTCGGTGTCAATTTCAGTGTCACCCCACTCATCAAAGTAGCCAAGAACGGGCGGCGTTTGAAGACACAGGCGGAGCTCGGCGAAAGCCACGTCTTGCTTGTGGGACGAAACAAAAGGTGTGGCATCGCGGATGAGTCGATTCAGCGGTTCTGCGAGGTCAGCGGAATTTTCGATAAAACGCCGATAGCAACTGCAGAACCCTACAAAGCGCCAAACAGCATTCTTGTCACGCGCGAGTGGAAATTCCGAAACCGCTGCAAGCTTGTTGGGGTCGGGCTTCACGCCGGCGGCGCTGACGACATGGCCGAGAAATTTCAGCTCCTGGTAACCGAATCGGCATTTTTGGGGCTTCAGTGTCAGGTTACCTGAACGAAGGGCTTCGAGGACCATCCGCAGGCGTTCAAGATGTTGACTAATTAAGTCGGCGAAAACCACCACGTCGTTGAGATAGACTAGGCAACACTGCCATTTAAGACCGGCGAGGACAGTGACCATCATCCGCTGAAAGGTGACAGGCGCAGAACAAAGACCGAAAGGTGGAACTTTAAATTTATAAAGGCCGTCGGGAGTGACAAAGGATGTCTTCTCACGATCCTGCCCATCGACCTCAATTTGCCAGTAGCCACTGTTTAGGTCAATGGCCGAAAAATACCGAGCGCGCCGAAGGCGGTCGAGAGAGTTTTCGATACGTGGCAATGGGTAAACGTCCTTCTTACTTCGTTCATCTTCCGGTATTGGACGCAAAAACGCAGAGGGTAGTCTTCTTTTTAACGCGGACGACCGGCGAGGACCATGGGCTGTTGGAAGGCTGGATAACGGCATCTTCGAGCATCTCCTTAACATGAGACTTAATGACTTCGCGCTCTGTAGACGATACGCGATAGGGGTGTTGATGGATTGGGTGTACGTCATCGTACGGCCCGATATGGTACTTGCCTATGGTAGTTTGACGCACTTCCAACGAGGAGGCGAAACACTCTCTGAATTGAAGCAATAGTGCACACAGCTGTCCCTTGGATGGTTGATAGCGCGGAGTTGACATCGAGGCTTTCGGAGGGGAAACGATGCTGCACTGGTTCTGAGGAGAAGCACTCGCAAACATCAAAGATGCGTTCGACAAAGGCTACGGAAGTGCCGCGAAAAAGATGCCGATGCTCGTGCGTAAAATTGGTAGCAAGTACCTTTGACTGGCCACTGTTAAGATGTATCAGACTGCGGGCCACGCACACGAATTGCATCAGCAGTAATGAAAGGTTGGTTTCAGCGATGGCGTCACCATCCTGAAATGATTCGCACTGAACCGTAATGAAGGCACTGGTTCGAGGCGGCAAGGTGAGAGTGTCCGTAGAAATTAAAGGTAGCCCTGGGTATTAAAACGAAAGCTCAGAAGATTATGGTAAAAATACTAAGTGTCGAGTAGTGGTGCTCTGTACAAACAATTTACTTGGATGTGTTAGTTACGGATGTCTATATTCTTTGAACGCAGCGGCACGCACAAATGGTAAGCGAGCATGTGCACTGCGGTGCTAGTGTTTCTTCTGAAAGAAAAGTCGTGCCCGCAGGAATACGTACGTGGCCGAGCAGGCGAGCTGGCTAGGAAGCGTGCATTGTGTACATCTCGACAACAAATGCAGGGCCTCAAATATTGCCAACATGCTGTTTTGGCGCTATTCCGGTGGTCTCTACTTTTTTCATACGCCTGAAGACTAGTGCCTCAAGCATAACTAGATGTAGACAATTATGTCAAACTAATATGGAATCAACGAGGTTCTCCTCTTGGTAGCAGCTGTAAAATGAGCACAAAGCCTTTCTTACTGTGACTGACATTTCCTGTCGAGTATCAGCCTTCAAAAAGCATTAACGTCAGCTAGAAGGTGTGTCGTGACGTTTGTCGTAGTATCACACTTCAGGCGCTAATTGGGCATACTGTGGGGACCATTATCAAATTTCCAATTTTTCCTCATAGGGAGTAATTAACGATTGCAAAAAAGAAGTCGTCATCGTATTAGATAATCAGCTGTGAATTTCTAGATAGCGTATATATGTCCACATTGAGGCTGAGCAGTGGTGTTACTATTTTAAATATTTCATTTGACTCTCCTTTTCGCAAGAGGTTGTTATGTAAACCAATAAATGCATCATTGGCATTGTTCCGAAGAAGCAAATAAACATACTGTGACGACCCCCCATAATGCGCAGGTCCACACGGGACGGAGAGGCAGACACCGTATGGCTCAGTTTAAACAAACAGATATATTCAATAATTATACATGATTACGATTCAGAGGCTGGGGCGTCCGAGCTTACCTGCCGGCGACTTCATGAGGACGATGGAGGGGCTCCGGAGTTGAGCTCGAACGGTTGCTGGCAGAAGCTGCACGCCGTCGGGCTTCGGCGCTGAAGGCCCCCTTGGCGAACGATGTCGTCCTGAGCGTTCTTGTCTTCCCTACTCCTTGTCGATTTTTATATCCTCTTATCCCCACACTCCCGAGGGTGAGGACGCCCACGCCTGAGTGGGAGGGGCCTAGGGCTTTCACTTGGGCGCACAAACACACCACCGCACTTATGGTCTCGCCCCCGTCACGTGTTGAGTCCGAGGGAAAGAAGATTGTCGTCTAGGTAGCGGCGGCTGTGGTAGACGGTCTATGGCCCGCTGACGGTTCCCGCGGGTCACCGACCTCCGTTCTCCTTCACATGACACTCGCCACTCAAGGCCGGAACGCGAGGTCATTAAAAGGCCGGGAAAGTGGTCCCTTGTCCTGGGATGTGCTCGGGAGGGTTGGTGATGATGCCAGCCGTCTTGCCACGAGGCCAGGCCCGCCGAAACGAGGCCCCTTTGTCCCCGGCACGACCAGGGCAATTGGGGAAGATAACGCCCGTCTCCCCGCGGCGGCGGCGGCGGCGGCGTTCGACTCGTGCCGACACTATGGAAAGGGGGTCCGGTTGTGCTTAAACCCCTTCGTTTTGGTCGTTCACTCTCAACGTGTATGGCTCGGTAATTGGACGCAGCTGTCACCTGGGTCGTCTCCGTGCGGTCCATGGCGGCAGACCCGAAAGTAATCCCACTCAAGTTCCTTGCAGCCATATACAGTAGAAACATGTGTGCTGGCTGCTTCCAAAACGATACCGGCTGTCGCCGATCTCCTCTCTTCCAGCTGAATTGTTTTCCCTTGAGTGCTTTCGCCGCCACTGGGGGCTCCGTCTACGCCGCGCCGTCGAACGCGGACCCTCGTAGCACACACAAGGAACGTCACACTCGCTCACCCTCCAGAAGAATGTTCTCCGAACATTTGAGTCCATGCAGCTCCCCTTGTCTTTCTGAATCGCCTCGCACAGTGCGTCCGACAAAACAATTTTCGCTGCACTCAAAACCACTGCACAACACCATATGCCTCAGCTGTCATAGCTGGCGTCTCCAGGGGCAGCACTGATCTTTTTTTACAGATAAACATGAAACTCAGCACCCAAGCCTCTCCTTTCTAGTCCAAACTGGACAAGATAAATTTACCACAGTTACAAAGGAGCTCCCACTTCTAGCACGATCACGGCACAGACAAAAATATAGATAACGAAAGGAAGTAGGGCAGGTTCTGCATGCGCTCCGCATGCTATCCTGTGAAGGTGTTACTTCATGACAGAAAGGTTTAACTACCAACTACGCTCTGTTTACGCCATTAGTCCGACTTAGCTTTCCGATTTCGCAGCGGATATCGGCCTTCATGAGTCATACCAAGTAAGTCTGTGACCCTTTGTCTGCTTTGAGACTCGCGAGGGCTCGTGACAGGAGCCTCTCCTGGCGTTATCTGCGCGGCAACCTCGCGCGCTTCTTCTTCTTCTAGCAATGCATGAAGTAAATCCGGTGGCATTTCGGCCGTCACCTCTGGCGCCTTCCGAACAAATGCAGGAGAGGGCGTTTCTTGCGAACTATCTGCGCGCTCCGCTTCAATTCTGTCCCCATCAAAATCCGCGCTTTCCCTTTCCTCATTTCGTGAATACTGAACCGGTGCCGACTTGAGGCGATTTGCGTGTATCCTTAACAAGCGCCGGTTCACGTCTCGGACTCTGAAGTTTACCGGAGAAAGCTTCTCGACAACCTCGCACGGTCCGCTCCACTTCGTCTGGAACTTACGAGCTAGCCCAATCTGCCTTTGGCAGTTTTCAATGTACACGCTGTCCCCCACATCAAACGGCGCGTCTCTAGCACTGCGATCGTGCACCTCCTTCCTGCGCTTCGCCGCTTTCTTTAAGGCCTCCTTTGCGATGTCCCTCGCCAGTTGCAAGCGCGATTCTAGCTCAACCTTATAGTCGTCCAGTGAAGCGTATGGGACACGACGGGGGCCCTCGGGCACTTCACTAGGCTGGTCCGGGTCTCAGCCATAGAGAAGAAAGAATGGCGATTCGCCCGTGCTCTCGTGTGCTGCGGAATTGTAGGCAAACATTGCATACGGAAGCCACAAGTCCCAGTCCCGCTGGTCGCGCGAAACAAAATGCGACAGGAACCCGGCCACGGTTTGGTTCAGTCGCTCCACCGCGCCGTTGCAAGATGGATGGTACGGTGTTGTCTGCTTCTTAGCGATCTTAAGCAGCTCGCAAACACTCCTCACTAGCTGCGACACGAAGTTCGTTCCCCGATCTGTCAAGAGTTGCCTTGGGGGTCCATGTCGGAGCACGATCTGTTCGACAAATGCTCTAGCAACCGTGTCTGCCTTCTGATCTGGGAGTGCTACCGCTTGCGCGTATTTTGAAAGGTGATCGACAAATACTAAAATGTACCTGTTTCCGGAAGTGGTCGTGGGCAATGGGCCCATTATGTCCATACCTGTCCGCTCGAAGGGAGCCGAAACCTCAGGGAAGAGCTGAATTGGAGCTGGTCTTCGTCCCTTGGGTGTTTTTCTTTCGAGACAGGAATGACACTTCGCACAGTAGTCTCTAACATCCTGTCGCATGCCACTTCAAAAGTACAAACGCTCCACACGCCTGCGTGTCTTCGCTACGCCAAAATGACCGGCGCATGGCGCATCGTGAAACGCGCGAAGAACCCTTTCTGTCCACGACCGAGGTATGACGACTCTCTCCCAAGATGTTTTCTCTTTCTGGTTGACCTGGTTGACCTGGTTGACCTCGTGCGCCGACACAGGGTGCCGTCTTTGCCAATGAAATAACCTAGCTGTTCGGGGTGAGACGGTGCGCCCTCTAAACTTTCGATTATTCGCTTCAGGTCAGGATCTTTGCACTGCTCTGTGCGTAATTTGGCGGGGTCGACTACGCGTGGACAGACTCATCTATAGCTGCCACGGCAGCTGTGCGGCTGAGTGCATCAGCATTCAGATGTGTCTTTCCTGACTTGTGCTCCACTTCAAAGCAGTATTCCTGCAGGTGTAGATTCCATCTAGCGAGTCGCGAGCTAGGGTCCCTGACACTCATCACCCATTTCAGAGGATGGCAGTCTGTGACTAGCTTGAATTTGCGGCCGTAAAGGTAGCATCTGAGGTGCTTTACTGCCCAGACAACGGCGAGGCACTCCCTTTCCGTAGCTCCGTACTTTTGCTCTGTGGGGCTCAGCTGTCGGCTAGCAAAAGCAACGGGATGTTCTTTGCCCTCGATAACCTGAGATAGCACGGCACCAACTGCGAACTTTGACGCATCTGTGGCCATAACGAAGGGAAAATTAAACTCCGGGTGGCGCAACAGCGGTGCACTCATTAGCTTCCTTTTCAGGGCCCCAAAAGCATCCTCCGCGTTTTCGTCCCAGCGAAAGGCGACATTTTTGGCTGTTAAAGCGGTGAGCGGCTTAGCGAGCTTGGCGAACTCCTATATGTGCCTTCGGTAGTAACCGATCAGGCCGAGAAACTGCCGGACCTGGCGGACGCTAGTCGGGGATGGAAAATCCGAGACACACCTTAGTTTCTCAGGGTCCGGTCGCACGCCATGAGCTGAAACAACGTGCCTGAGGTATTTCACCTCGTTTTTGAGGAATTGGCACTTAGAGGGCTTCAGCTTGAGACCCGCTCCTCTTAGTCGCACCAAAAGCTGCTCAATATTGCGCAAATGGTTCTCAAAACTGTCACTGTATATGATTATGTCATACATATACACGAAGCACAGCGTCCCCAGAAGACCTGCCACGATAACATCAGCGGTTCTCTGCCAGACAGCAGGGCTGTTGGCCAGACCCATCGGCATTCTTTTCCATTCATAGTGTCCTGAGGGCGTGTTGAATGCCGTTTTCTCGGCATCTGCCGGATCCATTGCTATCTGCCAGAATCCCGCCGCCATGTCCACTACCGTGAAGTACCTGGCAGAGCCCAGCTGAGAAAGCGTCTCCTGTATATTGGGGATGGGGTATGGATCGATGCGAGTTACGGCATTTAGTTTGCGGTAGTCCACTACCAATCGATACGAGCCATCTTGCTTTTCCACCAATAGTGCTGGTGCTCCCCAGGGTGACTTTGAGTGTTCGACAATGCCGCGATCAATCAGGTCCGGCACCTGCCGCTCCATCTCCTCACGTTGGGAGTGAGGAATCCTGTACGCACGCTGGTAAACGGGCGATGAAGTGCCGGTTTCTATCCTGTGCTTTATAACGCCACAGCAGCCCAAATCCAGGTTGGACGCGGCGAATACCTCCGAGTAGTCGTTCAGCAAACCAGCCAGAGCCTCCCTCTCCCTGGATTTTACGTGAGAAAGATCGAACGATGCCTTTGGAGCAGCCGAAGGACTAGCATGCTCTACAGTTGCGAGTACCGTATCGGTGGGCTCACGTTTCTCTATCGCAGAGGTGAAGAAAGCCAATGTTTTGTTCTTGGGAAGGCTCAGTGGCTGCTGGCTACAGTTACCCACCCGTAGGGGCACTCTGTGGGCGTCATTAACTGTCACGAGGCACGCGGCTGCCTTCAGGCCATTGCTGAGAGAGTCGACAGGCTCAAGCACTCCCACGGCGCCGCTCTCTACATCTGAAGGCACACACGCGTACCACATGTGCTCCGACCAAGGAAGGACGACCGCCTCATCGACCAGCCTGACGGCAACCCGCGAATATACCTTCTCCAATGATCCCACTGTTTGACGGGTGTCAATATCGGTAATGCGAATTTCGGCCCCTCTCCTGTTCAAAAACGAAACTTTTGAGCCGCCCGCATTAACCTCTTCTCCAGAGAATGAGACTACTACCTTCCCTTTTCTCAAAAAATCCTGTCCTAATATATCTGACACTCCGTTTGGCAGAGACACCGTGTCCGGGCATACGTAGCAGGGGTGCTCCAATGCAATTCCGCCGAGAGAGAAGTGTAACCGGTAGAGTCCACTTATGCCAAGAGGATCCCCCGTTATGCCTACAAATTTGGTTGCCATACCACCAGACGCTTCTAACACCTTGCGGTCCCCCTTCCTTCGAAGCGTGTTAAAACTGCTCTCCTTATGCAATGTCACCTTTGACCCCGTATCTATCAACAATTCCATGCAGCAACCATTTAACTTGCAACGCACAACATGGCATGCCTCGTCGGCCACGCAAACCACCACCACCTAATCATCCACTGCTCCCTCCCCATGCTCCTCAGGATGGGGAGGACTATCTAGTTTTTTGTCTCGGTATCTGGAGCCCCGCTGTAGGCTTGCTTAGGGCGTGTCTCGCCTGCTTCTCTTTGTGGCTCCCCACGGCGCACGTTTTGGCAGAACCTGGCGATGTGTCCGCGACCCTGGCAAGCGAAGCATACGATTTCTTCAAAATCTCGCATACCGCGCCTGTAGCTTTGTGGCGGTCTCCGGTTTCCAGCGAATGGGCGCTGTTGAGCGCGCGCTTCAACCTGGCCTTCCACCTGCTGAGATAGCAGCTGTTCTAAGCGATCTAACCGCTCTGTCAAGAGAGCAACCTCAGGGTTGAGCACCGCTCTCTCTATGACGCGTACTCTCGCTGCGGCTGTCGTTAACGCCTCATTTCGTTCCTCATCCAATGCGGCCGCCACGGCTTGGTCGAAATTGCTCGGCTTGCGCGAGAGCACGAAAAGGCGCACGGGGTCTTGCAGACCAGCCACGAACATAGCGGTCATTTCCTCTTTAGGTATATACACCGCGTATTTCTTCCTTAGCTGGTCTCCTTCCTCATCCCTGCTTAACGTATCGCGTGCAGGCGCTGAAGCCGCGACGCAAACGTTCGCACGTCCTCCCATACCATCTGTCCGGCGTCACGGACCCTCTGTACCCGCACGTGACGTGGTTCAGTGTCGAAATGCTCAAACGCGAGCTTCTTAAATTCCGCAAATGATTTTGTGGATTTTACTTTTTCGTCTCGCCATGCAAAATTATGAGCAGCTCCTGCCATCTTACACCTCGCCATTCCCAGCATTTGAGCATCGGACCATCCCCCCATTTTCCCAATCTTTTCTAGCATGGAAAAGAAATCGCAGATTGGAACCCCTGTCTTATCTCCTGTAAACGTCCGAATTACGCTTCCTAATGCCAGCATGCTTGCTCCGAGCGACGGCTGTGGAGTGGGAGCTCCCTCAGATACAGACATTTTGTTTTTCACTCAAGCCCTCCGGTGCCTCAAGCCTCTCAAATGGGGGTAAAAGTACCACAATCAGTCCCGTGATTCCCTTTTGATTACAATTTTGAAGTCATGAATGTCGCAGCATTCAGAGGACATTTGCTTTTGAGACCCCACTTCTGACGCCAGTGTTACGACCCCCCATAATGCACAGGTCCACACGAGACAGAGAGGCAAAGAGACACCGTATGGCTCAGTTTAAACAAACAGATATATTCAATAATTATACATGATTATGATTCAGAGGCTGGGGCGTCCGAGCTTACCTGCCGTCGACTTCATGGGGACGATGGAGGGGCTCCGGAGTTGAGCTCGAACGGTTGCTGGCAGAAGCTGCACGCCGTCGGGCTTCGGCGCTGAAGGCCCCCTTGGCGAACGATGTCGTCCTGAGCGTTCTTCTCTTCCCTACTCCTTGTCGATTTTTATATCCTCTTATCCCCACACTTCCTAGGGTGAGGACGCCCACGCCGGAGTGGGAGGGGCCTAGGGCTTTCACTTGGGCGCACAAACACACCACCGCACTTATGGTCTCGCCCCCGTCGCGTGTTGAGTCCGAGGGAAAGAAGGTTGTCGTCGAGGTAGCGTCGGCTGTGGTAGACGGTCTATGGCCCGCTGACGGTTCCCGCGGGTCACCGACCTCCGTTCTTCATCACATGACACTTGCCACTCAAGGCCGGAACGCGAGGTCATTAAAAGGCCGGGAAGTGGTCCCTTGTCCTAGGATGTGCTCGGGAGGGTTGGTGATGATGCCAGCCGTCTTGTCACGGGGCCAGGCCCGCCGAAATGAGGCCCCTTTGTCCCCGGCACGACCAGGGCAATTGGGGAAGATAACGCCCATCTCCCCGCGGCGGCGGCGGCGGCGGCGTTCGACTCGTGCCGACACTATGGAAAGGGGGTCCGGTTGTGCTTAAACCCCTTCGTTTTGGTCGTTCACTCTCAACGAGTATGGCTCGGTAATTGGACGCAGCTGTCACCTGGGTCGTCTCCGTGCGGTCCATGGCGGCAGGCCCGAAAGCAATCCCACTCAAGTTGCTTGCAGCCATATATAGTAGAAACATGTGTGCTGGCTGCTTCCAAAACGAGACCGGCTGTCGCCGATCTCCTCTCTTCCAGCTGAATTGTTTTCCCTTGAGTGCTTTCGCCGCCACTGGGGGCTCCGTCTACGCCGCGCCGTCGAACGCAGACCCTCGTAGCTCACACAAGGAACGTCACAATACACACTCACCTGCTGAGCAGTACCAGGTACACCATAAAACGGAGAGCTGTCACTGTTGATAAATATTATCATTATTAGTTTTGCATGATGGTATGGGATGGCTCTACACAAAATTCCAGGGAACTGAGGATGTTTTTACAGATTATTTTAAATATCCAGTCATGCATAACCAAGACCTGACCGCGTTAAGGTCGCCTTCAGAAATTTAGGCGCAGCGGCTGAAAGGCCCGGGAGGAGCACATATAGATGTTTTTCTGAAGGTGGCAGCAGTTTGTTCATGCATTATAAAATCAAGAATAAGTGCGAATAAGTAGCTGAAAATTCGCGTCTGTTGATTGTGTGTCCAAAACTCGGAATTTGGCAGCGTTCACTCTCGCTTGCAGCGTATGCACAAAGTGCAAAAGAGATATTAGAGTCAAGAGTGTAACACCACAACACCCCTCTGCGTGTTGAATATCGTACGAAAGCATAACAGCTATATGTAAACATAAACTTTAAATAGGTAAAGCTAGAAAGCATCTTTCGTACTTCGCTTGTAGCAAGTCTCCTATACTCTAACACGTTCAGGATTCACATTGGATTTCACCTCCAAGCAGAAATAGATATGGTCACTGATCGATTTACCTCCTGCACCGCAGAGGCAACCTACCACCTGCATTGCTCATTGGTGGAGTCGAAGCTCTTTAAAGACTAGCTGTGCTGTTCTGCTCATTTCGCTAGCGAATATGGAAACCTCGCTTGAGACACAACGTGACGCTTACTAAGCAACTGAGCCACGCCATAAAGAACCATGCCACAAGCTGAGCCAGCTGAGCCACGCTGCTAAGTTTGACAGCGATAACTGTTAGGCGCCCGTTTCTGGGTGTTTTGCGTGGTAGTAGTAGGAGTAGTTGTGATAATATGTTGCAATCGTCGACGTGTCCATGGCTGCATTGCCGCGGAAACCACTCGGAGGGTGGTTACTGTGGAAGGAGGCGGTATTACGTGAGCGTAGGTAAGTGCCACCAATGTGTGGTTACCACCGGAACAGCCCTGAAGATGGTTACCGTAGATGGAGAACGGTGTCGCGAGAGCGGAGGCATCCCGAACCGGCAGACGGTTAACGTGAAAGGAGGTATGGTGAGAGCGTAAGAAAGCTGAAGCTGTACAAAAACCAGCCACCCAGTATTTACCCTGGAAGGACCAGCAGGATTACCGTGGAAGGAGGGGGGTATGGCGAGAACGTAGGAAGGCGAAACCCGAGGGTGAATACCACCGGAACCGTCCAGAAGGTGGCCAACGTGCAAGGGGAGGGCATCGCAAAAGCGGTTGCATCTGTTATCGGAAGTTGGTTACGTAGGAAGGAAGATGGTATGGCGAGAGCGGAAGAAGGCGCAACCAGTGGGTGGTCGCCACTGGAAACACCAGGAGGGTAGGTAACCTGGAAAGAGGAACAGAGTTACTGTGGGAGGAGCACGGTATGACGACCGCATAAGAGGGTGCAAAAGGATAGCGATTACCAGGAGAACCCTATTGAAGGTAGTTACCTTCAAAGGAGGGGATGTGGCAAGAAGAGAGGAATCGCCAACTGGACGATGGTTACCATAAAAGCGGGTTATGGTGAGAGCACAAAACGGCTCAAACGGAAGGTTGTTGCCATGGAAAAAGGAAGGTAAGGAGAGAGCATAAAGCGCATGTAGAGGATGTTTTCCACGGTGACTACCCGGAGGGTTATGTTAGTTACCCTGAAAGGAGGAAGAGGGCGACTAGCGTTGAAGGAGAATGGTATGGCGAGTGCTTAGGAACACGAAACCGGAGTGATCTTACCATGGGAACCATCCGGAGGCTAATTACCACGGGAACCATCTCGAAGGTGGTTGCCGTAAAAGGAGGAAGAAGAGTGTGGCGAGAGCGAAGAATGCATCACAGTCCATCTGCAGCAGCTGTAGCGAAACGCACCCATCGAGGAGAGGTTCATGGGGTGGCGCAGCGTGCCTAGAGCGGCGGTCTGGAGAGTCCAGCTACTCGAAAAAAAAACGTGAATTTATCAAAAACTAAAAGAGTTCTGTGGGGCTGCACAGACGAAAAGTGGCTCTTAGAGTGTCTAGCTGAACGTTTCGCAAAGTATAAATATTTTGCCAGCTGACGTAGAATATCGTGTTACACAGTAGTAACCGTCCTTTCAGTTTTTTTCCTTTAGTGTGCTAGCACTTATAGTGGCCAGTCCCCGCATTTAGCTGCTGTGTGTTTGTCAAAAGATTGATTTGTGGACTATGCCTTGCATGCCTATGTGGCTGCACTCGAAAGTAAATATTCTCTCTGGAACACTTCAACTGCATCATTTGTTCGCTCCTTTTCTCAGCAGAGAAGTGCTGTAGTTTTGTAGGTACACTTGTTCAGGACCTAGTAAGCGGCAGTTCCCACCTTCACAAGAATTTACGCCAAACATCACAATGGGAAGTCTCTCATATCCGAGGCCTGTGCTGTGGTCTTTCCAAATATTTTTGTCATGAAAGTGGTGCGCCATAAGATTTCCTCCGCTTCGATTTTTGTAACAGACGCCCTGGGTCTTAGATTGTATAGGCCATTTTTTATGCATTAGCATTCGAACTTCTATGTAGAACTCTCTCCTACCAACCGTCTGAAGCACCAATTGGCAGGTTTCGAAAGGGAAAGAGGGAAATATCATCTCCGCGTCCAAAGGAAAAGCCGAGCGACAGAATAAGTAGCAGAAGGAGTATGAAGAGAGGATGGGAGGCGACTGGGCGGAGATTGCTAGATTCGATCACTAGAGTGGAGCCAGTGTACAGCGGGTCAAGCGTTGATTGACAGAATGGAACCCACCGCTTGTGCATACGGTCTGATACAGTTAGTGGCAGCAGCTGCCCTGTCCAGTGTAAGCACTAATACTCTCGCGTACTCAGCAGCATCAATCGCACTGACTGTGCATAATTTTGGTTACATGCTTTGATGAAAGCCTATTTTTGCCGATTATGAATGAGGTGCCCCTTGATCCAGCTTCTCTAATACTTAATAAAAGAGCTATTCATCAACGACAGGTGCCACTGGCAAACGTGCTTTTAAAAGCGGGACCTCTAAAGGTTCTTATTTAACTCGTAAACTTTTTCCGAGGAAAAGTGTTGAATAGAATTTTTCTAAACGCAGGAGCAGGTCCAAAAGAAAGTATCATTCTTCTGTCAACTACGCCGCTTACTCATTAATCTCTGCTTTCAGGGACGGCCGCGTTTTAAATTGCATGAAACATTTCAGTTCATTATTGGCTCAGGAATGTTGAGATGGTGTTCTCGGCTCTTCACAATTTCTTCTTTTTTCTGCGTCCCTTCCACATTTGTATTAGCTGCCCTGCCGACTCACAATCTTCAGGAAAACCTGATACATCTGAGAAGAAAATATCCTCCCTATTTCCGCACGTAACATGGGAAGAATGCGAAAGGACGCCAAGCAACAACTCCAAGAGGAATTGTGCGAAGATTTATTCCTTAAAAAATCACACACCATGCTGCGTGACAACGAGTACATCAAAGGTGATATCAATTGTTGTCAGAGAAGTTCCTCGTAAGTGAACAACTCAGATGTGTCCAGTCCAAGTTACGTGGTTAGCTTCAGTTAGCTCCGAAAATATTTTGAAGTTTTCTCTACTTTTTTATTTCCTCTCGCATAATAAAAGAAATATGAAGGCTCAGTGCACACGCTCACCGTGGTTGGTTCTACGCCACCACATTCGAAAAGAAAATGCAAATTAACTAACGAACAGGCATAGTGCTTCTTCAGAGCAAAGCAGCTAGTGTGTGGGTAACTTTAAAGTTATAATGACGACTAAAACTGCGTTGAAAACATTTTTATTTGTAAAATACGAATCGTTTTGTTGCTTGTTAGCATGCAGAATCTGGTACGCACGGGGATCATCACAAACAACTTGAAATTCGGCTTGCGTAAGTTAACAGGACACTCTGGCTAAGATGACCGGACTTAGTCTTCTGGATAAGAAAGACGGCGGGACGAGGAGTGATTTCTGCATTTTTTATTACTCTACAGAGACTTACCATTCGTATTCATTCGAGGAAACATCATCTAAGCAATCTTTGTTATCTTCTTAAGTTCTCCGGAACAAAAAAACACTCAACTAAATCCACGCCAGTGTTCTTTTTCTTTAAGGTAGGTTGGATGGGAGACCGCACGACAGCCAGACATTTTTCGATCCTTCCACATCAACTTTTATCGCACCAGACTAGCATCTTTTACAGTGAAACAAGTGCACTTGAATGATTTTTGGCAGTTCTAAATAGGAGGTGAGCGCGTTCTCCACTCATTACACATTATCAAAACATTTAGCGCAAAAATTCAGGACGGACAAAGACAAAGAACAAGCGCTAGTAATGTCCTACGTAACAACTAGCCCACGCTACATACACCCCTCCAGAAGACACCAAAAATTTCCTTCGATCCAATTCAGGCTGCCTTTGTACCAAGGGCCGACACAGGAACGTAACGCGTAATGCATAAGAGAAAAAAAGCTTTCAAAAAGCCATTTTGCGTCTTTTGATCGAAACACTAACGTCGATAGCGCAATCCTTAGAACCACTTCAGACTCTCAGCCCATTTCCTCGGGCACCTTGAGTGCGTTCCGCTTCATCCACTTCATCGCCTGCCGTACCGTTTTCGACCATTTATGCGGAGTTCGCAAAGACCCGGAACGTGACTAGAAAGCTACAATGCTTGTCAATCTCAGTGTCCTTCCTGGTTAGTACTTTGTCGGAGCCTTGTTATCGTATCTCCTTTGGCCATCACCATTTGTGTTTCCAAATCCGAATCTGGTATTGGAACTATAAGCAGGAAGTGTCACTATTTCTTGTTCATATTGTCGTCAACTCATGCTTTTAATGTATTACATCAGTTTTTCTGGTACTTCTTGTCCTACCGGACTCGCACATTTTTTGAGACCGCTCCCGAAGGATTGGGAAGATATACTACCATAAGGCCTGAATGGTTTTCGTTATAAAGATGTCATTTCTAAGCTAAGGCATATTTCAACGAAAGGTCTTGGCATGGGAAAATAAGCGCACACGGGCCCCTACTTTTACCACCCTATTCTTTTCAGAGAGCCGACATCGTGAAATATAGTGAAAAACACGCTAACAGCAGCGAAAAATGTTCTACCAAGTGTCAATGTGGCGACATTTTAGGATGCTTTCAGGAGGCCGTTCTCAGCACAAATCAACCTGACTTGGCCTAGTTAGTTCTAATGCATCGAAAATTATGAAGAGAGAAATTGCTAGTTGGAGAGATTTCTCATCAAAATATGATCACTAAATGTTGACAACACTATAACGACGTTCGCTTTGGGTTGTATAGTTGTAATGTCTCTGTGGCTTTTGCAACTGCGGTATTTTACTTCAAAACAGTGCAGCAATACTATCACTACAGCGAATATTAGAGCGATGTCTGTCTTAGCCGAGTTCCCTGGTTTCGCCTCATCGCAGTCTTCTTCCTGCCCACTTGCTGTCTTCTCCTCCTTTGCTCTCACGGAGAGGTAGGCGAATAAAAACGAATGAGAGTAGGGTAAGGGTAGTAGAAGAAGAGAAATAAATTATGTCGAGGTGAGATGACACGTATCGGTGCGCATGGGAAACCTGCGTATGCATACAGGTGTTCCAAAGCGGTTGTTCTTACTCACTTTTGGAGTCATAATTTTTATGCGCAGTGTATGACTAGCAGCTGTGGCAACTGCAATTATGAGAAAGCTGCCAGCGGTGACGTTGCAGAAATGTAGCGTTGCGGAAGGCGTTAAACGCAGCAAAGAAAGACCGTCGGTCTCAAAAAGCAGCGAGTTTGCGGGACGCAAGGGCCACGAACGTACGGCAGGATGGACAGACGACGAACGTTCTGCGCTTGTTGCCACAAACGCGATGCGCCTCCAGATCATGAAGGCGTTGTCTACGTGTTTCTCATACCATAAAACACTCACTGTAACCATCCTACAAAAGAAACCTCGTCGTTGTGCCAACCCTTGGCGACATCACTGAATGAACTGTTTTGCGAGCCAGCTGGGGCTAATCGCTCCTCGTACCGTTCATGTAAGCGGCTGAAATTTTCGTGACTGTTAGGGGAGCATGATATGCCGTTTCTTTATACTGTTTTAAGTTGGGCCACAACAGTTTCTCGGTAATAAAGTGTGAAACGTTCAAAAGCAATCCATGCAATGCAAAATGTTAGATCTCAAGAAAGACCACATTTGAAGACCTCCCATGTGCAGTAGAGGTTTGCTTGATGAAATGGAAAAGCCTATGCCGTTCAATATTTCTTCTACACAATATGAGAAACTAAGGGAAGCATTAGGGGAAATATATTGCACAGGATAAACAACGGCTCCAACAACCCTGGGCACGTCACTGCAGCCAACAGTATTGAAAATGGGCCTTCTTATGGGCTGAAGTACTGCTAATGGTTTGTCGTATTTACTGGCCGTTTTCCCCAATCTCTGTGAGTGTGGGATTTTCAAATCAAATAGTGGATATAGGTACGTGGCTTCTCCGGTATAGCATTTCAAAAGCCAAGCTATAATTCAGCACAAACGCTCCCTGCACTCCCGTGGCTGCTTAGTCTTGTTTGCGGCTCAGAGATTAGGTCGGGCGGGGATGGGCTCTAATGATACGCTTGCCGGTTGAGCGTCGGTGCAAACGGTGGTGTTTTAGCAACTTCCCGTGACTAGGCCGTACGCACATCTCACACCTATGCCCGCTTCCTCTTATCTGCGGCTCAAAGCGGATACCTTACGATCAGTGCGGCTCCTTCGCCATTGATAACATGGCATGCACCGGCATAATCAAAGATTGGGCGCTCTCGTGCCCTTGAGAAGCGTTGGCAACGGCTGACTCCCTCATGTACGTGAAGAGGTTAGCCCATTATACTTTGTGGCACGGGCTGGGATACTATATATTTCGTTCTTTTTATAGTCCCACAATAATTTTTGTACGTGAAGAGGAACGCTTAGCCACTTCTTCGCGGCCAAACCGAATATTTTGGCCAGATGAACATGGCATATGATCGTGAGTATTGCATGCGTAAGACGAAATCACGTGGGCTAGCAACCCCCTTGGCCGTCGCCTGCTCGTTAACTCAGCGTCCGCCTCTTAAACACGTGCTAACGGGTGAACAACATGCTCGTAACGTCGAACAGATAAAGGAACACCGTCGCGGGGCCTGTTTTGTCGCTGAATTATTCGTATTAAGGAGCAGTTGAGCGGTTGCTGGATTTATTCGGTTAAGTATATATCAATGTTTAACGAAGTAGAAAAGATGGCTGTTTTCAAAAACTAAATAAGGAATCACGTTTACAAACGCGTATCTCATTAGTGCAGTAGAAAATTTGTGTGAACCGTTTTCTTGACCTGTCTTGAGTGGCCACCGCTTAGCGACCTGCCATGATCAGCCAATTCTCATGTGCTTATCTTATTGGTCCCGGAGAACATTCTCTCAGAGGCACGTAAAATACGGGCATGATTCTCCTCAGAAGTCCACTTCTGATCTCTGTTGTTTTTTGTTGGTTCGGTCCTTTGTTCAGCTTTGGTCGTACTCGCGCACTGCTTCTTTTTCATTCGACCCCGAAGCCCGCTCTGAGACTTTAACGCTTTTATATATTCTCTGCATGATGACTGTTCTCGGATAGTCTCATGGCTACATCGTATAAGAGGTTATTGTTGGTAATGTGAAGTTGAAGCTTGAGGTTTGAAGTTATGTCCTTTCATATAAAGGAAGAGCTGGGACTAAAAGCTGTGGCAACAGCTTGACCTAAGTTCCCGGCTCCATTAGATATGTGATAGCACTAAAAGAAAACGGTGGTTACAGAGCATTACATAACACTGCAAAACAAGAACGAGAATGGTTACACAGCATTTCATAAAATTGCAAACTAAGATAACGATCGCTTTAACGACTGAATATCTAAGAAGCAAAAAAACAGCAGTCACTGATGAATGTGTAAACATATGAGCAATTCTCAGGCCAGATTCGCACATCGTTAAATATTGGAAAATAATAATATTCGAACCGACCAAAGGTAAAAAATATTTATTATGAAAACGATGCAAATAATAATTTAAAAAATAAAAGAAATATTTATTTAGGCAATTACCAAATAAAAAACAATATCAAGCAGAAACATTTTCCACAGAGTAATCATCGAATTACGGGTATTTACTTAAAAGTTACACCGAAATTCTCCTGCCTTATTCTGTTTAGGTGTGCTGGAAGGATCTAACATAAGAATCAATTCATATAGTAGGCTACTGGTGTTGGAGTAAACCAAATTTCTCGGTGTCATGCATCACGGCAGATGGTGCTTTCCTTAATTTGTGCAAGAAAAATAAAGGGTTGATCATGGTGTCTTAAGTGAGGTTTGTAACAAAAGCCGGTAAGAATAAAAAGAAAATATCTGAATATCAAACGTTATAAAATAGTTTTAGTAGTAGAAGTGAATGGTGCACTTGCAATGCATCGCACAGATTTTTGTGAAGCAAATGTAACTTTGGAAGGTTTGCTATGCTCGTTGTGCCCTAGCTATAGTACAATATTGAAAATGAGAAGTACTTACTCATTATAAGGTGATATTTTTAGTCTCACTTGAAGAATATGCCGAAACCACTAAATTGTACCGATAGCTGAGGAGGCCATTGAAAGAATGTGCTCTGTATAAGTATTCCGCATTAAATTGCTAGTAAAGGTAACACCGAATGTGTTTACTGACTCAGCAAACTATAAAAACTTATGAACTAGAAATATATAAGAGCATGCTTCTTTCCTACTCTGCGTTAGCAGGGTTATACTTGGCTGTGGCGCAGTATCGTTAAAAATATTTCACTTCACTCAAAAATTCAATTCATGCAATGCAAAGCAACAAACTGTGTTTATGTAGTGCAATCTAGACAAAGAGCAGGAAGAAGGGTTTCTTGACAACACAGACAAAGCGAACAAGGAAGGGGGAAGCCTTTGCGTGTAAGCCGTCACATTCTGAGCCTTTTGACGCAGCAGAACAAAAAGAAAACAAAGAGGAATGTCTCTCTGCCTAACAAAGACGACATATTCCCCTAAAGGTGTCCTTCCGCGTGGACGAATACGGAGCCCCTCTCATGACGGGGAACATCGCTGGTCGACTCTGTAAAGAACAGCCTTTGGCGCCCAAGACGACAGCCAGGAAGTCGGTACTCAAAAGGGTTGAACGCACAAACTTCCCCAACTTGTGGCCCGTCATGCATTTTAAAGGCCTACCCTCCGGCGGGCGTTTTCTTTTCTTTGTTTTCACTCTTGTTTTACTTGGCGAATATATTTTAACAATTCTTACCTCAGTACCCTAAACAACTCTGAAATATCCCGGAACATATTCCTCGATTGCCGCTTTTAGCGGATTTCCGTCCATGATTTGTTGCTGCCTTAGGTCTCATTCATCTTTTCGTTCGGATTCTCTGCTGCTCATGTTTAGTTCTGGAACTAAGATGTCCCCAATATGAGGCAACTGTTAATATATGTCTCACTGCAGCCACTGGGCATGCGCAGGCGTTTTGTTTTCACGTTCAAAAATAGAGAGAAGTACGCACAGTTGCGGCGCCGCTTACTACAATTCATGCTTTTTACGGAATTTTTTTCGCTTTTGGACACAAATTTGGTGCGGCCTTTATTTTAGGTTTTCGCTAAAGTCTAATATTTATCTTCACGGGGGCCACGAGAAACATATTAATTGCTGAGAGCTGCTGATAATTTCAATTGAACGATGGGAACCTTGTTTCCGGAAACAAATTTTTGACTAAATGTAAGAGCTGGAAGAAAGCACTCAGAAAGAAATTCTGTTATATCGAGCGAGTTTACATTCAAAACTGAGGTGCGGATGAAGCCAGCCGCTATTTTCACAAAGCGATCGAAAAGAGTTGCCTCAAAAAGGTTCACGGTGAACGCTACTCTGAAAAGTAATCACACTTTATCCGAAAAAAAAACAAAATGCAACATCCGGCAGAAATAATTAAGCAAAAAGAGCTTACAAAACATCTTGGCTTCATTATGCATTTTAGTTTTGTAAGTACGTTACGCGTACTCATTTTTCTAAACTGCCGTTAGAGTTCCTTTATGGATACCATAGTTCCCAGCAATCTGAGATTCTCCAAGCAGTTTAGGAGTTGGCATCAAGGACGAAAAATTCCAATGGTTCATTCTGCATACTTAGGAAATTAGAGAAAAAGAAAAGAAAATGTTACGGCCAAATAAGCAAGCTCCGATTTTGTGCCATAGAGACACAAAACTAAAACGGCAGATATGGCAGCACTCATGTTGCCTAGCGCACATAAAATGACCGTTTTGTTGACAAAAAGTGAAGGCAGATACAACTGCAGCTCAGGCGCATCAACAAGAAAAAAGTAAAAATAATTTCCAACTTGGTCGAATGCCACAACTGAAGGAAAGGCGTTGCTGTTTTATTGTTTTGTCTCGCTTTTGCTGACAATGAAGCACGACAACACAGTTGCGCTCGTGTAGGCCACTGGTGTTTTCAGCGGACGCGAGTTTGGATCTGAGTTGCGGGCGGCGAGCACGAAATGAAGCACTAAAAAGACTTCTTTGCGACGGCGTAGCCAGTGGCGAACGGTAAGTGGCCAAACCCTGAAGTGTAGACCGCGCTGTCCGCGACAGCTGCCTCTTCTCCCACTTCAGAAGGGAGCAAGTGCGAAGATCCACTGCAAGCAGTCTTAGTGCTTCAGTGCACGTCGTGAAAGCTCTGGCGTTGGCTTGAAGACCGAGGGAAAAAATGTAGTTACTTGCTCCGCAGTCTCGGCAGCAAGGTGGTTTTGCACTGCTAGTCATTACCAATTCGTTTTCTTAGGCCTCTTAGAGCATAAATACCAGGTGTGTAATGAAAGATTTTGCATAATTTGCAAGAAAATAGGCTTTTTGGAGCGAAAATAGGGCTTTTGCGGCAGAGTATTACCAGTGTTGTTGGACATCGGAAAGCCGGGGCATTGTCTTAAGTAGTAAGCTGGTTAATTAATTTCTGACAATTAACTTTTTAACTACACCAGCTAGGCAACTGGTCGCAATTAAAGATATGTAGCCGGTCGCTAGTAATAGCCATATCTGTTTTTAGAATTTAGAAAACGTGATTTTTCTCGGCGCTGTGGCTCGATAAAATTTGGGTGCGTCGTTCCAAAATACATGCGCTTTCGACACGCAGGGAGGCAAAGAAACCTTTTCAGTGCGCATAACTAAGTAGAAAACCCAAATTTGGTCGAGCCACAGTGCTAAGGGCAATCGCGTTTTCGAAATTCTGGAAACCGATGGGTCTATTACTAAAGACCGGCTACAAATCTCTAATTGCAACTATTCGCCTAACATTGCTCGGTAAAATGTTATTTATTAAGTATTAGTTAACCAGCTTACTACTTAAGACAATTCACCGGTTTTCTTGTGTGACCCAATAATGATAATACTATGCTGAAAAAGCCATATTTTTACCCCACAAAACCTAATTTTGAGAAATAGTTAACGTCTTCTCTAAAACACCTCATACATTCATAATTATAGTAAAATTTCATACGAAATTACAGCGTTTCCTTCACACCTTGTGAATGCAAGGAGAGTGGGAACATGAGTATAACTTCACTATTTCACAGCTCGTTCGAACTTCTTTTTTATGTTTATGCTTATCATTAGTCAAAAACTGTTTCTATGTCTAGGAGTATTTTCTATGGAATCTTTCTGCTCGCCTATGCAAGTAAACAGAGCTCAACAGTGACCTTTTCCGCGGAAGTGCTTACGGGTTCTTCATCTCAACATCCGTCATCGAACCAAAGGCAGCCTTTGGTGATCGTACGTTCTCAGTCCGCCTTTCTTCGAGCCTGCCGACTGAGAGATGCGGTTGCAGTTCGCCCATTACAGGAACACTTCATTTTTTGCGAGCGTCTGTTCGTTCAGATGGGCGCCAGGCCTAGCGGCGCTGCAGTTACGAGCCGCCTGAGTCAGATGCGAGAGACATAACGAGGTAACAGTTTAAATTACAAATACACTGACGCTTTTGGGTTATTTGCATATTTGTTCCACAGTCTGGATTCACATCCAAACCTCGGTTGTTTTCAATAATGGGGTAATGATGGAAAGAGAACCAAGCATCGCTGCTGGAGCCGGGAATGTCATCGTCGAAGATGTCAATTGTCAGGTTTTGTGGGAGAGTATATCTTCTTGCCGATACAATTTAGAAAAGCGTCTAAGGCGGGCGATGAGTGCCCATGGCATTTGGCTGCTCAAAACAAGATCGCGGGTGTGATGCCGGGCACTGTGACCGCCTATAGATCTCTTTTTCGATGGATACTTAATCTAGGTTAAAGATTTGTAGGCAGTCAAACCAGCTTAGGAGCCCTTCTTTACGATGTCCATGCGAGCCACCAGGTTCTTTCAAGATCTCAAATCTGATGCTGCAGATTAATTTTGTTTTCTTTCACACGGCCGATAGCTAACACAGACATTAGCTTTTTAGTCCAAGAAGCTGTAGTTTTTAGGCTAACAGAAGTCATGCAACTAAGACAACGTTGGGAAACAAGTTTATATTTATATTCTTGGTTCTCATTGTAGGGCAGGCCATTCTTTGATTTGTACAGATGCTAGCTTGCAACAAACCGGAGGGATTGCCTTTCGACCGTTCTTCTTCTTTTCAGTACATTTCCACAAACAGCTCGGCTCTCCAGTACATGCTGTTGCTCTAAGAAAGGCAAAATAACCTATCATGTGTGTAAACTTTCTATGTCCCGTGCTACATAAGCGATTTCCTTTCTATATCGAAGCTCTTCAGTCTGCTTTGTCTTCAAAGTTTTTGCACAGATGATTCTTTTTGTCATTGTTGAAGTGGATTTCATTTTTAGTGAGATGAGACAATCTGCATCCACGTAATGTTCACAATTTGATGTTTTACCTCAGCCTTTAAGTTTCTTCGGCATTTGTACTCTGCGCCAATTAGGCTGGCTTTTTTTTGCTAACAGAACAAAGCACTGCTGGCGAAATTTTGTAAAGCTTTTATTCCCGGCGTACGATCTTGTCAGCAAGTATCTTACTCTTACATTATTTCTGTTCTGTGTTGATCTTGTAGTATAAGGTTCTATGCCCCTCCAAGACTGAACGCGGCTCCAGTTAACCAGAAGACCGTTACCCAGAAGACAGTTAACCAGTTAACCAGGTGAGTATTCGTGATATGCTTTCTTACCAGTTCCCATTTAAAGTCTTTATTCATTCTTTCAAAAACCTTAGAGGCCGAATCTTTGCCCCTAATACGCTGAAGAATAAGCACCGGAGAAACGCAGTTTGGATCCAAAATGTTTCCGGAGATTAGTATCGTGCACCTATCAAAAAAGTACAAACTTCACTGCCATTGGCTTAAAGATAAAACGTGTACTTTCTCCGAGTGTTTCGTGTTTAGCTACTTTTTGCCCAATTGGTTTACACAGCAATGGCGTTATTACGCCTACGCCCCAGAAAAACAGCAAAAACAAACATGAGTGCAGTTTGAGTCTTATTCTTCACGTATTGCAGTGCTTTTTTATCTCCATATGTTCGTGGTCGCAGTACGGCAGGTATAGACATAATAAAATGGGTGCCCGCAAATGAATGGATAAAATACTTGTATCGGCAAACGATACTTTATGGATGCGGCATAAAAAATAATTGTTTGAAAAGACGCAAAAGATACCTAACTTTTCCCAACGGTTTTAAGAAATCGAAATACGGGGAAGTAAATCTTGGAAAATCGTATAGTCTATACTTAGGCCGCAATTCATAAGGGCTCGCATGAACGGGAACCTAATCTAGGGCAAGGCCATCTGCATAAGCCAGACATCAGACTCAGACACTATTCCTGTCCTGTGCGAACAGTTCCATTCATATTCCATATGCTGTTTTCTCAGATTGAATCGGCTTATCCGTTTACCCTCTCCTCAGTGTTCCCTATAAATTATCTGCCTCATACCGTCTGCCATTCTGGCAAGAAGCCTGCGTAAACTTTCCAGATTTGCAGTTTATCAGAGAAGTGTACACTTCGCATATCTGCCTCAAAGAAAGTGACTGCGGAGTATCTCAGGTCGTAGCCAATATCAGCGAGGAACCATGACGCCGCAAATGGCGCTTAATACGCACTACTACCTAATCCAGGGGAACTTAATCTTAATTTGTTTTCTGGGCCATCGCAATTTAGTATTTATCTTTACAGTCTGATGAGCGATGCGCAGCTGTATGCACGCCATCTAATAACTGCTATACATAAGTATCTGCATTCTGGACAGAGCTACCATTCCAGTGAGGGGCAGTTCTTAGGTAAAATTTAAGCCTTCGCACGAAGCAGAAGCGGCCTTATTACAAACCTGGGTTCAAGTTTCAAAACATATGATCAGTGTTACCAGTAGCCTTGAAAAAAAATGCGACCCATTAAATTAGCAACGTCTAAGACGGATGCCGAGATTCTCATTATTGGACTTAGCTCCTTCCTACGAGATAGAGCTTGCGTGTAATGCTGTCGTTTGTCTATAAATACTCCTATATTCTCAGAGACATGGCATGTAAGTCATACCTGAGTTCTTTGATAGTATATTGGTGCTATTTGGTGGCTAAATGTGCTATTCAGTAGCCACGCACTATACCGTCCTTCTACAGCGCTCAAAAAGTCAGCTTGCCAACTTTGTGGCGTTGGACGGTGCTCTCTGGGGCAGGTAGATTTCTTCAAGGCAGCATTAGTATGAGCAAAAAGGGGTAGATAGACTAACTTAAGGAAGAATGAAATAAGTTTAAAATCTCCAGATCGTAGAGCGCAAGAACCGGCATGTTTTTGTGCAACACACGATTTCTTACACTTTTTTAGCCGACCGCGACTACATGGGTTTCACACCTTCCGCACGAACGTTTAGTGCACACTGACTCAATTTTAGCGCGGGCGCGGGAAATATTTTCATTATGATACCATTATTGTCAAACACACGAAAAGAAGAGCAAGGTTCCGGGATGGTTGGTAATGCATTGTACTTAGAAACAGCGCGAAGAAACGCGGTTATCGGTTATCGCGGTTGCCGGTTATCGCTGCAGCAGCCCCGTTAACCACCCTCTCATGTATTCTGTTTAAGCATCTTTCCTTCGAAACAAAAATTCAGTTGTGAGTCAGCGCTCGTGTGTGTCGTTTCTTCGTGGTGTCCCCGTTTCTTCGCGCTGTTTCTAAGTACAACACGAAAAGACACGGCAGGTGTTGAATGATTGATTTGGTTTGTTCAATAAGCTGTTAATGTGCCCTAAAAATCAGTTCAAAAGAGGGTCATGCACTTTCCGCACAAGACATAAATCTTACGCATATCTTTAGTCACGAACCCTGTACAGCGAGGTCTAGTTAAAAGAACAAATTAAAAGAAAAGCAGCCTGGGTTTCTATGTTTACAATAGGGCACCGCACGGGAGAGAACCATTGCGCATCTGATAGTGCTCTTTTTCTTTGAGCGCAACGAAGTCATCTTGTTTCAAACCCTGGCCTGTTTTTTAAAGTTGCATATAAATAAGCGTTTACAGTCTGTTGCTCACAATTCTTTAATTTTAGACAAATGCGCAAAAAACACGCTCCAATTTAAAAAGCAAAAGCCTGATTCTCAAATTATCGTGGAAGAAATTTTGAAGTCTATGATCACATATTGTCAAAGCGACGCAGTCGCGTCGAACACCGTTACAGACGAAGTTGAAAATGACTCATTTGGCTGATAGTCACAATTCGATGAAATTGCAGATGGGGTCAGTCGCACCTCTTGTGATCCTGCCACGGTCGCTCACTAGATAGGGCGCTCAGGTACTCAGCCAGAGTTCCTCGTTCGAACCCGGGCGCGGCGGCTGCCTTTGGTGGAGGCAAATCTCAGAAGCCGTTGCGCTGAGCGATGTCAGTGCGCGTTGAAGACACCCATGTGGTCGAAATTGTTCCAGAGTCCTCTACTGCGCTACCCTCCTCTCTCTTTCTTTTTCTGTCCCACTTTCATCCTTTCACTTAGGGCACGTTTAACGTGTCCATCGTTTCGTGGAAAACGTCTGTTTGAAAATTGAGGTCCATTTCTTTGTTTCGGCACAATTGCCGACGTTATATAAAAACTGGCGACCAAAAAGTAGTCATTGCATCTTCATTATCGTTGCCTTTGATTCCACAAGGCTGGCCGGTTCCCCGGTGGGCTGTTGTTAAAATATATAGGTTTGTAGGCTCTTAAGCAGCAAAAGGTGCATCAGTATTTTTTATAATTGTGATCTAAATAATTCATATCAATGTTTATTGCAAACATAACTGTGCCAGCGCTGGAAGTGCAAGGGAGTATCTGGTGACCTGGTTACCAATAGAGAGTGAAATTAATAAAACTGTTTTTCGAATTTCCATGCACAGAAGAACTGGTGACAGTAACTCTGTAACTCCCCACTGTCGCTCCATGACTGCGGCCACTTTCATACAAACTTGGATGAATTTACCACTTCGGGCCCAACCTCTAGAGCGCCCACTTTCATATGCCTTTTAGGCTGATACCAACCTAGGCAATAGTCAAATTGAGAAGTAGGCCAAAAAGAGAAATTTACGAAGTATGAGGCGCCGACGCCTACGCTCCGTACCTGATGAGTCTTTCAGCAGCAATCAGGGAAAACGCCCTAGACCCATTGCTACGAGGGAGCGCGCAGAGACGAGGAACAAGAAAAGACACACAGCAAAGCGCTAGACAGAGATCTTAACAACCTGGCTTTGACAAAAGACTCATTGGCCAGAACCGCCCCCACAATTCTACGGTGAGACCCTTACACACCACAAGCTAAATCGGATGATCGACACTCATCACGCAATAAGCTGACTCGAGCAGAAGCCTTAGCCTGGAGGCTGGTACTGACGAACACATACCCACACCTCAACCTTTTACACCTCATGCACCTTGCATGATACTCAAGAGATGCCGGCTATCTGGAGAACAGCTCATATATTATCGCACTATTTGGGCTTGCCAAATCATGCAGGCCGTCCTGAAAATTTCAAACCCACAACAAAAGTGGGAGACCGTGCTGTACAGCTCAAGTTTACATCAGCAAATGCAGCTTGCTCAACGGGTGCTGCAAACAGCTACGGGCGTGGGAACTATGGACAAAGAGCCTCAGCCAGCTCGGGGGGCACAAAGCTCTTTACTGTAAAAAATATTTAAGACTTCCACTCCTGGCGAAAGTCTTTCACGCAGTTGTTTAATAAGAAAGGAAGCTAGTGTCAATGCAACAGTTGTGTCATGTTATTTCAGGGATATGAACTTTGGAGTCTATCATTTCTGCGAGTAACTAAACTGCCGGGTCATTGTGGCTTGAAATATTAAATGAATTTTTATACGACAGAGCACATGGATAACCGGCAGTTCTATATGCTATGGATGAATATTAGGTGGCTTGTGGTCTACGAGGGTTTAACGTTCCTAAGCGACTCAGGCTATGAGTGAAACCGTAGTGAAGGGCTCCGGAAATGGCGACCACCTGGAGTTGTTTAAGGTGCACACACACACACACACACACACACACACACACACACACACACACACACACACACACACACACACACACACACACACACACGCCCGCGCGCACACACACACACACACACACACACACACACACACACACACACACACACACACACACACACACACACACACACACACACACACACACACACACACACACACACACACACACACACACACACACACACACACACACACACACACACACACACACACACACACACACACTACATGAGGTCAATCAGGAATAATGAACAAGGCATGACGAGTGAAAATTCGTGTAAACAGGCATATATTCGAACTGGCTAGATATGTGTGCACGCAATATGAAAAAGTTTTGGTTTATGGGGTTTGAGTTCTCCAGTGGGGCGCTCCGGATAATATCGACCATCTGGGGCTCTTTACCGCTCGCAGACATTGCACAGTTCGCGGGGTCTAGCATTACCTTTGGCACCGGTCTTGCGGTTCAGCATCCGAACAAATCTAACCAGCCACCACGTCAGCTTTCATTATCTAAAAGAAGCACTAAAATGCCCCGCTCGTCCAACTTAGGACAGGTAAGTAAACACGAAGTAAGGTGCTGAAACATGCACTTCCTCCAAATGTCACAAATGATAAAGCATGTTGTGTTGCTTGCTGCGGGATTTAGAACCTACCAACGTGAGTGTAGGTTCAAGTATGTTAACACGCATTTACTATAACGTAAAAAACTAATGTGACTAACAAACTAGGGCACAAGATCGACACGCGAATCATGCGCTTGAATTTTTGATGTGGAGAAGTATCGATTTCCACTCACCTATAGCAGTTCTTCTGTAACTTGGCTCGCAGTTTAGCGATTCACGCCAAGTGTCTACCTGTCAGCGGCAACAGACGCTATTCTTAGCTAATGGTTTGCTATCGGTGGCAGGCACAACCTCCTGGTTTAGTCAATGGGTATAAAAGTAATTACACTTTCTTGCGCTAGTTTTTGTCCACGTAGTAATCCCTAACATAGGTTGGGCGCTTCAGATATTATTCGTGATGTTTTCTGCGCCTTAACATCGTTAGCAGGACACAAAACGTTCTGTAGCGCGCAGGGTGCTGCTTTTTATTTTATTTTCTGCTGTTACAGATAGCATAATGACTGCGTATCTGCTTTGCTTCGGGTCAGTATTTGAAATGAGTGACTGTTGAAGGTGGTTCGCGTTTGTCCAGGAGTATAAGTAAGGCTGTTTGCTCTACCAGTAAAAATAAAAAAGGCAGAAGAGTTGTTTCGTTCTCTGGGCTACAAATTACCCTCGTTACCGACTAGCACGGTCTGTGCTCCAGTGCGATTTAGCGGAATACTATTGAAACTATATTAATTTTACGACCGACAGCAACAACATCTCGCTTGCCACTAGCGGTTCGAACTCGTCTTCCAAGATTTTTTGCGCATATTTTTTTCGCCGTTTTGAAATGCCACTGCCTTTGTTTATTCTTTTTTTTGCGAGTTCTTCGATCCCCTTCAATAAAGTTGCAATTCTAAGCTGGAGCATGTCTATATTGGTGTCCTTTGCGGTTACAGAGCACAATTCAGTTTTTTTTCGCCGTGTTTGTTTAATTTGGTTTAGGTTTTTTCTTCGTTATTTTGTGTGAGTGTGTGCTTGGAATGAATGAAAGGCTAATCCCACAAGAGCACGCAAATTATTAGCTGTACACACAGGTTTCGTACCAACATAAAAAATGGTACCCAAAAAGAAACAAACAAATTGGCAGACAATTACAATGATCGGTAATACGAAATCTGAGCGCCGCTCTTCACACGCCGCCTGCCACCGCTGGAAGGTGGCGTGCTACGCTGCTAGCCACCCTGCGGGGTCTTCCCGTGTTAGTCACCATCCGGTGTCCTTCTTCTTGTTTTGGCAGGTGGTCTTTCGCTCTGCTACTACCTACCGCGGTTGTCATGGGGCATGTTGCGTCTGCTACGGCGACTACGCCGACACCGATGCCGACGAGGACTACGACGCGAAATCTACGAACGCGCTCCTAAGAACTGCGCTCTAAGACAACAAAACGACCGATAATTACTGGCGCGTGGAAGGAGGCCACCTCAACACAAATGCTAAAGAGTGTATATTAACGCTCACAGAAGGAGCCTCAGCCACACAATTTCTGCATATTCGATACAACGCTGGTACAGCAAAAATGAATGTCATTGCTCTTAGTTAGCTCACTTTTGTTTTAAAGGCGACTAGTTAGATTTTCAATATTTTTGTAGGAAACACGACGCGACGCGACATATCGTGTGTCAGCAGCAGAGCGTCGCGTCATCAGTGAACAAGTTGGGAACATGCTGCAACGTGGTGTCATCTCTCCGTCTCACAGCCTTTAATTGGTCTTCGCAGGTGCTCCTCGTACAGAAGATGCTTCAATTCGATTTTGTGTCGACTGCCGTCGCCTAAACAAAATTACCCAGAAAGGCGATTACCCGCTTCTCCGCACTCAAGACGCTCGTGATTGGCTCCTTGGCACCGAGTACTTTTCGTCCTTTGAATTACGTTCCGGCTGCTGACGAGTGCCGATGGCTGCCTCTGACAGAGAGACGACAGCATTTGTCACACCCAACGGTCGCTACGAATTCTACGGGATGCTTTTCAGTCTGTGGAACGCGCGCGCAAAATTTGACAAGATGATGGATAATATCTTGTGGAAGTTCAAGTGGCAGATTTGCCATTGTTACTTGCATGACATTCTTGTCTTTTCTACCGATTTCACCAGACACTTTTAACGCTTACAGCAAGTTTTGACTTGCCTTACTGCAGCCGGCCTACAGCTGAATCACAAGAAGTGCCACTTGGGAGCCCGGAAGTTGAACTTTTTGGAGCACATCACCTCTAAGGAAGGTGTTCGCCCTGACCCGGTCAAACTGCGTGTTGTGGCGGAGTTTCCTAAACCGGTCTCATTCAAGCAACCCCGAAACTTCGTAGGGCTGTGTTCCTATTTTTGTCGCTTCGTTCGCGCTTTCGCGTCGATAATCGCGCCCCTGACGAAAAAAGCGACTTTCCGGAAAAAGCGACATGTCTGACTGGTCGACTGAGTGCGACGACGTATCCAGTACCCTACGCCATCATTTGACTTCGCCGCCAATTCTTCGTCACTTCGATGCAACAGCACCTACCGATGTCTATAAATAGGGGTGCTAGGCGTTGGCCTCGGAGCTGTCTTGGCTCAGCGAACAGATGGTTTCGAAGAAATTGTTGTTGCGTATGCGAGTCGCGTGGTCACTAAAGCTTAAAGCAACTACTTCGTTACGAAGAAGGAGTGCTTAGCTGTTGTATAGGCACTAACGAAATTACGGCCCCGTCTGCACGGTCGCCGCTTCGACGTCGTCACGGATAATCACGCGCTCTGCTGGCTCTTAGCTCTTAAAGACCCATCCAGCCGCCTTCAGGAGGTTGACATCCGCGTCCTCTACCGACCTGGCCGTAAGCACATGGACACCGATAATCAGTCTCATTCTTCCCTTTCGAGCGACGCGGCTGGCTCCGAGGCCGCAGATCCCGTCCTCTCATCTCTTACCTTCGCTGATATGCCTGCGGAGCAACGAAAGAGCCGTGGCTTGCGTTCCTCATCGACGTCCTGTCCACATCTTCAATCGTTGCACCTTCTCGAACTTCACGCCCTCAAGCACCGCATTTTGCCGTCCAGGACGGCGTCCTCTAGCGCCGCAACTACATGCCTGATGGTCTGCTGTGGCTTCTCGAAACTCTGCGCCATTAAAGCTCTGAATATTGCGCCTCTTTTCACCCCGGCACTCATTGTGCCCACGCTGGTGTGCTGGAAGCCTTAAAAAATTTTTGAACGTTACTATTGCCGCGGCATGTACGCCTGCATTCATAAATACGTCCGCTCCTGTATCGCCATTCAGCAGCAAAAGTCACACGCTCCCCGTGCGACCGGCCCCTTGTAACCACTCCCTTTTTCAGCACGTCCTTTCGATCGTGATAGTGTTGAGCTCTACGAGAAGCTTCCCTGCATGGTCTCTGGGAACCGTTGGAGTATCGACAGCGCCGACCACCTCACCCGGTATGCGGAGGCAGCCGCCCTGCCTGCCTCAAGACGTCATGCAAGACCCACGCCATAGGTCACCAGGGTGGCTGCTTTTCACTCAAGGAGCATTTGCAGTGACCCATAGTGGACCCATAGTGACCGCACCTGATGCCGCTCAGGAAGATGAGAACGAGAAAGACGAAGCGCCGGCGCAGTGCTCAAGTACGCTGTTGTGAATATACTGGCGGTGTTTTGGGTTGCCCGCTGTTCAGTTTTCAGATAATTGTATTCCCGTTTTATTTGCGGATAAACTCTCTACAAGTACGTACTTTTGTGACGAGGAACAAGAATTGAATAAAGCACGAGAGAAAACTGCAGAAAACGACAGAAATCTTCACACTGCAGAGGCCCGATAGAAAGACACAGTGGTAGTACCTCGCGCCTGTGTGCTTCACTGTTGAATGTCTCGTTGAATCTCTCCTGTAGCAACATCTGCGCTCTCCAAAAACTCCTTGGAGGATTATAGCCGACTAGCAGAGACTGAACTGATGTAAATCTCATAATTTTTAAAATAAAATTTGGAAAGTTTAGAAAGTTTTTCTGTTTCTGGAATTTGTATTAACTAAAATATAAACTTTATTCTGCTGTTTTTCCTTTATAAGGAATTAAACTTCCCTCTGCGTATTTTGCAAGCTTGCACTTTGTGCAAAACACTCAGCATGTAAGTGCATCGGACAGAAAACTTCTTTTTTTCTGCTGGACAAATGAAGCGTTTTTCTTTTTTTATTCTGCATATGAAGCGTTTTTATTCGGAAAGCCTGTTCCTCCCGAAATTGTCGTGACTTATATCCGAATATATGCAGAAGTATAAATTTCACAAAAATCTATGTTCTCCGGGCGTAGTCGGACATATTGACAAAAGCGTCAAAGAAGCGCAGAGAAGAAAGCTTGCGCAAGAAAGAAAAACGGATAAGTCTCTACCGTTAACAGGTGCAGACTTTCCCGCGGGAGAATCTTGAAGGATGCAACGTACCAAAATGATTTTCTTGCGTTTCGGCTTCTAACCGGATTTTGCCTGAAGGACAGCACCTCAGACGGGATGGCTGCGCCACGCTCCAGCTCAATACCTTTTATCGAACTAACGCTTCCCTTGTAATATTTCCTCTTACTTCCCTTTGTTTTTGTTCTAGACTTCAAGACTTGGCTTTTAGGAATTCAGTTTGCGCCAGGAATGCTTACATAGAAGCTTCTGCTTGGTTTAATAACAATTGAGCGCCTGACTCTTTAGGTTGCTGATGATCAGAAAAGTCAATCATTGAAAGATAACTAGTGCCGACGGCAAGGATTGCTTTTAAAAAAAGAACCCTGAATGAACTTTTTTTTTAAGCCGTGATTCCATGATTTATAATGTGTATCACCTTTAAATCGCGCCAGCAAGTCTGAAGAAAAGTCCTGGTTTTTTCCCACCAAGCTGTTAGGTATTCACAGATCCTTTTGGTGAAAAGTCTCTTTTAGATTTAGTGACACAATGTCTGGTTGTTACGGTGTGAAATTACGAGTACAATGTTCAAAGCTATACATAGGCTGTGAGAGGCGTCGCTGTTGACCTCTCCAGGTGACTTTTTATTTCCACAATAACACGCACCTGTATTGGCAACGCACCTCATATGAGAATTGTTGCATTTAGCCTAAGAAAGATAGCGCCCGCTGTGGCCGGGATATAATCTCGGGTACTTGAACTGAGCAACCGAACGCCATGGAACTATGGCACTATGGAACTATGGAGTATATTTCAGTTCATCATTCGCTACACAGAGTTCCCCTATCGTAGATTGCTGGTAAAAATTTTGTAGCTATAGCTACATAACAGTAGCATTTCGAGCCTTCAGCGTGGCGGCGCCGTGGCGGTGGTGACGCTGCAACCCTCTGGCGGCGCCGCCACACTGTGGCTGCGCTGCCACCTTGTGGTCGCACCGCCACCCTGTGGCTGCGCCGCCACGCTGTCACATGGTTAGTCACGTGGTGCGGAGCAGCTGCCGGCGGCGTGGTGCCGTGGTTGGTCACGTACTTGGTTACGTGGCCAAGTTCCACTCAGCCATCTGTAGCTATCGCGTCACTCCAGGTTTAACCAAAGCTAAACCAGCGCCAATTTTTAAGAGCTTTAGCTCTTACTCATCACGTTTCGAGATTTCGTGGGGTCTGCTACAACCCTTGATCACTGCGCCATCTGTGGCAGCAACTACTCATCATATTTCCAGATTTCGTGAGGTCTCCTACCACCCTGAGATCAAAGCGCCATCTGTGGCTGCAACTAGAAAAAAGCGCATCTCGCATTGAGACTTGTAGCGCCATCTACAATAGCATTGTAGAAGCAACCACCTGCCGCGCGCCAATGATGACGTCACGGTCCAATATGGTGTACAGAGGTGGAACTATGTATGATGTAAACGGACGAAATAGCGGCATAGTTTCGGTTTCTCGAAGCCAAGATGGCAGCCATAAAAATAGGTTGTGCCCTCTCATCCCTTCCCCCTCACCAAAAATATCCTAAAACGAGTAGGAAAACTGTCCTGTTACGAGACCGCTACGCATTTATACATTCGTTCCGCTATATATATACTCCGACAACGGACACCCATCCGGGGACAGTTGTATACCGAATTTGGTAGGCAAATAAAGCCCTATGTGTTGTGGTTAGAAACAAAACCACGATTAAATAAGAGGTAAACATTGCATACATGCCATTACTAGTTGAAACATTACCCTATAGCACCGCAAACCGAATTCAAGGCCCAACTTGACCCCCAAACGAAGAAAAGTCTGTTTTGGACATATCTTGAGGGAGTTTAACTACGCAATGGGGGGGGGGGGGGGGGGCAGACGTGCATCGTAAGTTCTGATAGATGGCGCTAGGCGGCGATCGTTTGGCTAGGCGGCGTGTGTGCACGCGTAGCCACCTTCCATCCATCCATCCGAGCATGGTGGCAATCCACCCCGTTTGAAAGGGTATTGCATTCCGTTTCTCGAGACGAGCGGCGCGTTCTTCTTCGCTTTCTTCATCTAGTAAAGCAAAGAGCTAATGCTTGTTAATTCAACGTCTTCGAGACGGTGGCGGCCTTTTTTGTGCCTCTTCCTACTTAGTTCTTAAGGTAACTGTGAATAGGAAGATTAGGGATGATAGTCTAGAGGAAAATGTGCGTCTTTTGCTCTGATGTACATAAGTCGCCTAGAATACAAGAATAAGGAGGACATATCGGCGAAGATGTGTGCGAGGTGCGACGTGATAAACTCCAGAGCGTGTTCCAAGATAGGAAAAAAGGAAAGATTATGATACCGACTGCCAAAAGGGAAGTTGGTGATAACCCAACTATTACTATGTGTGGCATCTAACTTGTATAAAAATGGTTTATATTTGGCTTATGCTTATAAAAAGTGGCTAAGCCTCGTGAAAGGTTGCAGACATTTTTTATATGTTCTTATACATTGAAAACTTGAGAAAGGCGTGAACGCGCCCATTTAGTTTTGTTGTAGTCGTGGCAACAAAATGTGAAAACAAAGTGCCATTCTTTTGAAAAAGAAGCGCCCTGAATCTTCACAGAAAAGCAGATAGTGATTAGGCAGTTTCAAGATAAGCATCTGGTTTCTGACGACGGGCAAGGAAACCATTATTTACACATTTTATACGAAGAGTCTATTGGTCTCTAGGAGTTTATGGGTACCAACGAACGCAGTGATAGGTTTCTTCTGTGTAGTGATTGCATATTTCGTACCATTTCCTTTTTCTTACTTAACGACAGACTGTAAGGAGAAGCCGAAGTTTTTCCTTTTGGACTTTACCCCTGACTGACTTTCCCTATAGACTAAAGAAAACGTCCAGTCGAGGAAGTGCTGTTAGGCACTTCGCGAATGACGAACCTAAAATCAACAGCCTTGACCCTTTTTACTCAACAGTGATGATTTTCTCAATGTGAAGGTGATATAAGCACTCGACTTCACTGCGTGTGTAGCATTTTTACCTCGATAGGGAGCCTGCGAGACGGTAACAATACCAGACGGCCTCTCTTCTTTCAAAGAGTACTATTTATCACAACACATTTCTGATCTTCCTCTAGAAACTGCTGTGCTTCAAAAGCCTTACCTCGGAAAAAATATCCGCGATTCCCTTGTTCGGTTGAGAGACTTTTTGAACTGTAAACACGTTTTTATATATTCACGGCCAAGATTTCCGTTTCTGAAAACATGATAACATTTATCGCTTCGACACCAGTACGAGTCGGACACAGAGGACGACACTCGCTCAGAAAAGACATTCAGTGCCTATTTCGCTAAAAGCAATGTCGACACCTTTATTTTCTGTAGCGACATTTCCGAAACTCTTCCCACCTGATTGGGAAATTCTTTAACGCGCGCCGCTTCTCCCGTTTTAAAGCCTGCGCGGCCGTTTTCGACAATTTATGCGCCGTTAAAGTCGACCTCGCATGCGACGGGGGAGGCTGCAATGTTGCTCGCCGATATCAGCGTCCTGAATTATTTTATTTTTTGTCTTGCGCCTTGCTGTGATTTTTTACACGTAGAAATTAGATTTTGTGGTTCTATTTAAGAGCAGAAACTGTTGCTAGGACTGTTGTTGTTAAGAGTAGAAACTGTTGTTGTGACTATTTCTACTCCAACTTCTTGAGCGGATGCTTTCAATGTATTTCATGTGGCTTTCTAGTATATCTTAATGCTGCCTTCATAGAGCTCTTCCCCAGAGGAAGCGCACAGCCGTTACGAAAAGGATCAAAGGGTTTTGAAAACACAGGTGCTGCACTTGGAACCAGGACGTGCCACCACTACTCCCTGATGTCATCTCACTTACTTTTCTCAGGAATCTGTTTCTTGCCAAATGTATAAGATGCAGAAAGTTTTGTTATATTCTGTTTGGAAGGGGACAAGCAATGAAGCTAAGTTTGAATACACTGAATTCAAGTTGATCAGCTGGTAAGGATAGCAGCTCTTTACATTATTTGTCTCACTCACACGAAATAAAATGTGCTAGTTGCAGCCGTATCCGGTTACTGTGATGTATTACGGAGCTTGCACACGAATAGGGCGATTTTATTATATTAATTCATGTGCACGCCCTTATACACAACTGTGGGGAGGCCGTCGTAATAAATAACGGTGCCAAATGATGTCAGTTCTTCCCTCATTCGCAGCAACAGAAGCAACAAAACTTAGAGGCGCCACAAAATTCGACCTCTTTCACAATTATGTCAAGTATTAACGAATAAGTAACGTTGCACTAGGATTGTAAATTGTTAAAATCATAGCGCAAAAGACGGGAGAAAATGGTGTCTCATTTGTTTTTTTCATTTTGCATCATTTCTGGCCCAAAAATCCTATCAAACATTCGCTTCAGATGGCATTGACCAAGCAGGCGAAATACATCCCATGTGCTGAAGAAACGTAAAATTTAGTGGTGAACGCTTCGTTTACCCATAAAAGGGAAGAGCGTATAATCTTCAAAGAGGGGCACGCTAAAAAATCAATCTCTTATTCCTAACAACCGAAGTAACCGTAGCCACCAGGGACACCAGTTTATGCTTGTTTATGCGCAGAATTCTTTTTTTCGTTTGTCCCAAAGACCCACTCATTCGATGATCTTAGTTTAGTCGCGGGATTGAAATGTTCGGGTCACGCAGACTTCTTTTCTAGCCGAACACTACATCAAAAAAATGAAAGTATGGTTGCAATAATCACAATTTAATACACCTTGGTTTTTTCAGTCAAAGAAACCATAGTTCACTTCACATTTTTCTACGGCCCTATCTGCGCACCAAAGCTCGTAAATGAAAGAAACATTTACAATGTTAGGAGATAAGGTGCACCACCACACTTCCGACTTTCATAAAATGGTCATAAAACCAGCAGCAAGGGCGAAGAAAAACGCGCTTTAGGGCTATCGACGTATCGAGTCGGACGCTTTATCGATCGCTTGGACTCGGCGCTCCTGTTGTGGACGTTAGTAGTTGGTGCTTCCGAATCAGACAAAACGACTTCTTCCCTCGTGGTGAGTGCAATGAATGTTGCCAGATAGTGGCACCGAATGCTGTTTTGTGTTGTAGCTCCTTCGTATAATGAGCCCCTCAAACGGAATTTCTTTGTTCGATTCAAGGAGGCTTCCGGGGAGTCAGGCTGGCGTTTCTCGCCGCTCCTGTCGTCATATGTTTGCTAAATAAAGACTGTGCTTCAAAGCACAAATGAAGCACTCATGGCAGTGATCTTGCGGTATTTCCCTGAATTGAGCATTTAACAAACAGTCAAAGATTCCGAGGTCCTCACAAGGTAAGAAGAATTGGCTGCAATACGCGTACTGCATCGTCTGCGTGTTTACAATGCACAACAAAGTGTTTGGCACCAAGAGGCATAAAGGGTTTCCACAAAAACGAAATATTGTAGGCGGTTCTGTGAACTAGTTCTGCAGAGCACGTCAGTTCAATACTATTGCCCTGTCGGATAAACTACGCACTTTTCGTGAGCGTGCCAACTATTCGGCACCTCTAGTGTGCCTTTCAACGCCATCATTTCCCGCTGTCCGGCAGTCTACGCTAAAGTGCTGTTTGAACTCGACAGAAACCAAACTACACTCTATTCTTCACATGGCATGGAGACTCTAAGAGATTATATGATATTTTTTAAGACAAAGATTCATCATTTGAAGAGAAGAACGCGAACAGAATACGACTTACAGAGCAGGACAACTCTTTCGTGCGACGACTTGGTTCCATGGTAAAAATAGAAAGGCACTATCTGTGTAAACACTTCGAGTCGTTCACTTACTCAAATTATGCTCCGTTAGCTACTCCTAGCACTGGCTAAATGACTTACGGGATTCTGGTAATGTTGGGAAAGCCCGCAGTTTGGTAAGTTTGTCGATATGTGGGAAGTAAAACGTAACCCTTATAGTGTCCACCAGCGCCACTGCCAATCATAGCGTCGTTACCTTGTATACCCTGCTATTGAGCAAGTGCCACATAAAGCGTTCTGGAAGGGCGTGCAAAAAGGGTTTGCTAGAACAACCAGAGATACCTATGGTATCGAAATTGCCAGAACCAAGATCTTCGGTATGCAGACGCAAAGGGTGTGAAAGGAACATGAGGAGGGTGCAAACGGCTTCACGCATCGTGCCGTCAGGACAGAATGCGCGGTAATATATTTAAATGGTGGTGCTGCTTTTTGGCAGGCTCTACGGATATATTAGCTCCCGGAGTATCGGACGTCGGCGCCGTATAAGAGCGTGTGATGCCACAGGGTTATGTCCTCAAAATGGAGCGCTGTGACAGAAATGTAGCAGAAAGAAGCCAAGCTTAAGTGTTATAGCACTGCAGCATGCGCGCAGATAACACGTTCACCTGAACAGAGAAAGACAGGGAAAAGAAAGACGGGCAGGATAAACGCGAGCTATTACTGATTCGCTGCGACCTGCACTGGAAAAAAAGGATTGGGCGATACAAAAGGGAAGCAAAAATAAAAAGGTAAGCATAGGAAGGAATAAAAGAAGACACGATTGTTAAACTCAGAGAAGCTTCTTTAAAAGGTGTAGAGCAAACCGAGCACGTAGAAAACTAAGAAAGGATAGTTTTTAATGAGGTGATGAATAGGATATTGGATAAAGGAACAAGGCGGGGAAATTATAAGCTATAGTGCAACAGTTGCAAGCTAATTCCTCTTGTGCAACCGAGCTTCTCGGAAGAGAGGAGCAGGATGCTTCGCCTGCCAAACTCCAAGTCGCAGTGGGCCGACAGCTTGGACGCTTGCGAAGGCGCACACTTTTACGTAAGGCTTCATCGCAATCAATCTCCCATTACCGTTCCTCTTCCGACAATCAATGAGATGTACCAAGTTTTCTTGTTACTGGTAATGGGAAGACTTCTTGCACTGAGACGAGGGCAGACCGGTAGGAGGATATCCATGTGCTCCCCTTTCTTGCCTTCCGTTCATTTAGCGTTTAGCGACACCCCGCTAGAATGGCCCTTTCTGTGTGACCAAGGAAGCAAACTAAGCTAATTCCTGAACAGACTTCCTTCGCTACTTCACTGATGCATGACAAGTATACTTGTAACTACTCTATCTACCGAGTATATAAGCTTGAATGCCGCAGGTGCCGGAAACCGAACACAAATGAGGGGAGCGCTGGGGATGCGTAGCATGTTACTTTATTTCAAGATAAGCGTTTCTGTTCCTTACCTGTCTCTAACTTTGCCCCCTCTATTTGTGCATACAAGCCACCGGGCCATTATACCTCGATAGCTTTCGTGCTCTTCCTTTCTATATTGTTCTAATTCACAAACGTGGTGCGCTAAGCATTTGAGCGCTTTCGAATAGTCAAATCAAATTTAAGTCGTTGGGCCCCACATAAGCTGCGCACGTCAGTAGAAAGAACAGTACACGTGTCTAGCGCTCTGTGTGTGCCCTTTCTCTTAATCTTTGAGCAGCATGCTTTGCGGGAAAACGACCAATATTCTGAAGCACCACTGTTGTAGATGCACGACGAATAAAATTCATGTGTTTAATAGTGCTGCCAGCGCACACGCACCGAAGTAACGAAAGAGCAGATGTTATTTCACAGTGAAGAACGCCGCCTCTCGCGCATTGATCGTGAAGCACGACAACACGGGCCCCCTCCTAAGAGGCACTTGTGTTCTCTGTAGACTTGGCTGTGGATCTGTGTGGCGGGCTGCGAGCACTTCAACTCGAAGCACGCAAAGGAAGCTTGTTCGCGGCTGCGCAGCTATTGACTAAAGGTAAGTGACGAAGAGAGAAGGGCAGGCCATCCTGTCCACTGCAGCTGCGTCAGCTCCCCACTTGAGAAGCGAGCAAATGGAAGGCCTACTACGAGCCGCAGAAAGGATGGCTGCACATCGCAATGGCTTTGCCCTTCACTTGGACAAAGAGAGTACGGAGCAAGTTTGTTCAGCTTTTCCGCAGATGCGCCAGCGATGCGTTGTTTTGCACCACTCGTCATCAGCACATCCCCGTCATCCTTTGTTTGGTTGGAGATTACAAACAGAAACTTGCAGCTTTTGCCTGCACTGCTTGTGTAAGCAATAAGTGCGAGTACTTTATTCTCCCATTTTATATTTTTCTGCTCTTTTCGTTTGTTTTTGGATTTTAGTTCCTTTCTAAGTAAAAGTTTTTGAATTTCTGAAAATATGTGAACAAGAAACTTTTTGCTGGCGCAGGAACGAAAAGAGGGCGCATGAATGTGAATTTCTGGTGAGGAGATGATCAGCTTTTTTTTTATTTCTGGACCCGCCTCTCACTCAAAGACAACCGTTGTTTCCCGTATGTTCTCCATGCAACTGGGAGCGAGCGCGTGTCCTCCTTTCCGCGTGAACAGCGATCTCCGCGGCCGAGCGGTGGGTCAGTGACGACGCCACCGAGCTCCGGCAGGAGGCGGGAAGAGACCCCGTTTTAAGGCCATAAGAATAAAAGCGCGTGCTCTCCTCGAGGCCGGTCTTGTTTCTTTAGGATACTCCTCTTATCTGAAAATAGCTTGTAGAGCAATTGAAGCACAATGTCCCTTCAGGACAAGGATGTCTACAGGCAACGAGAAGGCCACTACAGAACGCTTCATTGGAGCCCAGGGAGATGCAAGCGGTGAGTATTTGCAATGGGCGGTTAGCTTTTTCCTGTATACACGAACATTCATTTTTTCCACAGCCTTTGACGAAGGTACTTTGCAGCAAATATGATAAACATCTCGAGCAAAAGGCACGTAATTTTATTTCAGAGAAGTTAGCATCAGAGCAGACAGGATAGAGGATTTCGTTCCTCAGAACCTCTTGTTAGGGAGGAGGAGGAGGAGGAGGGGGAGGAGGACGAAAACTTTATTTGAATATGTTTACTTGCTTGTCTTCCTTAATGGAGCCTGTAGTCTAGGACTCCATGTGCCGCCGTGATCCTGCACGTCCACTAGAGCAGTTGTTGCTGGCCTTGTGAGTTCGTGGTGGTGATACAGTCTCAGGAAGAAGGGCTCTCAAGGCATCTTTCCGAGAGGAAGAGGTGGGAATGGTTACGGGTGGGACTCCGCCGTGTGGTGTTGTGCAGGCCCAAAGGGAATGGTAGAGTGTAGGTCGGTGCTGTTGGCATCTCGAGCACTTGTCTGCGTAGAGTGTGGTGAAGAACAAATGTTTTTGATACAGGTTAGGATATGTGTGAGTTTGAAGCTGACGCCATGCAAAAGCTGCGGCCATTGTCGCCGTTGGGTGTGGTGTTACGGTAGTAGTCAGTAATGTGGGTTCAAGTGTGCAGAGCCGCTCAGGAGCTGTGTCCCTGCTTCCTCCTTTGCTTCCCTCGATAGCGCCAGGAAGGTTGCTCCTCGGGCGAGTCCGTGCGCGCTCTCGTTGTCAAGAAGGGAGGCGTGACGAGGGATCGAAACGATTAGAATGATGGGGAATGTCTTGGAATCTATTGGTGAGAGCAGGCGACACAGCTTTCACGAGATAACATACTGTTCTCGAAGGCGTGGCACGAAACCTGTTAGTCCGTAATTACTGTGTATGTCGGACTGACGTGGTGCTAGTAATGTGTGTCCTTGTGGTGTAGTGAAGCGAGTGCTACTGCTATGCCGGTCTCCTATGACGTCGTACTCTAGTTCGTGCTGCGAACGCAAATCGTAGTCATAATTCAGGCCTTGGCGTTCTTAACCCCTAGTGCCATAACGTCTGCGTCGGCATACATGACGTTCTGGTCAGAGCTGTGTTGGTGCAGGAATGCATTCCCGCTAGCTGTACAACGGCTGGCGTAGAGCTCAGGGTGAATTTTATGCAGAACTGGCGCGACTTCGATCTGAGCAGCGAGTTGCGGCGGAATGGCGTGGTAACTCTGCGGCAACGGGGTGGTCGCTTCGGGGTAGCCATGCGAGCGCAGAACGGTCAGGCCTATTTTCGTGTCTCAAGGACGCCCTGAGCGAGCTGGTTCTTTGGGCTTCCACGTGCTCTTCTGCCGTTGTTATGTAGGACTAGGTAGAGAAGGCGGTGTATGCAGGTGGACGGGGTCTGACCAAAAGCTGTCTTGACCGCTGATCGCAGGGGGGCATTCAAGCAATCAAGCTCGCTTCGATTTATTCTTTGACAAGGTGCGTATCCGTTAAGAGAGCAATGTCATTTGCAACAAGGATATGGTATTTAAAATGGCCAGATAGGTATACACAAATCTATACAATATCTAATGCAATCATGAAGTAAATGAAATAGGCAGTATAGCAAAACAATAGGACACGCCGCCAGGACCGAAGGAGGAAGAAACCCTTCGGGGCGATACAAAGGGGGAAAGCGACTGGCATGGATAAGGTAACAACAGATATATTGAATGACGGGGTGAAGATTGCGCTAGAAAAAATACTCACCCTGTATACAAATGCCTTATAACCTGGAGCGTACCAGAAGATTAGAATAATGCTAACGGAATCTTAATTCATTATGAATATGTCAAGGACTTGAAAAAAACATGCCTATGAGCATTACTGTCCGTTGTCTATAAGGTATTTACTAAGGCAATCGCTAATAGAATGATGACCACCTTGGACTTCAATCAACGAAATGATCATGAAGGGTCTCGTAAAAGATGCATGACAATTGGCAATCTTTATTTTATTTGGAAAGTGACAGAGAAATGCTTAGATTAAAACCAACCCCTACAAATGGACTTTAAAGAATATGAGAAAGGGCTTGACTCAGTTGAAACTTCAGCACTCACGCAGGCAATGCGTAATGAGTGTTGAAGAACCTTATGTAAAATACTGGAAGATATCTGTAATGGGTGCATATCTACCATAGTCCTCCATAGAGTCAGCAGTAAAATTCCAATAACGAATGGTGTCAGGCGCGGAGACGCCATATCGTTAATGCTATTCCTCGCCTGTTTCCAGGGGGTATCAGAAGCCGGAATAAGGAATAGCTGGGATTAAGAGTTCATTAAGAATGGCTTTGTAATCTGCGCTTAGCTGATGACATTGCCTTGCTAAGTCATTCAGGAGACGAACAGCAAAGCATGATTAATGAGTTAAGCAGGCAGAGCAGAGTGGTCGGCCAAAAGAATAATATGCAGAAAACGAACGTAATGCTCAACAGTATCGGAAAGGAGCAGTGGTTTACTGTTGATAGCGAGGTTCTGGAAGTGGTAATGAAAAACATCTACTTTGGACAGGTAATGACTGTAGACCACAATCAAGAGAGCGAAATAACTGGAACAATAACAATGTGATGCAGCGCATTTGGCATGTTCTCTTAGATCATGAATGAGAGTTTGACAATGTATTTCAAAAGAAAAGTATATAACAGCCGCATCTATCCTGTACTCGCGTATGGGGCAGAAACGTCGGAGACAAAAAATGGTTCAATTTAAATTGAGGACCGCTGTGAGCTATGGAAAGAAAAATGATAGGTGTACTGTTAAGAGACAGGAGAACAGTAGGGACGGTAAGAGAAAAAAACGCCTGTTAAAGATATTCTAATCGAAATCAATGAAATCGGAAAGAAACGGGTGTCGGCAGGGTGTGACGGTCCTTATGAGTAACGGAATGAATTGCAAGAGAAGGCAACGGTAGCAGGGGTCGGCAAAAATTTGGATGTCCGGATGAGATTTAGAACTTTTCGGGGACAGGGTGAACGCAGTTGGCACAGGACAGGATTAATTGGAGAAATATGAAAGAGGCGTCTATCCTGCAATGGGCATAGTAAGACTTATTATGGTGTTGATGACCATCCGTGGTACGTACGTCACATGGCTGATTTGGAATGCCTGCAGAATTCACATAGTGCCACTTTCCTTGAGCCCACGCTTCTGTTGGAGATGGGGCAGATCAAGTGTGGCGCTTCTAGGGCAGCTGTAAGACGTAGGTCTTTCGACCTTTAATTTGTAGATACAAACCCAGAACCCTCACTTTATTTACTCTATGGATGGGAGTGCCTTCGAGGCGGAGGGCCATTAAGTGTCGACTAATAGGGTCTTATGGCGCGTGCGGATAGCGAACAATTCCCACTTCTCAGGCGGACAGGTAAACGCAGTCTCAGTTCCGTAGTTTTGCATAACCTTTCATCATCATCATCAGCCTGACTGCGTCCACTGCAAGGCAGAGGCCTCTCCAATGTCTCTCAAATTAACCCTGCCGTTTGCCAGCTGCGGCCTCTGTATCCCCGCAACTTCTTAATCTCATTCGCCCACCTAACTTTCTGCCAACCCTTCTAAGCTTGACTTGTCTTGAAATCTACTCCGTTGCCTTTAAAAAGCAGGGCCTATCTTGCCTTCGCATTACGTGCCCTGCCTAAGCCCATTTCTGCCTGTTGATTTCGACTAGGATGACACTAGCTCGCATTTGCTCTCTTAGCCACTGCGCCCGCTTCCGGACTCTTAACACTACTTATGACTTTTCTTTCCATAGCTCGTTGTGTTGTCCTTAGCTTAAGCTGATCTCTTTCATGTGCCATCTGCACAGAATGCACTGCAGATGCTGGATTTGTTTGTTAAAGTGTTTGCAGCTCTCCAATATCTGGCACAACGCATCCTCTAGCCTCATCGTTCTGAGAAGTCAGAACACACACACACACACACACACACACACACACACACACACACACACACACACACACACACACACACACACACACACACACACACACACACACACACACACACACACACACACACACACACACACACACACACACACACACACACGCACGCACGCACGCACGCACGCACACACACACACACACACACACACACACACACACACACACGCGCACGCGCGCGCGCGCACAAGTGTGTATGTGTGTAACTTCGGAAGATATACAGTGCTTTTCGCCGGCACCTTCCAGTTTAGGTTTATATGGGTTTAACGTCCCAAAGCAACTCAGGCTATGAGGTACGCCGTAGTGAAGGGCTGCGGAAATTTCGACCACCTGGGGTACTTTAACGTGCACTGACATCTCACAGTGCACGGGCCTCAAGAATTTTGCCTCCAGCGAAAATTCCACCGCCGCGGCCGGGATCGAGCCCGCGTCTTTCGGGCCAGCAGCCGAGCACCTTAACCACTCAGACACCGCGGAGGCTGCCGGTACCTTTTGCTTACACCTACATGCACTGGAAACCATGTCTCCAACTATAAATATATATATACTACATGGCGAGTGAGGAGGCTTAATTTCGACCCGGGCAACGTAATTTAGAGTAAGACCAAGGAAACGTATAGCAGACCACACAACAGGTCTCACAGCGGTTGCGGTTGAACAAGACAAACACAGAAATGAGCGACGTGGAAATGAGAAAGTACAGAGAATAAGACGTATGTGAAAAGAGATAGAAAAAGGAGTGTGAAGCGCAGCGCTCGGCGCTCCCCAAAGCCACTCCCCTCTCCCTCCCACCCAATACGCCGTCAAGTCTCAGCGGGTGCCCCGTATTAGGTATCCGGAGACGCCTGCGGGAAGCGCGTTCGAGCGACGACCGACACACACTTGCTAGGCGCCGCAACGGCCTCTTGCGGCGATGCCACCTACGAATTTGTGCTTGATTTCTTTGTTTGGCTGTTCAGCCAGAGAGCCCGGTGCTCTTTTCATAAATATACAAGCGCCGTTTCAACCCCTTTCCGCGTCCTCCGCGAAAAGCAGCGTCCGTTGAGAAAAGCTGCCCAACTAAGCCGGAGTGGGTAAAGAGAACATGAAAAGGAGCTTGAAAAAAAAACGAAACAAAAGGCATATAAATAAAAATAAATAAACACAAACAGCAAATTATTCTGAGATTCGCAAGAAAATATGGAGCGAAACAAATATAAAAGCGTCACAATATTTCGAACAAGCTTGGCACAGTTCTTCAGGTTTCGATACCTGAATGTACGCACGGGTTATATCACTCCGAGATTATCGCGTTTTTTCGATGTTCATGAAATTAGTAAAATAACAAATGACAACGCACATATGGAACAAGGAAAAAGGCGTGGAAGAAAACGTACAAATAAAACAATGTTAAAAGGATTATAGGCTGCGCAATGCAGCCTGGAAAAAACTTATCCATAATCAATGTCCCCAGAATTGGATCGATTATAAGTTCCTTGCAGCTACCTTCAAGCGCACAGTCGCTAGGGCAAAAGAAAAATATGATGAAGAGAATTATGACCATCTCTCAAAATCTAATAACAGACAAGCCTTGTTTCGCTTTCTGAGGTCAAGGAACAGGCTGCCACCGCCTCGCAACATTCCCTCTAATGTGCTGACTCCAGTAGAGCTTGCCAGGTCATTAGAAGAAATTGGCAAAGGCTTGGACACCGTTTTTCGGTTGTGCTCTCTCGCCCACAACCGCTTGGGAATCACTATGATGATTTCCTTAATGTCTCGGTTTCTGAGCTCTCCCAGGTGATAAATCGGTTACCTTCTGCAGCTCCTGGTCCTGACCGTGTCACCTCTGCGATGATTAAAATAATGTTCGACGAATCCACCAATGCTATATTGGAGCTGGTAAATTACTCTATTAGAACCCCATTGATCCCGGATGTATGGCGCGTTTCCAAAATTATCCCGGTGCTTAAAAAGCCAGGCGAAGGGTTGGTCTTAGACAACATTCGACCATTTCATTGACATCGAATCTGGTGAAATTGGTTGAACGCGTGCTGTATAGACGAATCATGCCCATTATTACTGAAAAGGGACGACTTAACCCCTGTCAGATTGGTTTCAAGCCTGGGTGCTCTATATGGTGTGCGCATACTGACCTCGAAAGCCGTGTCCGACTAGCGCGCCTGCGTCGACAGTATGCTGCGCTGGTAACTCTAGACATCTCGAAAGCATATGACAGTGTCGAACATGGGCCTCTGATGTACAGACTACGGGCTCTGGGCTTGCCAAGTTAGTTTGTGGAATCGGAGTCAGCCTTCCTGGCTGACAGAGAATTTTATTGTTGTCAAAGCGGAGTTTCTACAAGGAAATTTCATCAATCTAGAGGTGTGCTTTAAGGTGCAGTTCTCTCCCCTGTTCTATTCAACCTCTTACTCGTTCGATTCCGACTTCCCCTGACGTGACTACGTACGTGTATGCAGACGATATAGCTTTCTTTGCTGCTGCGAGTGATTTGCATTCTGTGTATATGGTTTTACAGTCATATTTAAATTCCCTTGACCGATGGTTACCTGAATTACACTTTAGTCCTAATGTAAACAAGTGCGCTTTGTTACCTTTTCCGGTAACTAAACAGGTACACATTTCATTGTCTTATCGTCATCATGTCATTCCTCAGGTATGTTCCCTAAAGTATCACGGGGTAACTCATGACTCCTCTCTCTCTCTTGGCGGTCACATATAGATCAGGTTGCTGCGAAAGGGATTCGGGCGGTAGGCCTTCTGCGAAGGATGTGTAGCCCTCGCTGCAGTATGAGCAGACATGATCTTCTGCTGATTTACAAAATGTATATCCGGCCAATCTTGGAATTCGGTTGCGTTTTGTTTTCTGGAGCAGCTGCATACAAACTGCGCCCACTTCTTCTCTTAGAGGGAGAAGCTGTGCGCCTGTGTTTGGTTCTCCCTATATACGTGGCAAACAATGTTTTGTATCTGGAAGTGCGGATGTCGTCTCTTACTGCAAGGTTTCGCCTTTTGACAGTACAAACGTTTTTAAAGTTTTGCGACTCGGAGCAGCATGCATCCGAACTGATCTTCCTAGGGCAGCGAGCGGAGTTCTTGGGTGTCGGATGGTCTCGCCTACAAACTCCCCAAATCTGTTTCGTTGAATCTTTGCTGGGCCCACTCAACGTGCGAATACCTGAAATTGTACCGGTGCGGTCCACCCCCGCAACTGTGTCTATCATCTACGATGACATTTATCCATGTAATGCAAAATTACTGCCTTTCTCATGGTTAAATGGTATGTTGCAGGGTTATTTGTCGACCTTCAGCTCATATGTTGCAATTGCGAGTGATGGCTCGGTGTGTGCAGAAAAGGCAGGTGTAGGTATTTACTCCCAGTCCCTTGACTGGTCTTTTTCTCTCCGTCTCCAAGATTTCACTCCTATCTATCTGGCTGAGTTTCTAGCAGTGGTTCTCGCTCTGCGCAAGGTACCAATTTCTTTATGAGCAGTAATAATAATTACGAACTCGTTATCTTTATGCAGTTCCCTCTCGACGTCCACTGAATCGCAGCTCTTTCGGATACTAAAATTCCTGATCCCTCCACACATCTCATCAATTCGATTTTTTTGGTTTCCTGGGCACAGGGGTCTTCTATTAAATGAATCAGCTGATGCTTTAGCGAAGGTAGCCCTGAGTGGACCGATTGTTGACCAGCTTCCAACAACTGCTTACATCACGGCGGCACGCTTTCGACGGTACACTGTAATGAACGAATTGGGCGCATCAGAGCTTTCTTCCTTCGACGACTTCCCGCACCTACTGTTCCCTAGGAGAAGCTCAGTCTGGCGATCGCGCAATCTTGAAGTTTCCTTCACGAGGCTTCGTTGCCGGGTGCCGCAACTAAATTTTTACCTCTACAGGCCTGGTCTGGCGATCTCCCCATTGTGTCCGTATTGTGCGGAGCCGGAAACAATAGAGCACTTTCTTCTTTTTTGCCGTCGCTACTCATCGATTAGGAGGCGACTATTAGAAGTTCCAATACAGAATCTCAGTTGGCGCCTGTGTTCTGCGGTTGTTCTGTCTCTTGGCGCTTCTATGCTTGGCCATACTAATGGGAATGTTTGCTCTGCCGTTCAAAATTATCTCCTAGAATCAAAACGTCTACCATCATGAGCTTTCGTCCTGCCCATCCCATTATCAGCTTCTGTATTTCGGTTTTTACAACAATTAATAGTAGTCCCTACCCCTTCTTTGCCTAAATTTTAGTTTGTATGACCCCCTAACCTCCTGCAACCACCTCGGCTACGGAAACTGTGCGATCCAAATTTTGGTAGGTCATCCCATGCTTGCCACATGCAACTGGTCATTTAAATAGTCACCGCCTGGTTATGGCCAATCCCCCTTGTGGGTATGTGCCATTGTGTGAGGTCAACAACAAAAACAAGAAACAAAACAATGTAAAATACGCAAAAGTTCTGAGCGGAAAACGAGAAAAGTGTGTGAACCGTGGAACTGCCGTGCGGTCCGAGTTGATTATATGAAAGGGGGATTAATGCGTCGTATTGCGATGTTCACTGCACGTCGGACACGGGAGTTTCCGAGGGAAGGAACGGCTGCTTTCTCTGTAATTTTTGGCGTCGGAGAAGTTGTTAACGGCACCCTCCTTTGTACTAAAATTAGTAATATTTTACGAAGCCTGAAATTCCTAATGTTTGTTACTTTAAGCACGAAAATCTCCCAGGAGTAGCGTTGATGCCATGGGCGAACTCGCCAAATTTGTCAATGAAGTATGATTCTGTTTCTTCCCTGTAATGGGTGTTAGGGAACCCGGACTAGAGCATGGTGCACGGATGTGTTCGAAACTGAGGAGTTGCGGAGCAGGTGTTTGGAAAAGGGCAAGGTCGGTAAGGATGACACAGTTGCTTTGTCGGTTTTAAAGCGGAACGGAATGCTGTTTTGGCCTGACAAACTTGCTCTTTTCCATAAACCGCGCCATGAAACTTGCAAATGACATCACATCAATCACAGTCGAATTCTTCACTTATATGAAACAAACTATCGACACAAAACTATCGATTTTTGTGTCTGAAATGTCCGGACAGATTCTGCAACGGCGTTTTCCTCATGACTTACATCAACCCTCTCTATTGTTCTTGTTTCTTTTGGCATTTACAAGGAAGTCTATCAAGCTCTCATCCGAGCGGCACATATCACTCGGGGCGGCTCCTTGAGTACTAACGACACCTGATTAGTCTGTATAATTATGTTAGAGTATCGACTTAGTACGTTTGCTCTGGGAGTCGTTGAGGAGTAGGTAAGGATTTTGTTTTTGTTTTCGAGATTCTGTCGTCTTTCAGTGTTTACTCTTACAGAATGTACGTGTATGGTTCCTAAAGTCGTGGTAATATTGACAGAGGTCAGAAGTTGAGGAAGCAAAAGTGCTTCGCCATCTTGCTTGCGGCCGCTCGGCAGCCTGGACCAGTTCTGTGCCCGATTGTGTGGCGCGTAAAATTTGTGACAAATATGGCGGAGGAGCCGGGTACGCTTCCAGACCCGCACGGAGCTCACCCCGCTCCGACCAGCGCGGATCTCACCCCTGTCCACGAACGCCGCGGTCGCCACCTCATTGGAGCGTCCCCTGAATTCGGGCCCCTTCCGGCTGCAATGAGTGCAACACAACCTCGTTCTTTCGAGGAACCAGCTGCCATGGCATCTGACAACAGGCTCCCGGCGCAAACTCTCCGTCATCAGCCGTGAACACCCCCGTCGTTTCATGGCGACGTGTTCGAGGATGCCGAGGAATGGCTCGAGATCTACGACCGTTTTGCCCGTTACAACGGCTAGAGCGACAACCGTAAGCTCAACAATGTATATTTCGCTCTTGAAGAGTCCGCTGGGACGTGGGTCGAAAACTATGAAGCCTCGTTTGCATCTCGGGAGGCCTTCTGCTGCATCCTGACAGCCACTTTCCCGAATGTAGACCATCGAGGGCGAACAGAAGCTGCGTTACATTCGCACCACTAAGCGCCACGAGTGTACGCATGCACTGCGAAGACATGACACGCCTTTTTAAGCACGCGGATTCCAACATGACGCAAGACAAGAACCTTCGTCACCTCATGCGGGGTGCCAAGCAAGAGCATTTTACTGGACTTGTGCGCAGCCCACCGCGCACTGTGGCAGAGTTTTCACCGAAGGGGCCACTATGGAGAAGACGCTGGAACTGCGAGCCCGCGAACACAATCCCGACGTCAACTACTTTGCGCCTGATCCCATCTCGATGTCCCTCGGTAGCGACGCGACCTTTCTACGTGAGCTGATCTGGTCTGTAGTCAGAGGGGAACTGCTGGCCTTCCGGATGCCGTCCGATACGCCATCTTTCCCGCCACTGAGCGAAGCGGTTCGGGACGAGGTGCGCCTTGTAGCGAAAAAGCACCAAATTTTTGAGTTTGCTCACCGGATTGATGCGAGGCCCACGTATGCGTCCGTCCTACGTCAGGCCTCTGGGCGCGACGCCACTGGCGCGACTCCAGCAGTACTCCCAACAAGCTCCCCTCGTGACCACGCTCCGCCAGGCTATCAGAGAACCGCGAAAGAGGGAAGTGTCGCGTACCCGAAACGTCGGCCTTCTCTGCTATCACCGTGGCGAGGAGGGTCACCTCTACAGGGCGTGCTCAAACCGTCGCGTGGGCCTGCGTGGTTTCGCGCCACACGACCCGTGCCCACAGAACGGGGAACGACCACAAGAGATAGCCTCTCGCCTGTCGTCGCGCCAGAATCAGATCACGTCAGGCCACCAAGAGGCTCGATCCCCGTCGCCGATGCGCTACCGTTATCCAAGCCCCCATCAAGCCACAGGTTACTCCGGACGCCGTTCCCCCTGTCCACGCCAGGAAAACTGATTCCAGTGGCGTCTGGAGGCAAGGCCGTTGATGTCGGGAATTGTGAAGATCCTCTTACGCCACGGCCACGCGACGATGTTTCTCTGGGAGAGAGTACCGACATCATACGATGCGCTACCTCTGATTTGTGCGTTACAATTGATGGAATGGATGTTACCGCTTTGCTGGCTACTGGCGCAGATTATTGCGTCATGTGCCTTGCCCTTGCCCTAGAACAGAAGAAAGTTTTGACGCGGTAGTCGGAGCTAGCATTGACACTGCTGGGGTTCACCTGATTATCCCTCCCGGCAGGTGCACAGCTCGTGTCGATATCCGTGGTTTTGTGTACGTGTGTGAATTTGTAGTCCTCTGTTCGTGTTCGAGAGACTTCGTCCTCTCTCGACTTTCTGCAGACGAAAGGCGATGTCATTGACCTGCACGAAGCATGGGTAACGTTCCCGTTTAAACGGGCTGTCGCGCGCACTGACATATATGATTGGCGCTTCAATGCTCTGCGGCTTGTTGATGGCGACGTCATGGTGTTACTCCGGCACAGTGTGCTAGTTCTCGTGAGAAACGGTTTTTTCCACGACTATGCGGGTATCGCTCATAGCCACGTACCCCTGCTGCTCGAGAAGGAAGTAGCCGTCGCTCGCGGGCGAGTCAAACTACAAGGCGGTTGTGCAAGTGTGCTCCTTACAAATTTTGCCAACGAGTTGCAGCACCTCGCCAAAGGCACGGATGTCGCCTTCCTGCATGACTTCGCTGTGTTGCTTCAAGTGCGCGCCCTGGAGCGAAGCCCTCAATGCCAGGCCCCACCATGCCCTGCCCTTCCGTCCGTCAAAATCAATCCGGACTTGGCGGCTAAGCATAAAACTCTTCTCTTTGCACTTTTCACTCATTTCGCGGGTTGTTTGCCAAAACCTCCAGGGGCGGTCGTATGCCTGTCGCCGCGAAGCATCGCATCATCACCGACGGGACCACACCACCCGTATGGCAGCGCCCATACTGCGTTTCCTCGACGGATCGCGAAGCCATTAAAATGCAAGTAGACGAAATTCTCGCTGACGATGTCATTCAACCGTCGACAAGCGTGTGTGCGTCACCAGTGGTCCTCGTCAAATATAAAGACAACACTGTGATATTTTCTGTCGATTATCGTAATTTCAACAACGTGACGAAAAAGGACGTTTACGCGCTCCCCAGGATTGATGATGCACTCAAAGAGCTACGTCACACCAGGTCCTTTTATTTCTTAGATGCCAAAAGCGGCTACAGGCCGATTGAGGTCGACGAGCGAGACTGCCAGAAAACTGCTCTTTTAAGGCCTGATGGTCTATACGAATTTAAGGTGCTCCCGTTTGGTCTTTGCTCAGCGCCAGTCACGTTCCAAAGCATGGTGGACACTGTCTTATCTGGGCTAAAGTGGCAGATGTGACTCGTATACCTGGACGATGTCGTCACCTTCTCGCGCACCTTCGAGCAACACTTGGAACGGCGGCGCACAGTGCTCCGGGCGCTCCAATGGGCGCCTTTACGATCAAGGAAGAGAATTGCTATTTCGGTTTTTAGGAGCTTCGTTTCCTATGGCATTTCTTCAGCGCACGTGGCATTCTCCGAGATCCCGATAATACCGCTGCCCTCTATAGTATCCCACGCCCAACTTACAAAAAAACTGTTCGACAATTTTTGGTACTGTGCTCTTACTATTGACGATTCGTCCAAAATCTCTCCAGAATACTTAACAGCGCTGACTAAAGAAGACACACCCTTCTTGTGGGGAAGCGACCAAGAGGATGCTTTCGTGGAGCTCCGCCGTCACCTGCAACGTCCACCGATACTCGTCCATTTTGATGACGCCACAGCCACTGACATAGACACCGATGCCAGCAACTTAGGCCTTGCAGTGGTCCTGGTACAGTGGCAGGACGGACCCGAATGAGTCATCGCTTAGACAAGCCGTACACGTTCGCACTCGGAATGCAACTATTCAACGACTTAAAAGAATGTCTTGCGGTACTCTGGGCCATCAGTAAGTTCTGGCCCTACCTCTATGGCAGACCGTTTCGCGTTGTCAGTGACCACCACTGATTATGTTGGCTGGGCAGCCTAAAAGACTCCTCTGGGCGGTTGGCGAGGTGGAGTCTACGTTTACAGGAGTTCGGCGTAATGGTCGTGTACAAGTCGAGGTGGAAGCACCAAGTTGCGAATTGTTTATCACGCGAGCCAGTGGACCTGGATTCTCCAGAAATCATTGAAGGCATCCCTTTCCTTGGTGCCGTTAGCGCAACCCATATGGCGCAGCTTCAAAGGGCAGACCCCGAGTTTGCCGCTCATCGCGTAACTAGAAAGCTGCCGATGGTCACAGTGTTCCTTGTGTTTTCCTTCGTGGGCTGCATTCTTTCACTCTGCAAAACGGCGTCCTCCATAAGTGTAACTTTGAGAGAAACACCGTAACATTTCTGCCCGTAGTCCCATCACAGCGGCGACCCGATATCTTGAGCGCTTGACACGACGAACTATATGCCGGTCACCTGGGCGTCAGTCGTACCTAAGCAAGGATTCGGCAGAGCCCCTAGTGACCCAGATTACTTCCATCTGTGTGGACATACGTCAAAACCTGTCGTGACTGCCAACGCCGGGGCGGGTGTGCGGCGAGAGAGTTAAGTATGCGAAATGCAGGGACGTGAACTCTCCCGCGAGCAAAATTTTGTATGGCAGTTTTAGAGTCCGATAGTATACACCGCGCCTCCGTGCGCGTGATGGCTAGGGCAACAGCGGCCTCTTCAGCCTCCTCCCAAGTGGCACAGGGGGATATGTGAAGGGTGCAAATCGGTTGTTGGGAGGGGTTCGTGATGACTACAACCGCGTCCTCGCCTGTGCATGCGGCATCCAACCACACGGCATCCGGCTCCGCGCCACAGTGTTTGAGGAGCGCCCGTGCACGAGCTCAGCGGCGGGGTTCGTGGTAGGTGCGGTGTATGTTTTTGGGGAGAGGTTTAATAAGTATTTCGCTGTGAATGTGGTGGGGGCCTGGAGCTCACTGGGATCCGTGGCTGATATCCTGATACCGAGGGTGAGTAGGATGTCTGCCCGTGGTGGTTCTCGCCAGACGTCTGTATTGTGTCTGTCGGTGGGCCTCGATAAGCTCACCTGTCGTGTTGTCTAGGTCTAGCTGGAAGAGTTTTTAGATTGAGGTAGTTAGGGGTTGGTGTAGTGATGTCTTAAATTCTGTTCGGATCATGGCATCCAGGGTGGAGATTTCTGTGCCCTCGAGTTTCATGTAGGGGAGCGTGAAGAAAAAGCGGCTGACGACGAAGGCATGAATGAGACTTCATAGGTCATGCTCCTTCATGCCCCGGTTGTGTCCAGACACCGCCGTCTGCTTGAGTTTGGGGATGGTGAGAGTGTTTTTACCGTTCTTCTGGATGTGGAGGCCCAGTAACCGGTGATTGTGTACCTCCGGTTTAACGTGGTAAAGTTGTAGGCTAGTCGGTGCGACATTATGAATAAAAAACCGCAACAGGCGCAGAGTAAGAGGGAGAAGACAACACAGGGTGATGTTGGCTTCTACCTCTGTCCTGCGTCTGTGGCGGTTTTTAATTCATAATGTACAGTCTTTGTCAAAAGTATAGAGCCAAAGGGGTCTGCTTCTGAGCCCTGAAACGCGGACCCTCTTGCATACTCAGGGGCCCTCATCTCAAGAAGGCGGGAGGAACTTAATTCCTCAACCCTCCCAAGCTTAGGACTGTCAAATGTGCTTAACAGCCCCGCTACACGGCTTGGAAGAAACCCCTTGGGCTGTATATTTTTGACAAAGACTGTACCTCCGGGATGTACCGCTTTTCCAGTGTCAAGGTTATGGGAGCTGTGGGGCAGTATCGGGTTGTGGGGCGGAGTATAAGGAGCTCCGATTTCTCCGGAGAGCATGAGAGTCCGATACTCCGCGCATGTGTTTGGGTGAGGGCAGCTGCTTACTGCAGAGTATTCTCTATGTCTCCATCACTGCCATGGGTGGTCCATAGCGTGATATCAGCAAAGAGGGTATGCCGAAGGTGAGGGATAGTTTGTAGTTTGCGGGCAAGGAGGATGAGAGGGACATTGTAGAGAAAAGGGGAGGAGAGATCCCTGGGAGTGTCAACCCCACTAAGGGTGTATGGGCGGGATGCGTGGGGACCGAAGTGAATTTCGGCTGTGCGGTTAGTATTGAATGCTTGAAAAAAGGTATACATATGTTCACCTATGTTCAACGGGGAGAGTGACGCCATGATCGCTTGATGTTCTAGGCGATCAAAGGCTTTAGAGATCCAGGACGAGGACAGCTTTTGTGTGGCCTGGTATAAGGGCATCGAAAATATCGTGTGTGAACTAGAGCATGGCGTCCTGTGCCGACGGGTGGGGACGAAGGCCCACAATGCTGTTCTGGTAGAGGTGTTGCTCCGCCATGTGTTGGGATAGGTCTTGCTCCGCCATGAGTTGGGATAGTCGGGCGAGTGCGACATGCTCCAAGAGCTTGCCCAGGCAAGAAGTTAGTGAGATGGGACGAAGATTTGTGTGTAAGGGCTTTGTGGGGCTTGGGTAAGAATAAGATTTTGGCGTAACGCCAGGATAGGAGAAGGGTGTCCCCCTGCCAGCATGTGCTCAAGCTGTGTTCAAGCGTATGCGTGAGCTGGGCAATTGACTAATCGTCCAAATTTCGGAGCATGCTATTGGAGATACGGTCAATTCCTGGAGTAGAGTTAGAGCGGAGAGTCAGGACGGCCGCTCTGACTTCTGCTTCCGTAATGTCCACGTCGAGATTGGTATTCGCGGTGCCTTCATAGGAGGGCAGGGGGTTTAAGGTACCGGGATTATGTATGTGTGTTTCTAAGTATATCGATGGGTGCGTCGGGAGAAAGGTCGGCCCTGTGTATAAGGCGTGTGACGTGGTGTTGTGTGGCTGTTTTGGAGAGCGTGGGGTCAATTATGTGACGGAGGAGTTGCCAACTGCGTTAGGAGGACAGATTGCCTGCCATACTAACGCAAATGTGTCCCCAGTTGCATCGGCAGAGCTCCTCAGTGTGAGTGCTCAGTAATTCGCGTTTGCAGTGCGCCTAGCCGCTTTTTAAGGTCCGATTGAGCGTTTTTCCTTTCCAGCGTTCTAGGATGCTATGGTGGGTCTCCCATAGGTGGGCCAGTTGAGTGTCGAGGGTGGGCGTATCTGGTCTGGTGTCAAGCGTTCGAGTGTGTGCGGACACATCGTTCATGAGTCATGCCACCGACTGGTCGATGTCTGTAATGGGAGCGTCAGGAAGGGCCGCCCGTGCGGCGCGGACCGCATCCCAGTTGGTGAGTTTGTGTGTTAGGTGAAGGGATGTTCTTTGTTTGTAAGGTACTGTAACGAAATAATGTAATGATTGCTCCGTAATGTAACAGCCGCAAGGTTGCGGCTCAGTGTAACGTCCGGGCTGGTGTCCGCGCTGACACTGTTGCCTATTCTCGTGGGAGTTGTGTATTGTGAGGCGGTGCTCTTGTTCCAAGGACCAGATTCGCCTCCCTCATCCCATGGCAGTGCGGTCGCCCCAGTCAATATGCTGAGTGTTGAAGTCCCCTCCGGTAGTGAATGGATGCTTGCCTGCAATCCTGCAATACGATGGAGGTCTCGCAGTAGCGTTTCCAATGAAGCCATGGGATGAGGCTGTGGGTGGTGTTTATTTGCAATAAAAAATAGATTCTGTGGAGTGTGCATCCTGTATGATTTCTGTGATCACGCACGACATCTCGGAGGTGATCTGATGCGTTTGGTGTGTAATGGAGCGATGTATGAGTGTGGAATCCCTGGGTGTATTCGTTGCGTCCGAGTGAGCGGAGGGGTAGCAGGCAAGTGTGGCAGGGGCATGCGTGTCCTCAAGGAGGAGGATGTGGGGCGAGGGCGGTGGTGGTAGTGGTTTTTTATTAAAATAATAGTAAAAAGGATGGAAAAGATTTTTGCTAGCCCCGGCATCTGCCATCGATACTGAAGCACCTGAGCTGGGGCAGCGGAAATAAAGGATAGCAGGCAGAATGGAGAAATGAAATGAAAAAGGTGAGAGGACAGGAAGTGAGGATAGGGGAGAAACAGGAGTTGGAGGGGGGTGCGCTTGCCCCGGAAGCGCCGGCAGTACCATTGCAGAATTGATAAGGAATTAGGTGATCGCCCCGCCATACTGTAGCTTGAGTGGGGTGAGGGTAGGTGGGTTGGGTAGGGAGTTCTGTGGGGTAAGTGGGCGGGATTGATAGGGGGATTGGGTAGCTGCAGCGAAGGAAAGGTGTGCTCTAATGTTTGGTGGCAGGTGTCGTACCGTGCAAGGCTCATCTCAAGGGCGTGCAACATGCGCGTAAATGCCACCTGAATATTTTGCTCGAAGCATTGGGACAGGTGGTCGATGAGTTGATTGAATTTTGCCTCTAGACGCGCGTCCATTTCGGCGAGTTCAACACCCATGCGGGCCATAGGGATTGAAGGTCGGTCTGGGTGACCGGTGGGTGCTCTGTTGTGCGTTTTTTTCTTGGGTGAGGGTAAGGTGGGGGTTTGAGAGTCCGCTTGTTCAATGTTTTCAGTGGGTGTTTGAGGTAGCGGCGTGGGTTGCGTGGGAAGGATGATTGGCGGAAGCGGTAGAGGGGTGGAGGTGGGGGTGTTGATGACAGAGGTAAGACGACTCACCTCTCGCATTGCCTGGAGCTCCCGGTCACGGGGTCAGCTGTGTGGTCGGGGGGGTTGAGGGCTTGCAGGTAGCGTTGAGTCTCTTGCCTGCTACTCTGTCCGCCCAGGAAAGTTGTGGAGATTGTTGGTCCTGGCGGCGACGAGACTATGAGCGAGACTTGCTGGAGCGACGGACGGTGGAATGGTCCGCGTCTCGCTCCGTTGTGCGGTAGATGTGCTGTTGCGGTCAAGCGGTTGGTGAACGGAGTCCCCTCGCTTTGCAACCTTTAGTACCCGTCATATGGGCGCCTCCACAGAGTATGCAGGCTGGGTTGTATGTCGGGGTGTCTCTCGAGGGTGCGGAATACCGCATCTTGAACGCCGACATGCTTTCCATGTATGTGGATGTGGAAAATAAAACGTGGGACCAAATACTCTCATACGTAGCATTCGCTTACAATACGGTCCGGCAGGAGACAACGCGGCTCACGCCCTTCCAGCTTGTATTCGGTCGTCCAGTTATTACTTCTTTGGATGCCATGTTCCCGTCAACCCTCAGTGTGGCCAAGAGCCTGATCTTGACGTCGCCGCTTCCGTTCAGCGGGCTGAAGAAGCACTTCAACTGGCCAGGCAGTGAATACACCGTCAACAGCATGTCGAAGCTGACCACTACAATCTCGGAATGCAGCGATGGCGTAGAGGTAGGACATCCGCCTCGCGTGCAAGAGGACCGGGGTTCAAATCCTGGTGCCGCGCAATTCTCCACCGGGTTAAAAAAAAAATCCGCGTGTCGATGGAATTGCATAACCAGGCCTGGAGTGCGGCCTTATCTCGGTGACCAGAACCGACAACGCACTCTCTCACCAGAGCAGGATTTGGCCACCCTGGTGTAGTACTTGGCCACAACCTTCTATGATCAAACCAATTAACCCTCGGCCCTCAGTCCCCAGCGGCTGCAGAGCAACTGACCACGGCGGCGGTCAGACCTGTGACGCAGCGGAGGGTGCTAAGAATCTCTGGCTCCGGACAGGCCGCCATTGGAATCTGAACCTGGCAACGTTTAACGCTAGAACTTTAGCTAGTGAGGCTAGCCTAGCAGTGCTGTTCGAGGAACTAGCGGGAATTAAATGGGATGTGATAGGGCTTAGCGAAGTTAGGAGGACAGGTGAGGCGTATACAGTACTAAAGGACGGACACATACTGTGCTATCGCGGGTTAGAGGGTAGACGAGAACTAGGTGTGGGTTTCCTCATTAATAAGGATATAGCTGGCAACGTAGAGGAGCTCTACAGTATTAACGAGAGGGTAGCAGCTATAGTAATTAGGCTGAATAGGAGGTACAAGCTGAAAGTGGTGCAGGCCTACGCACCCACATCCAGCCATGATGACCAGACCGTTGAAAGCTTCTATGAGGACGTAGAATCAGCAATGAATAGAGTAAAATCGCAGTACACTGTACTGATGGGCCACTTCAATGCGAAGGTGGGCAAGAAGCAGGCTGACGACCACGCGGTAGGTGACTATGGGATAGGCTCTAGAAATAGCAGGGGAGAGTTATTAGTCGAATTCGCGGATAGAAATAATTTACGGATCATGAATACCTTCTTCCGCAAACGAGAAAACAGGAAGTGGACCTGGAAGAGCCCCAATGGTGAGATTAAAAATGAAATAGACTTCATACTATGCGCTAAACCTGGCATCATTCAGGATGTGGCCGTCCTCGGAAGGGTGCGTTGCAGCGACCATAGAATGGTAAGGTCTAGAATTAGCCTAGACTTGAAGAGGGAACGGAAGAAGCTAGCGAAGAAGAAGACCATTAACGAGTTAGCCGTAAGAGGGAAAGCACAGGAGTTTAGGATAGCGCTGCAAAACAGATACTCGGCTTTAACTGAGGAAGATGATCTTGATGTTCATTCAATGCACGATAACCTGGCATCAATAATTACGGAGTGCGCAGTAGAAGTAGGCGGTAGGACAGTTCGAAAAGATACCGGGAAGCTATCTCAGGTGACGAAAGATCTGATTAAGAAGCGCCAAAACATGAAGGCATCTAACACTACCGATAGAATAGAACTAACGGAGCTATCAAAGTTAATAAATAAGCGCAAGGTAGCCGACATAAGGAAGTTTAATATGGAGAGAATCGAGCATGCTCTAAAGAACGGAGGTAGCCTAAAAACAGTGAAGAGGAAACTAGGCATAGGTAAAAACCAGATGTATGCATTAAGAGACAAGCAGGGCAATGTCATTAGCAATATGGATAAGATAGTTAACGTAGCCGAAGAGTTCTACACAGACCTGTACAGTAGCCATTGTAATCAGAACGCTAATGAGAAAGACAGCAGTGCACAGCAATGCGTCATCCCGCCAGTAACGAAAGATGAAGTAAAGAAAGCCTTAGAAGCAATGAAAAGGGGAAAAGCTGCTGGGGAGGATCAGGTAACAGCAGATCTGTTGAAGGATGGAGGGGACATCGTGCTAGAAAAACTAGCCACCCTGTATACGCAATGCCTTAATACCTCGACTGTACCAGAAGCTTGGAAGAATGCAAACATTATCTTAATTCATAAGAAGGGAGACGCCAAGGACTTGAAAAATTACAGGCCGATCAGCTTACTATCCGTTGCCTACAAAGTATTTACTAAGGTAATCGCTAATAGAGTCAGGGCAACGTTAGACTTTAATCAACCAAATGATCAGGCAGGCTTTCGTAAAGGATATTCTACAATAGATCATATTCACACCATCAATCAGGTGATAGAGAAATGCGCAGAATATAACCAACCTCTATATATAGCTTTCATTGATTACGAGAAAGCATTCGACTCAGTGGAAACCTCAGCAGTCATACAGGCATTGCGTAATCAGGGGGTAGAAGAGCCTTATGTCCAAATACTGGAAGATATATATAGCAACTGCACAGCTACTATAGTCCTCCATAAAGTCAGCAATAAAATTCCAATAAGGAAGGGCGTCAGGCAAGGAGACACGATCTCGCCAATGCTGTTCACCGCATGTTTGCAGGAGGTATTTCGAGGCCTGAATTGGGAACAGTTGGGAATAAGAATAAATGGAGAATACCTAAATAATCTGAGATTTGCTGATGACATTGCCTTGCTGAGTCACTCAGGAGGTGAACTGCAAATCATGATCAACGAGTTAGACAGGCAGAGCAGATCGATGGGTCTAAAAATTAACATGCAGAAAACCAAGGTAATGTTCAACAGCCTAGCAAGGGAACAACAGTTCACAATTGGGAGCGAGAGCCTAGAAATTGTGCCGGAATACGTCTACTTAGGGCAGGTAGTGACAGCTGATCCGGATCATGAGAGGGAGATAACTAGAAGGATAAGAATGGGGTGGAGCGCATATGGCAAATTCTCGCAGATCATGAGTGGCAGTTTACCAATTTCCCTCAAGAGGAAAGTGTACAACAGCATAATCTTACCGGTACTCACCTATGGGGCAGAAACGTGGAGGCTAACGAAAAGAGTTCAGCTTAAGTTAAGGACAACGCAGCGAGCCATGGAAAGAAAAATGATAGGTGTAACGTTAAGAGATTGGAAGCGGGCAGAGTGGGTGAGGGAACAAACACGGGTTAATGACATCCTAGTCGAAATCAAGAGAAAGAAATGGGCTTGGGCAGGGCATGTAATGCGAAGGCAAGATAACCGCTGGTCTTTAAGGGTAACGGAGTGGGTTCCAAGAGAAAGTAAGCGTAGCAGGGGGCGGCAGAAGGTTAGATGGGCGGATGAGATTAAGAAGTTTGCAGGCAAAGGGTGGATGCAGCTGGCAAAGGATAGGGTTAATTGGAGAGACATGGGAGAGGCCTTTGCCCTGCAGTGGGTGTAGTAGGGCTGATGATGATGATGATGATGACAATCTCGGACGGCGATTTGTTACGCAAGATTCAGGCGACCATATGTGAGTTTGCGCACCAATTCTTCATCGTGGGTTGTTTGAAAAATTACTGCGCCGATACTTCTGCCGTTACCGTGTTCTCTGCCGCATTAGCGACGTGACTTACTAAGTTTAAGCAGCAACCCCAGGGCGCTCATCGCGCAGACCACCGCGTCCGGATGTTGTGCACCTCGTTCGTATGAAGCCGTGCCACGAACGTCCTTCTGATTCTACTTGCGGCTGAGTGCCGCCGGTTCTGTGTCGCGTTACCTGCGTTTAACCTTGAGCGCATAACCCCCCTTTTCCCAATGTGAAAGCCGGCAGCATCGAAACAATGCTGCAGGGGAAGGAGCAATGATACAGCACAGAAATGGAGGAAGTAGATGTGCTTCGCCATCTTGTTTCCGGCCGCTCGGCAGCCTGGACCAGTTTTCCTGTGCCCGAATATGTGGTGCGTTATATTGATGACAGTAAAAACATGAAAGATGTAGTAATTGGGGCGATATGGTGTCACTAGTTTTGTCGGTTTTAGTTCAACTGCAAAAATGCTGCCGTGATGCATGCGATATAGCTCTAGCAAAACGCATAACTTTCGTTCCGCCCACTTGTGTCCGGAACATTTATATATAGATTGATTTTGTTTCTTGGTATTGCAGCCATGAGCAGAAACAAAATATTTCGCTGATAGGATTCAGAACGTCAAGCATTGTGAGTCGTAGCGAAGAGCCTAAGAGGAATTCCATTGAGTGCTTTGAGAAATTCTTCACGCCATGGGCAGTTCCTGCTTTTTCCTACCGTTTCCTTTCTGGAAAAAGTCACGCACCAAGAGGTGAACAGTTTTATCGAGTAGAAAAAAGCAGTGCGTACCCTGTTGCCGAAAAGTGTGAGCCCGGCACTTCCCGAGCGCAAGGAGTCTGCTCACTTGACCTTACTTTGCCTTATTTACGCATATAATGGTGCCAGCCTGCTTTGAGAATCTTGTACCGAAACCTGCGGAACATTATAACCCGACGTTCATGAATGCTCAAGTAAATCTTCGTGTGTTTAAGACCCTTAGCCAAGTCCTGTTATTGCCTGATTAATGCTGGTTTCGAAACAAGCTCTTTCAACATATGCCTCTCCGGAACGTACCGTAGAGCTTGGAAATCCATGCACCTAAAGGCAGATGCCGTGAACTAAGCGCTTTTCTCACCTCATCACGCTCTCATTTTACTCTCATCTCATCATGATCTCAATTGTACGCGACGTGTGGCATTGCATCCGTGGGTTGCAAATGCATTTGTGTTTTTTTCCTCCCAACTTGAAGACAACGCTATCTGCGTCTTAGCGGGCGTTTCAGCTTGATATTTGTGTTTGAAAACAAGGCATACCGAATCTATGAATTCATGTCGGGCCGAAGAGGCGAGTGCACAACAGCCGTACGGAATATATCTCATACCCTGCCCGTATAACTCCAACACATTGAGCTCAGGGTCCCACGAACTCATTTGCTTCGTGTCATGCACTTACTGATATTATGGGCTTTTCTTCCAGAGACCCCCTGAATCCAGGCGATTTGTGTGAGCATCGCTCTTAACGCACGTATCAATGACGTCCTCCGAGAGAAGATTTGTGATATGACTGCGAGGCGTAGCAACGGGACTTTTTAGCGCAGCCGAGCGCAATAATAATTGCGTCATTCCATGCCAAACATCCCAGGCGTGCCGCTTGACCATCTCCAATTTGTTAAAAAAATCATGGAAACTTATCGTAATGTGCGTAATCAAAGCCTGAAACATTTTTGCAGATCAAATTTATTCGTAATGTGAGGGAAGTTTGAATATTTAGAAACCTTGAGAAACCAGGCATTGCTCAGTTACTAATATTAAATGCAAATTTTTAGAAAACACCTCAGAAATTCTTCTTTAAAATTCGCACAGATTCTGACTTTCAATAAATTCAGAGCAAGCACCTTTATACGGTATAAGTATTTCTAAAAAATCGAAGAAAAGTATGAAAATGTACCTTTTTGTCGTTTTAGTTTTAACTATCACCTCGCTTTCGGAAATTCTGAAATAGCTGTTTTGTTTTTCTGCCTGTCTAGTATATATAATAAATCTTAAAGGTGATGTAACTGCGTACATCGAAGTAAATAATATACTGAAGTTGTAAAAAAGTGCTTTCAGAGCCATAAGCAGTCGTTAATTTGTCTCTAAGTGTTCCAAGTAAAAATACAAATAATAACGGGTACCTAGTACAGTTTATTGCCTTTCATTTATGAAATTTTGATTTTTGATGTTCCGCTCTCGTGCCGCAGGTTAACGTCTCTTAACGCCTCTAGCTTCACCGCAGAACAAGACACCTGGCGTGGCACGGCAATTATGGCCAGATAAAAACATCAGGTTGTCGTCGTTGGCTGTCGTGAATTTTTAGGGCTAGAGATAAAGAAGACAACGCGTGACATTCATCGGATGGTATGTCATAAACGAAATCGTTTCTTCTTCCGAAGTTCGAACAAAAGCACTTTGGTGCGGGGCAGCCAAGAGACGACAAAATTTTAACTGGCTTAACTTGGCTAACTCTGGAATTCAGCGAAAATCAAGCACTATTGCTAAACGTCGCGGATCGTCAATGGTAGCTCCGCTACACACTCGCGGCATCCGTTCTGTAATACCCACACGACCACGTGGCTACGACGTGGTATCTTGTGATCTTACGACACCCTCATCGGATGTAATCACGTGGCTTCATATCACATCATCGGATGTTCTTAAGATCAAAGGTCAAAGATGAACCCGCAGGCCACCCAATGTCAAAAGTCAAAGGTGAACTGAAGGTCATGGGTCCAGGGTTCGACCCCATAACTGTACCACATATGGTCATACATGCTATCCTTGGTTGGGCTGAAGGTCGTTCAAGGTCCTTGTGCTGCCTACCCGAAGACTGCTTTAAATAGCGTAGTGAAGCTTTTCGCTTCAAAAACAACGGTATTCAGCGTGCTGTCTCGTAAGACCACGAGGAGAGATAGGCCACGGCCGTGGCTCAGTGGCTATGGCGCTGGGTTGCTGACCCAAAAGACGCGGGTTCGATCCCGGCCGATGCGGTCGAATGTCGATGGCGACGAAATTCAAGAGGCCCGTGTACGTTGAAGAACCCCAGGTGGCCGAAATTTCTTGAGTCCTTAACTACGGCGTCTCTCAGAGTGTCACGGATCTCCCCGAATAACACTCAGACCGAAAGAATGCACTAGGCGACAGGTGAACCCACTCAAACGCACATTTAATACACCCTACGTGACACACACACTAGAACGCAAAACTAACAAAACATACCCAAAACAAAAAGACTATAAATACACACGACCCGGGAACACTGCTACCAGCGTCTATTGCTAGCGTTCTACAGTTAGTGGTCGGCGTTCGTGCTCACTGTTGGTTCGGTGCGGCTGCGGCGTTGTATGGATCCAGTAGCCGGCGTGGAGATGGCGTTCGACGTGCTGCAGCTGGCGTTGCTGGCGGCGTCGCTGGCTGCGTCGTACAAGCTCCCGGTCCAAGCGCCCGTGGAGGTGATGCCGGTGTTGTTGGCGTTTGGGGCACCACCCGGATGGGTGGAAACAGCGCTGGAGACACCCCTGGCCGTAGGAGGTGGTAACGTCCTCCGTTGACTCCCGGAACGGGCTCAGGCACGGCAGGAAGTCCACGATGCGAAGCCGTAGAACGCTAGCTCACCGGAGCAGTATCGGGCGTCGCTCTCTTCCAGCCGAATCGTCCCTGACCCACTGGAACCTCCGCTTCTCTGTTCTTCCCACCCGTGCCTCGCTCTCCCTCGCCCTTTTATAGCCTTGGCGTTAGTCCACGTAAGCCTCGTCATCGTCCCCCCCTTCTTCTCTTCTCCACCAATCATCTCTCTCCACCTCGCCGTATGCTTCTCCACCAATCATCTCTCCACCTCAACGAATGCTTCTTCTTTATTCTTTGGTTAATCCATGTCGTCTTCTTCACACCTTTTTCCTTCATAATTTTATTTTAGACTCCTTATTATATGTGACAAGGGCCCCTCTCTCAAGAGTTTTTCCATGAAAAACTGCTCACGTCATACTCATCTTCAAGCCATCCAGCCAACCGACTATCTTCCGTGGCGATTCTGGACCCAGCACACAACATAAAGCAGATGTTCAGCACACACCAAGAGCGCACCACAAACTTAGCACACCAAACTGTTTTCAGAACACTAAAACGCCACTGCCGTTGTCCGTACAGAGTCATTAATAAACATTTTGGTGTCCACAACACACTCCCTTGTATAATCACATAGCACCAACAACAGCAGCAACAAGATAAATCCCAGAGATACGTTAATACAGCAACAACAACAAGATACCTCCCGAGATACCTAGAGCTCTTCAGTTGGCTCTACTCATGATGTCCGCTCTAAAATTATCTCTGCCTTTAATATATTCCACCTGAAATGAGTATTCTTGCAGGGCCAAACTCCATCTCATGACTTCACTACTGTTCATTTTGGCCTTGGTTAAGTATTCGAGCGGCTGATAATCTGTTTGAATCCTGAAGTGTCTCGTATAAAGATACATGTGAAATTTCATTACCGCCCACACCACCGCCAAACATTCCTTTTCAACAGCGGAATAGTATCGTTCACTAGCCGATAATCTCTTGCTTGCAAAAAATACCGGATATAGCTTCTGTTGACTTGCTATCCATTCTCAAAACAAATCCCACCAAATTCTGGCGTATCCTCTCCCCTAAACATAAATCTAATTGGTTCGATCTTGTAGGACCTGATGGCGAACCAGCTGATACTAATCATTGCGCAAAACTTTTAAATGACTACTTCTCATCTGTGTTTTCGCCTGTCAGCAATTCTACACCCAACGTTTTGCAAACCAATAGTCAAAAAGAAATGCCGGAAATTCAAATTAGCCCCGAAGGAATCTCCAAATTAATCAGTTCACTCAAGCTGTCATCATCTGCAGGATGTGACCAAATAAACAGTAAACTACTTAAAAACACTCTATCATTATCAAGCCAGATACTACACCTAATATTTACCCAATCTTTAGACACCGGAAACATTCCTGACGATTGGAAGATAGCCCGAATTGTTCCCATTTTCAAAACAGGTGATCGCGCATGCCCAGCTAACTATCGTCCAATATCCCTTACTAGCATATCTTCTAAACTTCTAGAGCACATTATATCATCAAGCTTAATGTCTCACCTTGATTCAATAAATTTCTTTTATCCTCATCAACATGGCTTCAGGAAATCATTTTCATGCGAAACCCAGCTGGCAGAGTTCACCCAAGACATCCTTAAGGCCATAGACGATAACCTCCAAATAGATGCAATCTTCTTAGACTTCTCGAAGGCATTTGATCGCGTACCTCACAACCATCTGCTTGCGAAACTTTCGTTCCTGGGAATTCCTGCTAATCTGATATGCTGGCTCGAACATTTTCTAAAAGGACGCTCGCAGTTCACATCCGCCAATAACATCCAGTCACCCTTAACAGATGTAACATCTGGTGTCCCTCAAGGGGCCGGGTTATCACCATTACTCTTCTTAATATACATCAACGACCTGCCCTCTAATATTCAATGCAAATTGCTACTCTTTGCGGACGATTGTGTCATCTATAATGCAATAAGTAACCCAACCGATAACCTCACTTTGCAACATGACCTTGACGTTATTGCATCATGGTGTGAAAAGTGGCAGATGCCTTTAAATCTTACTAAGTGCAAATCGTTGTCCTTCACTCACAAACACACCTTGACGAATCACACTTACAGCATTTCATCAGTCCCTATAACCGTTGCAAAATCTTACAAATATCTAGGTGTACATCTCACATCAACACTTTCTTGGGTCACCCACATTAGAACCATTTGCTCCGACACTTCACGCACACTTGGCTACCTGAGAAGGAATCTGAAATCTGCATCCCCTAACATAAAACAACTCGCGTATGAAACATTTGTGCGGCCAAAATTAGAGTATGCATCATCCATCTGGCACCCATGGCAATCGTATCTCACCATCGAATTGGAATCAATTCAAAATCGTGCAGCTCGGTTCATCACTTCATGTTACTCAAGAGAAGCCAGTGTCACCGCCCTCAAGCAGTCCCTCCGTCTCTCAACACTGGAATCACGCCGCGTCGTTTCCCGCCTATGCTTACTTCATACATTTTATCATAACACAAGATCACGGCACGCTCTATTAACCGCCCCACTACGAACGTCCTCCCGGCTTAGTCACGGTAACCCGATAGCACGCATCAGTGGCCATACGTCAGCTTACAACAACTCATTTTTCCCCAACGCAATAGCACTATGGAATTCACTGCCTAACGACATCGCTGCATGCACTGATCACAAAACATTCCGCGAGAAAATAAAAATTCACCTCACATAAATCTTGATCACTTCTGCGCTCTTTTGTAGCGAGTATTGCTTGACATATCTTTGTTAAATGATGTATCACTTGCTGGAAAACCCTGATATGACTACAACCCCTTTTATGTTTGTTTGTATGTTTGTTCTTTTTATTGTTATGCATGTTCCCATCATCGCAGTTGGAAACCAATATGCCCCCCCCCCCTATGTAATGCCTTCGGGCCTTTAAGGGATCAATAAATGAAATGAAATGAAATGTAGCATGCGATTCTCTTCTTGCGAGAGTACGGCTACTAAAGCTCGGTCTGATGCATCAGTGCGAAGCACAAACTCTTTATCCAGATTCGGAGCAGGCAGAGCGGGCGGTTTTGCCTTATGGCCTTTTAACATCACGAATGCATTTTCATGTTCAGCAGTCCAATTCAGCTTATTGCTTGATCCCTTCATAGTGATTTCGACAAGCGGGTAGGCTATCTGGGCACAATCGGGCATAAAGTCCCTGTAGTATCCCGTTAAAACCAGGAACGACTGTACCTCTTTCTTGGTCGTCGGTGTCAGAGCCTGCTGTATTTTGTCCAATATGTCGTCTTTCGTCGCGATGCGACCCATCCTCAGCTTGTGCTCGAGAAAAGAAATGGCTTCAAACCCCACCTTACATTTTGCCGGTTTTATGTTCAACCTGGCGTGCTGAATTCTGTCAAATAGTTTTTCCAGCGTAATGACATGTCCTTCCCACGTATATGTTGCCTCAAGGATGACATCAATATAGTATGCTACATATTGGAGCCCATCCAAAACCTTCCTCATCAGCTTTGTGAATATTGCAGATGCTCTCTTCAAACCAAGAGGCTTGAATTTAAACTGGAATAAACTAGCCGAGCACGAAAAAGCAGTCTTCTCTTTAGACGAACCTTCCATTGGTATTTGCCAATACCCTTTAGCTAAGTCAAATTTAGAAAAAAACCTTTTGTGAGCCACCTTAGCAAACACACCGTCCGCTCTTGGTATGGGTTCTGCATCGGGTACTATGATGTCATTTAGACGACAAAAATCTACGCACAGTCGGATAGTACCATCACGTTTTTTGACAACCACGAGAGGCGCATTATATGCTGACCACGACCTCTCAATCACACCAAGCTCCAACATATCCCGCACCTCATTTAAAATTGATTATTAAACTGTTAAGGTAGTGGGTATTGCTCCACGCTGATTGGTCTACCTGTAGAGAAATCTAGTCTGCAACATATGACGTCTGTTTTGCCCGGCACATCCGAAATCACATCCCCTTTGCTTTGGAGTGGGATCTTCGGTCTTCATTCAAATTGGGGTTTATTAGCACCTTATCCCATCCTACAGTTTTCTTCCCACTGCACGTGGGCACCTCGACAACATCATCTGCCTCCTCGGCTACTACTGAGCATGCTACCTTGGGGGCGTACTGTACGGGAACTCTTTGTTTGTACTTTTTCAAAATGTTTGCATGGAATACGTTTTTAGTGTCATCTATCAATAACTCATAATCAATGTCCTTTCTCTTCCGCGTCACAAGGTACGGGCCCTTCCATTGCATCATTAACTTATTATGATATGTGGGTAGCAAGACGAGAACCCTGTCAGCCGGATTAAGATTTCTGTGAATGGCTTTCTTTTCATCATATCCTTTATGGCGTTCGCGCGCCCTTTCGAGGCCCTGATGTGCAAGCCTGCATGTTTCCGTCAACCTGTCCCGTAACTCAATAACGTACGTGTATGTTGTCGTGAGATCTGAATCAATCTCTTTATTACCCACAGCTCCTTGAGTATTGCGAGTGTACTTCTAACGGTTCTCCCATATAACATCTCGAAAGGCTAGAAACGAAGACTCGTTTACGGTACATCGCGGTAAGCGAACAAAAGAGCTGGGAGATATCTATCCCAGTCAGTAGGTTTCTCCTGGCACATTTTCTTGATCGTGTTTTTGAGGGTGCCGTTGAACCGCTCTACAAGCCCATTACAGATGGGATGGAAGGGGTCGTCAGTAACTGCCTTACTGACAAAAGGCGGTTAACCTCCTTCATTAGTTCCGATTTGAAGTTCGATCCCTGGTCACTAAAAACGCCCCTCGGGAACCCATAACGCGAAAACATTTCCAGAAGACCCTCCGCTACTTGGATTCTGTCAATAGTTCTCAGTGGAATAGCGTTAGGATAACGAGTGGCCACGTCCACCAGAGTAAGCACATATCTATTGCCTTTAGCGGACACTGGAGAAATTGGCCCCACAATGTCAATAGCCACTCGCTGAAACGGTAGGTCGATGGCTGGAATTTTGACCAGAGGTACGGGACCAACTCTTTCCTTCGGAACTGTTCTCTGGCACACGTCACATGAGCGAACAAAGCGCTTAACGTCACTCTGCACACCCGGACAAAAGAACTCCTCGGTGATCCTAGACACAGTTTTTTGAACACCCTGGTGTCCGGCCATAATGGTGTCAAGTCCTACGCGTCGCATGGTCTCTCGCATATCTCTCGGTAACAGCAGCTGTTGGACCCGCCTTCCTGAACTAAATATGCATTCCCTGTGCAGAAGACCATTTACAAATTTATATTCGAATGACATACGACTCTCCTTTCTTTTCACTTTTTCCCCCACTCTTTCAAAGCAGACCTTCAAGCTCGGGTCGTCTTTTTGCCTAATTGCAATTTCACCAGGTGTTGCGCTAAGACACATCGTAACAGGAGCAGAGAGTGGACGCTGCGTTGCTCGGGCTGTCGCTTGAGCTCTTGTCTCCACTCCCGACGAGAAACTGACTGCACCTGTCTGAGCTGTCGCGGGCCTTTCCTCCTTTGGATGTTCTTCAACGTCGAGCATCCTCCACTCGGGATCGGGGTCTTCGACACTTCGTGCACCCGTAATGTTTCCCTAGATGAGATCATAGATGGGCTGGTCTACGCATTTTGCCACTACCTGCCCAGTATAATATGGCGTGGACACAAGCATCCTGGCTTCAGGAAGGTACCTTGCTGTTCTATCTACAAGAGTGACATCCGACGATTCCCCTGTAAGATCCTCGTCCTTCACCAGGCTTATCCGAGCCAAAACTGTGTTGGCTCCGCGGTCTCTAAGCACCAATATAGGACTGTTCCCTATTTGCCCAACCACCACCGGCATTGCTGCTTTCGACTTGGGTGTTTCAATCTCCGCCTCATTTTCCAGCGCCGCTTGCTCTCCTTTCAGCTGTGGAACTTCAGGTGGCGTGACAAGTTCTACCCTAGAGTCGACAACGCATGCAGCTCGGTCCTTCGTTCTGTATCGGCACTCATCCAGAGTGTGACCCCTCCTCTTACAACCTTGACACAGAACCTGTGTTTTTTGGGCAGCGCTACTAGTCCGAGAGTCAACTCAACAGTGTCCCACCTTGCCGCAGAGAAAACACCTTACTGGCGCCTTAGAAGCACCGCCATATGCTCTTGGTTTTGCCGCATCTGTCTCTAGGGTTTTTTCGGTTGGCTCCTTTGCCTTACTCAAATTTCTTATCCTTTGAGCCTCGAGGAATTGCTCTGCAGTGTCGGCGAACTTTTCCAATGAACACAATGTTTTTCTCTCAAGAATAGCGCTAGCTTCGAGCTGCAGCACACTAAAAATTGCTCTGTGGCCAGCTTGTCACGCACCCTTCAAAATTATTTTCTGTTTGACATATGAAGCCACATATCAAAATAGTTGGTCAGCCTGCAGGAAAACTGCTTAGCGGTTTCCGAATCCTCAGGGTTTGCGGTGCGAAATCTCTCACAAAAACCCTCTGCCGTAAGCCCGAATCTTTGGAACAGCGACTTTTTGACTTTCTCGTAGTCCATGAAATCAGCAGCAGGCATCCTTCTAAACACATTCAGCGCCTCTCCGACTAAACATATGCTCGATACCATGGCCCATTCACTGCGCTCCCAGCCTTGCCCCAGAGCTCTCCGCTCGAATAGTTGCAGATATGCCTCCAAATCATCTGTCTTGTAATCAAAAGGAGCCATCAGCTTTCTTGGACAAACTCCAGCCGGTCTAGGAGATTCTTTACCCGCCAAGGTACGCTGATCATTTTCCGTGATCTCCTCATATCCTCCCGCGACATGCGCCTGTCTCCACAAAATAAAACTCCTTCTCCCGTTCTATCCTTCTTTTCTCGTGTTCTTCTGCCTCGCGAGCTTTTTTCTCCTCTCGCTCTTCTGCATCGCGAGAACTTTTCTCCACTTTTTCTTCTGCTTTACGAGCTCTTTTATCTGCTTCGCGAGCGTCTGCGCATGCTCGCGCCCTTTCCTCTATCTGCCTGTCTGCCTCCTCTTTCTGCCTCTTTCTCTCCGCGTCATTGAGGCGCATCGCCTCTTCCTTGCTTAACCCCAGCTTGAACGCCAGTTCTAATGTTTTTGTCAAATTCATTATTTCTGCTGTCGAGAGTTCGGAAAGATCCCAGACAAAGCAAAAAGAAAAAATTAAATGAATCCTGGCACAGGCTCGCCTTTTTTCTTTGTCAGAGATCTCCCCGAATAACACTCGGACCGAAAGAATGGACTAGGCGACAAGTGTACCCACACAAACGACCATTTAATACACCCTACGTGACACACACACTAGAACGCAAAACTAACAAAACATACCGAAAACAAAAAGACTATAAATACACACGACCCGGGAACACTGCTACCAGCCTCTATTGCTAGCGTTCTACAGTTAGTGGTCGGCGTTCGTGCTCACTGTTGGTTCGGTGCGGCTGCGGCGTTGTATGAATCCAGTAGCCGGCGTCGAGATGGCGTTCGACGCGCTGCAGCTGGCGTTGCTGGCGGCGTCGCTGGCTGCGTCGTACAAGCTCCCAGTCCAAGCGCCCGTGGAGGTGATGCCGGTGTATTGGTGTTGGGGGCACCACCCCGATGGGTGGCAACAGCGCTGGAGACACCCCTGGCCGTAGCAGGTGGAAGCGTCCTCTGTTGACTCCCAGGAACGGGCTCAGGCACGGCAGGGAGTCCACGATGCGAAGCCGTAGAACGCGAGCTCACCGGAGCAGTAGCCGGCGTCGCTCTCTTCCATCCTAAGCGTCCCTGACGCGCCTGAGCCTCCGCTTCTCTGTTCTCTCCCCCCCCTCCCGAGCCTCGGTCTCCCTCGCCCTTTTATAGCCTTGGCGTTAGTCCACGTAAGCCTTGTCGTCGTCTTCTCCTTCTCTTCTCCACCAATCATCTCTCTCCACCTCATCGAATTATTCTCCTTTATTTTTCGCTTAATACATGTTGTTTTCTTCACACCTGTTTACTTCATAATTTTATTTTAGACTCCTTATTATATCTGACACAGGGCCTGAACCGCTTTGGGACGTTAAACCCCCATAAACTAAATTGAACTAAGCGAGGAGAGATAACCAGCTGGATTGGCAGGCCTATCACAAATGCTTTATTTTTATCCGAAAAAGATCTATGAGAGCGCGCTTCTCGGAGCGCACATGAAGGTGGGAAGTGCGCGCTGCTGTGGCAAGTAACGGCTGGTTCACATGCGAACAACTTTTCGATTGAGCGGCGCGCTGCAACGAAATATTCCAACTTGTTGGAACCTCGCCCCTCATGGCAGCGACGACTCGAAATAGGTTTTTCTGCCGCGGCGGCAGGATTCGCTAACATTTTTACTTGCAGGTGAAACAGGCTTAACGCGAGACGCGCTGACGGTGAACGCGGCCCGTTTGCGCGTAGGTGCGTCGCTCGCATGAAGGTGCTTCGCCAGCATAGTGGATCGTCTACAGTTGTCGCTGGAGTATTAATGCCGAAATTGCACTGATTAAATCGAATGTAACCAAAACATCACATCGGAAACAACCGGGCTTGTGTCTCTGACGGCCACAAGGGTCAGGTACCACGTGGTGCTGCTGCGTCGCGGATTGTTTTGACACCGGATCGTTCTGGTCGCTTCCAGATCGTCGTCTCACAAGCTCTTACGCTGGTGATTACGTCTGTCATGGCACCGACAAGAATGACTGACTGCGACAAAGCCACACCGAGCAACGGACTGACTTGGGCATGTGCCGAACTATAGCAACATTAAGAATATCGTTTCCTACGAATACCTGGTCGACTACTCAACGTTCCCATGCATGCCTGCAGTGCAAACTTCCCTTAAGAGCAAGAAGTCTACATTTCGTAGGGCCACAGTGTCGGTAGTGTGGCGCTCTGCGGTAAAGAGGTGTTAAGAGACAACGCAACTTGCGGCGCGAGAGCCCAACTTCAAAATTTCTTTTATCGCCTTAAGGAAAAATTGCCTCGATAAAAATGTCAGGAATGAAAGGCAATAAACTGCTCTACGTAACCCGGCGCTGTCTGTATTTTTACTTGCAACACCTCAGGTGGTAATTAACGAGTGTTGTCTCAAATCGCACTTTTTGGAACTTTGGTATTTTTTTTTCTTCCATGTACGCAGTTTCATCACCTGTGACATTTGTAATAGGTAGGAGCAATCTAGACAAACAAAACGGCTATTTCCGAATTTCTGAGAGGAACTTGATATTTAAAGCAAAAAAAAACGACGAAAATGGTATATTTTCATGCATTTTTAAATTTTTTAAAATATTTCCGCCGTATAAAGCTGCATGCTCTGAATCGTATCGAAAGCCAGAATCTTCGCAAATGTCAATGAAAAAATTGTGAACTGTTTTCTAAATGTTTTAATGTTTAATAATTATTGAACAATGCCAGCCTTCTCGCCTTTTATAATCATTCAAACTGCCTTCACCTCAGGAATAATTTTTGTTTTGGCAAAAATATTTCAGGCTTTCATTACATACATTAGGACAAGTTTCCATGAATGTTTTTGAACAAATTGGACATGGTCGAACGCAACGTCTAGCGAGTTTGGCGTGGAATGACTCAGTAAGGAGTAGGATTCATTTTACACAATATATTCAATATGCATGAACTGAAGCAATGCTCCTTATTTTATTCCTTTATTAGAAGGAAACGAATGTATTAATCAGAAATTGAATACCTTGTTTTATATATAAATAGTAGCCTGTCCTCGAATGGATCTAAATTTTTTTACTACCAGGGCTTATCTTATTTGCGCGTCCTGAGAATATCTAACTCAAAACTTTTCCCTGTTCGGAAAAGTGTTGATTACAGTTAAATATGCGAAGTGTAATTGAACATGCTTCTGCAGTTCTGGTTCCGAATCTGTACTGGGCTTTGATGGGTTAGGAAGAGTAGAATCGGTCTGTATCTTTAGCTTTATGTATTCTTGGAATGCATTTCAGCTTATCACGTGTGACTAACATCCTGTGCAGGCAGGCTCACAGAAAACGTAAGAAAAATATCTGTTATTATATATCTCTTCCTTTGTACATTTTCACATTATACTTCATTTCTAATGGGATATTAACTGAACTGAACATACATTGAATCTCGAATATATTTCGTTAAGGAGACAATTTATTGAAGACAAAGTGGTTGAACTGCGTAACAAACCGCTTTGAAATGTCTTTTTTTCGAGCAGTTGTTTCTGCCCGGATGAAGTTGTATGAAAGGCAGCTGTCCATGTTATGGTAAGACACATTTTCTTCCACACGGAAGCGTTTTTCACAGTACCATTACAATGCGTCGTCACCATGAGAACGTCGTTTCCTTTTTACTTCCCCATCTGTGCTGGTATTATATAGAGGTGCAGACACAAGCAAACAGAGCTCGCGATTCTCTTATAAGCGCAATCACTCCTTCCCTGTATGAAATAGAAAAGCATTGCTCTTTCATAATTCGCTTACAGTAGCTGGCAATTTGAATTAGGCAACGCGTAAAAAATGTTAGTAGGCCATATCGTGCTCTTTTACTGTTGTCTACACCTTATGCTTTTCATTTTCTACACTGCTACCCTGGCGGACTGTACAGCGAGTTAATCGGGTTAATGCCGCGGTGGGCCATATAAGAAAGAAACAAATAAATAAATCGCAGACTGTTCTGACAGATTTTATGTGTATTTTTCAGGCTGGAAGCGATCTGCTCGCTCAATTAGCGTTGTTAGTTTATTTAGCGGCAATGGTGCATTGTTCTAGCCATTTATCAAAACATAAGTGACCAAAAATATTGTTCCTTGTCCGCAAAAGGAGATATCGTTACTCTTGCTTTTTCAACATCACAGGCTCAGTTGTTTTTTAGCCTAAACCCTAAGAGAGCACAACATTATTCTGGGCATCTGACTTTCACTTTATTATGATATCACAGCCACCAAATATTTTTTCTTACGTTAAAATCATGGATTAGGCGTGCAGCCCAGGTCAAATGGATCACTGATATATTAAGCAGGTAATTACACCCAAACCAGAACAGAAAATCTATTCAATGCTTCCTTGGGTGCTGAGTGAGGTTGCGCACTCGCTGATAACAAAAAGCGTCGATCTCACCTTTCCGCGGGTGCGCAGGCTTACTCCTTCATGCTCCGACGTTCACTCCTTCTGCGGTGGCAACCAAATGAAAGCTGGACCTCTGGTTTTAAGTGAAGTGAGCTCCTAGATTAAGGAAGAGAACGTAAAATCCTGTGATATTTACAATTAAGGCTTCATCTTTGTAACGAAAAAATAATGCTTTATGCTGACTTGAATCACTAATGCAAATGTACCTAACTGAAATTATTGACATGCATTCACGCTTCCAAAAGAAGAGAAATTAAGAAATATCAATACATTTACTCGCAATAAGAACTTACTCAGAAGGTTCAGCCCCCGAACACTGCCGAATTGATGACTGTAGCTTATGAATTTATTGTAGATAGTGTGTTTCTCGAATATATCATGAAATCAAATCTATCGCGTGTGCGGGGTTGTGCTGGGTTCGATCCTGAATGTCGCCGACGACCCACTGGCGTTCTGACAGGTGCAAACATTCTCTAGCATAATCATTCTGCCCGACATTATGCACGACTTTCTCTAGATTGGAATGCTTGCGGAGTGTCGTACACGCTGACTATTTTTCCCTTTGCCCCTTCACTTTTGGCTCAAGTACCATTTCGTTATTATTTTCCTCTCTGCCCTTTATAACTACTCTTTGACAAGTGTTGAGCGAGCTCAGCCGAAGGGGCTCGCCGTTACGTGAACACTATATATCAGGCAATAAGGTTAATTAGGTAACTTACAGCTTGCTACCCTGTACGTAAAGAAGGTGTTACAGGGAGGAAATAAAAGGGATTTGAGGAATGGAAGATAAGAACACAGTTGGAAACGTGTCCGCAGGAGTCTTTAATCACTAAGAGCGGAGGGCGCTCACTGAGAGTCGATACTCCACTGCTCAAGACAGAGTCCTTCATATATTTCAAAAGCTCCTCAATGGCTTTCCTCTTTTCCTTTCCTCTTCTGTGTCATGGCGCCAACCCAGGAGGTTGTGAAAGTAGCGTCCTAAGCGTCCGGGGTTAGCCCATGCTGCCAAAATTGTATTGCGGGCAAATATGCTTAAATGAGCACAGCGTTAGCTAATCCCAGTGGAATTAGGACAATATGTGCACGCCCCCGCAGGCCACTCCAGCAGACCTGTAAACTGAGACGTTGCCAACACTGTTAATGTGTCCTGGTAGCCAACAGAAAACGATATAGTGACATTTTGTAGTGCGGCTTTTTACAGTTTGCAGTGCTGTATGTTTTTTTAAAGCTGATATTTAAGGCAAACAAAGCTACTATGCCGTCGCAGAACACAGATCATCTCTCAGGTCCCTGTTCAGTTTTGTATCAACGAGCCCTTCAAATAGCGGCCAGCTCGAACATGGTTGAGGATGTCCTGTACGAAATTCTTGCTCAATAGCGACATGTATGGCCTGAATGACCACGGCATATGTTCAAGTAATCGATGAGAACGAGAAATCTATGTAACGTGGGAGCGGGGAATATATGCTATGTGGAGGAAGGAGAGTTTCATCTGGATGAGTGCTAGTGTTCCACTCTCACAAAGTTTGGAAGAAATGATGAATAGCTTAAAAAAATATGCTTTCCAGAATGCCAGTTTCAGTACTCATTTGAGCGGTCCCAGAGATGATGGAGGCTGGGAAGAATGCGGATAGCCAGTTTCGCCCATATCTGCAGTGGCTCCTGAAAATTAAAACAATTCAGCACTTCAACCCGGATAAATCGGGGCATTGAAGCTTACACACTTTGTTATCGCCGACTGTAAGCGGAAAATTGCTTGTATAGCTTTCGTCGGTGTGTGGTTGTCGCTATGTGTTAATCTACTTAATTTAAGGTAAATATAGCCCCGTCATCGATATAACGTGGTATTAAAAATTCAATTTGGTCTTAATGTTTTCCTAACAACCTTAATCCATTTTTCAGACCGTGATCCATGGTTGTAAATGAATGAAAATATCAGTTCATTACAACACTGAGGCTAGCTTATCTTAGGGCAGATGAGTGGGTCGAACGCGGCACTGGGAAAACACGACGTTTCATTATTAGCGCGCTTGTACATGTAAACGACTACTTATACAATTCGGAAATGTCGGTGGTATTACCGGCAACATGTCCGCTACAGCTCACTTTAATTAGCGCTTTTCCCTTTCTTTGCATCCCTGTGTACTTCTGATGCGCTGCTACTTAACTACGGCAAACCAAATAGCCAAGTATTCCGGATTCCTGAACGGAATGCCCCTTCTAAACAAAGAAAAATTCGCCAGCGAGCCCTGGGGGACAAGAAAGTAGTTAAAAAAGGCGTGAAATTCGGCACACTGCATTTTTCGAAACTGCAGCTCAAACAGCTTGGCGTTCTAGATTAAAAGAATTGTTTACTATTATGACTGGTTATTGGTCTTATCGCTTGCTGAGAATAGGAATTTTCGCACTTAGGGTTATTGAAGAATAACTGTTTCAGCAGCAGGCGTCATGTGAGGCAAAACGCGATGTTGTGGTAATTAGGAGGGTAAAGCAACTGTAATTGTTTGAGAGCGTAATGCCAGCGCGGCAGAGAATAATTCGGCAGTAATTATTTCGGCCGAAATTATTTTCATATGAACATTCTAAAAATACTGGCGACGATTTCTAGATACGTGCAGCCTTTTGCTGCACTCTTCCCGAACTGCTTGCTTGTCATGCTGCGTTAACCAGGACCAACCCATAAACGAATATCTTGGAGCGCTTAAAGATAAGCTGCATGCGAACGCAACCACTAAACCTACGCGCGTGGAAATTTTTATTCGCTTGAGAAAGATCACAAGGGGCAGCCTTCTTGTATCCTCCGTGATCTATGTCCTGGCACTTCTCAGTTTCCGAAATTGTTGATCGAGCCTGCCGAACGACGGTTAACAAGCACAGCCCAATGCGTTTATCCGAAAGGCAATACGTGTTCCGTACTGCTAAGAATTTGAGGTCAGCTGGCGTTTTCAGCTCCCTGTCCTCCAGTTTTCTTTTCTTTACGTAAACGAAAAAAAGAGCCAACGAAAAAGCAGACATCCTGGCAGCTGTAAAAACCATCTAGCGTCCCCAGTCTCGCATCCGCCAGGGATCCGTTTTGGGACCATTGTTATTTTTGGTAGGTATATTGAGACTGTGGCAGGACTTTCCGTCCGCGTGAAGCTTTACGCAGATGACTGTGTTTCGTACGAAGAGGCTTCTCCAGTTAACGATAAGGTGCACCTGAATCATCAGCTCGTGAAAGTGATTACTCTGTGGGACCAATAGAAAATTCCCATTAAATTTGAAAAAAAGAACATTTTCATGAGAAGCATGCATTAGCAAAGACCTATTCAATTTGTGTATTGGGGTAATAACATACCACTTTTGAAACTAACATGATGCAAGTATTTTCGCCTGTGGATAACTGGCCGTCTTTCACGGACAAAACACATACATACTGTTGTAGCAGGTTCCATGCGTAACTTGTTTTTCTTGAACCGCTCACTGAAGTCATCGCAGTCTAGTGTTTACTTTTTAGCGTGCAATTCTCTAATTCGTTCGTTGTTGATATATGCCGTAACGGTCTGTTACCCTTTCAACTTAACCAACATACAAAATTAGATCGAATATGGCATAAGGTAGCGATACGTTTGCTTACGTTTCATATGGCTGCTCATCTGTCAGCGAGCTCTTGACAGTAGATTGCCTTCCGTGACTGCGCACAATCATGTCCGCCGTTTAAAGTTGCTCTTTCAGCTGGTGAATGGGCATTTTAAACTGGACACTCCCGAAATTTTTGCTTACTCCTTAGGTTGCAGCACCAGACGAAGGCGTGTTTTAAGAATAACCCGTTTCAACGCGTATAATTACTGTTTTGAATATTCTCTTTTCTCGAGGGAAATTGCAGACAGGAATAAAGTTATGGTGAGATTGCTACCTAGAAATCTTTACTCATGTTTGAAAAATGTCTGCAATTGCTATGAATTTGAGTGTGTTTGTATGCTAGTATCTTTGATGTATACCCTCCCTGCTATGACCTTGGAATAATTATCTGTATTTGTAAATAAGTATAATATTAAATTTACCATATTATTTTGGCACCGTTCTTAAAAAACCAACGCTATTTTCTGCTCGTTGTTAAAGCTGATGAGAGCAATTTCACAATGATCATATATTGTCAGGGTTGTTTCTTGTGGCTTCATTCTGACAAAAGCTCTCGTATTGACCGCATGTTCTTCTTCCTATATTCGTTGTGGGAACCTGTTCACACCCAATGTTAAAAGTAAAAAAGGCCAGTAAAAAATATTCCTTACAAAGTTGTTTCTGTAGATTGAAAGCTTCGTCTTTCTCTTCAAACAAGAGCTGGCCAGGATATCCTGTTGCGAAAAATTTTCAAGTAAGCCCTAAAATTGACCGACTCGTTTTCTTTATTCAGTCTAAATCATAAATCTGTTTTTAAATTATTGCTTTTCAAAGGCTTATTTTCTGATAGCATACAAACAAATGGTGACCGAATGTATGAGTGCTCGCTTTCGTACTTGCGTTTAGTGTTGCTTTATTTTCGTAAAACGGCAATACTGTGCTTCATGTGTCGATCAGAATAAGTGTTCTTAAAAGAACGTTCTGTAGCGCACCGCCCCACTAACTCTCACCCGTAACCTGGTAAATTCAAGGATTGCAATCTACAGCATGGAAAAAAGCTGACTTTGGAGTGCATTTTGACGCAAGGAAACACGAGAAGCCTGTGTGCTGTGCAGTGTTAGTGCACGTTACAAGAACACTAGGTAAAAAAAATTATCCGGAGCGCTCCACTGCGCCATCCCTTGCAGCCTTAGTCGCTTGCGGGCGAGAAAGCCTCTTAACCAATCATCAAAGCGGTCTTCTGTTCTCAGGACAGGCAGGAAAATACCAACTGCGATGGCGCCTTTTGTTTTAAGCTCTTGAATAAAAGGCTGCGTCAAATGGCGCTCGGGCTGGCCTGATATTGGAGGGGCGTGTGCGAGGCTGCTGTGCACGAAAAAAAGATATCGGGCTTTAAAAGCAAGATCCCCGTATGGCAATGAACCCCGCCATTCTTCCAGCCGCTTTCTTGCATCGAGGTACCTTCGTGTGCTTTTCTCGGCAGCGTGCCTCGAAGACATGTTCTCTCACTTCGAGTGGTGTAGAATGTAAGTCACTTATAGTCTTGGGGCTTTGCCTCAGTGCCGTGCTTAGATAAAAGTCGGCATTAAACAAAGCTGAAAATTTTTACTAATGTCTCAGCCTTATGGGCTGGTTATTAGTTCAGTGAAGACTTTGTTTGGGTACACATTGTCCCGTGTTCCCGTTTAAGTATAAACAAGTACACTATTTAAATCTCTTTCCTGGAACTTATATGGTAAGGTGCACTGTTCAGATAAATAATCACTCCGGCTCATGAAAATACGAGCTCTTGTTTCTCCTCACTTCATTAGAAAATTACGGAGGACACTCAAGAATATACTGGCGTGCATTCAGTGCGAAGACATTGTTTCATCATGAGCCCTGTTGTGAGGTTCATTAAAAATTCCTTCCTTTCTAACGATATACCTACTCATTCGCACACAGCCGCAAGGACACATATACACTACGTTCACCATTATTCGTGAAAAAACAAGGCGGTTTTTTGACCTATGGGTTTCCTGATCGCCTTGCATTCTGAAGAGTCTTGGTTCAATTCCACGCATCTTAGGAAATAATCTCATTTTTCTTTGCTTCAGACGTCTCTATCTCATGGCCTAGCACTGAAACTACGTGAAATGATGGCGACGTCATTGGGAGGTGTTAATACCACTGCTGCTGGTCACCGCCACCGGATGTAGTTGCCGATCTGCCATAAAATGCTTTCGGCTTAAAATACACTACCACAGGCTTTCCCTGCTTCGCACTTTCTTTGCTCACCGTGGCGTTCAGCTTTTGACCCCTTGAGCACGGCGCTTCGAACATATTAGATTTGCGCCGATAAATATAAGATCTTCCGGCAACTTAATTCTAGAACCACCTCCCCTGTATGCCAAGCGGAGAAAACACGCGTGTCGTCGACTCGAGTAAGCATAACTAACTTTATGCTGCCTTTCCCAGCCTACCACACCATAGACATTAAACCATGGCAGGTCTCCGAAAGAGGACATCTTTCTCCGCTGTGATGAATGCGCGATACATCTGCGCAGTATACAGCAGACTGCGAAGAAACCTGAACTGTCGACGCCTTCCCTCAAGTTTAAGGCACTGTTCCTAATACACGCAATTTATCCGGACTGTACCCATGCATACATGGATTGCGGGGTATTAACCACTAGTTCAGCTCATGCCGTTGTCATTCCGGCCAGACAGGCCCCTATCCAGCAAGAAATCTCACACCATAACCTCAACTGTGTCAGAACCCCAGCCACACTACATGCGGCTTTTAAGCACTTCGGTCAGCAAACATCTTAAAGATTGGCAAGGTTGCGCGATTCGAAACTTGCCCTGTTATGTCTGAAGCCACTGTACTCCTTTGCGGGTATGGGGAAGTTATGCCAGAGATCAGGAAAATTTAACATCGAGCATGACATTAAGAACATGTAGACTTTTCGCACTTGCTAGCAGGGCATAATGGTTTTGCTTCAAACGACATTTTCTGGCAGTACTGGTTAAGTGGTCCACGGGAGGACGCAATTGAGCCAATTCCACTGGCAAGAACGGAAGCTGCGTGGCATCTAGGAGTGCGTAGTCGCAACACGACTTCGGCTGCATGAACTGTCCCCGGAGGCTAAAAACTTTCTTTGCGCAAGCTCTGATCATTCCTGCAAACGAAGCTGCTATTCGGCCTACCCCGCTGCTACCCAGCGCAGTTATGTAGCCTGCCCCAGGAAGTGCCGTTTAAAAACGCTTACAAACATTTGATCGGAATCGCAGTTTTCAAAATGTGAGCGCTGAAAGTGGGAAGCGACAATTCCGCACCCACTTTGCGCCTGCCATTGGTTTAGCAGTGAACGATTATCCCTGGGTTACAGAGAACTAGAATATTGGGTAGTGTGCTCGCTCCACGGCGGCTCAATGGGAAACGGTAGCCTCGCGAAAGTCGAAAGGTTTCTGCTTCGTGCCGCCGACACGAGGTGGCACCACAGTAGAATTTACGGTAGGATTTGCCGTCGCTGTTACTGAGCCTTGCGTATTTGTGGGCTCGTTGCTGTTCTGTTGTGTGGTGTGCGCTGGTTTGCTCGTTTCTCAGGGGTCACTTCACGTTTCATTAACGCATGAAGATATGTTTAACATTCTTTACGATTGGAAGACACAGGTAAAAAGTGGTCGTGGTTTTCTGAGTGCCTCAGCAGCCATTGGTATTTGTGTGACTATTTTCAGCGCACTTCAACTGTTGCATACCTGACTTCTAGGAAAGTTGAAGTACAGATATTTTGATGAATTCAAAGCTTAGCGAACATCCTCTTGAGAATCTGTTCGGAATCATAAGGCAGTCTGCAGGATGCAACTAGCACTCTACGCCAACCCAATTTTTAACCCTAGTCAATAACCTTTCATTTTATCGGCTCTTATAATGTGTATAGCAAGGTAATCATCCTGACACAGTGCTAGATTTTCTGCTAGACTTTGAAGACGGATGAGATATGGAGCATTCCCAGATAAGTGGCCTTCAAATGAAGTGTCAACGACCTCCACTCAATAAAACAATTCAGCTTGTATGCCTGCGCATGACCACGATGAGCACGTAGCTAAATGTGACTATAGAATTGTTTTCTACGTAGAAGATATAGTGAACTAGAATACCAGTATTATAGTTCACTATAGTCGCAGGGTATGTTGCATGGAAGCGTGTAATGAAGACAAGTTGTCAAATGTGCATAACTTTCCTTACAATTCACCCGATATAACATTTTTCTTTGCGTGGCTGAAACAATACCGCGACCACAGAGGACTGCTATATACATCGGCGCAACATTATGGCTTTGGGTTGAAACTTGAAAACCTCTTCACAGAATGCTTTAGAAGAAGTTGGTTACCCCGTTCACGCAGAAGGCCTCTCTGAAGTAGTAAGGATTTGCTTAATTGTCTATAGACTGCACTTCTCTATGTGAAACGAGTTAATTAAAAAAGCAGAAAAACGCGAACGGGAGAAGCACCTTAAATTCAGCCGTTTCTAACGCTGCTCTGAAGTGCTAGAACAAATTGAAGGAAAAGGAGGCGAAATGAGCGAGCATAAATCTATGCAGTGATGACAAATCTGCCTCATTTGTTTCAAATAATAGCAGTGGCTGCATGGCTCTGCAAATAAATATGAAGCAATTGTTACTGTTGGGTCTAAATGGCTTGCGGTGCAACGTGAATTGTAAATGATGTGTATACCTCCCCCCCCCCCCCCCCGGATTTTGTCTCACTTCCGTGCCTTTCGTCTCCCTCTGTTTTCTGTGTGCTGCACAATAAAAGTAATTGTTGCCACCGACACACTTTTCATTCCGCGTTTGTCCCTGGCATGAATCAAATTCCGCTGCACCACATGCTACTACTATTGACGTTAAGTACCGAAAAACTGTACAAACCCTCGGTATGCAGTGCATTATATTCTCCTGCAGTAATAGATCATGCAATGGCCCTTGCGGACCTTTGAGGAATGAATAAACATGCGCACATGCCAGAAATAAAGTTCCATTCAAGATTCGCTTAGCTATTTCGCCGACACTTACGCGACACTTACGATAATAACTCACTCGGGCGGCGCGGCTAACATGGCTACTCGACGCCGACAGAATGCGCCACTCGTTTTTACCGGTGAAGACACGTGCAGCGCCACCACGCGCCGCCGCGCCCTGTTGAAACCTGCGGGGCCACCCCGAGCCGTACCTGTGAGCACACTAACCAATATTCTGGTTCACTTTACGTGGGTGGAGATTGAATTTATGTCCGCAAAGAAACGGCCCGAATCGCGAATGGTCAGTCGGTTCAGGTGTCACGTGACACGTCCGCAAGCCTCTGCAGACGTCGAGCATTCGGGCACACCAAGCGGACCACAGTACACCATCCGCGCGTCTTCTTCAACTGGCTATGCATGCGTTGCCGCCGCGGTTAGAAAAGCTCTGCTACGGAGATTCTCAACATCAATACCTCGCGAAAGTGCCTCGCTGCGTTAGATGTGGTGCATAAAACTTTCGAAGGCAACAAGAAGCCTTTGGCAATATTATACTATCTTCCAGAAAAGCAGCGCAAAAACACGCGGACAAAGACGAGACTACAAAGACGGGCGCTGATTTTCTTACAACAGCTTTTATTGTGAAAGAATTCACCCTTATACACATTCTGTACAGCCGTGGCTATCGTTCACGGATGCGCGAATAGGTCAGCCCTTTTTGAGAAAGGGCGATAGGGGCGATGCGGACACAGCCCTCCCCCAGACTACATATCTGTTCAGATTCTGCGATTTCTCTTGTTATGCGTTCTTTGCTTTTTCTGGTTACAGAGGTGTCATCAAGTGGAGGTCAACAATCTTGGCAAGTGAGACAGTGAATTGCGAGCAAACTTTCAAAATCTTTTCCCTCGCGTGAATTTCTGACGTTCCTGGCATGCTCTTAACCTCTCGTTCACGCATCTTCCAGTTTGCCCAACATACGTTTTCCCACAACTTAAGGAAATTCGATAAACTACACCTTCTATGCATTCAAGAAACGGCTGCCAGTGTCTTTTGCCACAGCCACGCTGCTGGGTTGCCTCTGGATGAGTTATTCTGCAAATTTTGGCCAGCTTGTGAGGAGCAGAGAACACGACTTTCAAGTCGTAACGCAGGGCTACCTTTTTCATATTGTGCGACAGTGTGTGTATGTAAGGTATCACCGCGAGCTTCGACCTACGCTGTGCGCGGGAATCGCACGTTTGCACCTTACTGCGCATCTTTTTTCAGGAGGCCTTCAGAGACTGAATCCAGGAGGTGGTGAGGGTACCCAGCGCTCAGCAGTCTTCGAGCTTGACGGTTGAACGCTTCTGATATAAGATGCGGGCAGGTTTTGCCGAGAGCGTTCTTGAGGCATGACATGACAATAGCTCGTTTAACGAGCTTTGAGTGGGCGGAATTGAAAGGCAGAAGTAGTTTGTTGGCGCGCGGCTCATAGCGCCCGCAGACACCATCATCTTTCGTCGTCTCGTCTTCTTGGGCAAAGCCAGGTGTGGACTAAGAGTGTATGGGTGTCGAGCACACTCTGTACAAGGAGCTTTTCGAAACGAACACAACAGCAAAACGGCGCCTTGAGGTGAAAACTCCTAAAGAGCGTTAAAGACGTGATGATCGCTTCGTCACTCAGTGGAATTTTTGCTTGAATCCCATTCAGGTTCCATCAAAAACAAAAAAAACTCGGGAGTAACGCACACACGCCAAACGAACAAAGAAAACGTGAAATGCGTGCATGCACAAAGCAGCACGCACCGAAAGAAGCGCAATGCGTGACGCGCACCGCAATTCAGCCTGGACAAGAAGTGCGCTGAAACGTAAAATCGGGCACGTAGTACAAAGCCGGCTTCATTCCGGGTATCTAGCCAGCGAGCGAGTGCACGGTCCATCTTCAAACGAGCGGTCTGAAATAGTAGCCGGCTGGATGGATGGATGGAAGGTAGGAGCATCCCTTTTGAAACAGGGCAGTGGTTGTTGCCACTATGCTCAGTTTTTTTTCCTTTATTTTTGTTTACTCTGCTTTAAGTTGTTAATACAATTCGCCATTTTCTTTGAACAAAATCGTCTTCCTACAGTTTAAAACTTATGTCACTTCTCTGCTTTTGTGCCACCAATCCTCCAATCGCTTTTTGCTAATTTCCAGCGCAGATTGATTTACATGACTATTGCTATCTCTAAACCCTAAGGCCTCAGGAAGAGTGACTGTGCCTGCATCGACATCAGGATGGATACCATCGCATTTTAGGATGAGGTGTTCTATTGTTTCTACAGATTTACCACACACAGCGTATGTGTCATCTTCTTTGTTAAATTTTTTTCTGTAGCTGCGCGTTCTAACAAACCCCGACCTAGCTTCAAAGAGAAGGGCAATGCCTCTTGAGTTATCATAAAACGTTTCCTTCCTGATCTGCCATTTCCAGCATCGATATAGTTCGACACTATGCTTCTTTTCATTGAATCTATCCAATTTTTACCTTCGACGTTTTCAACCTGTCGTTTAATGTTCTTTCTTTCTCCTTCCTCGTCTCTGGCAAACTTACTGGCCAGCTTTCTAGTTCGTTTCCGCCACTGAGTGTCAACGCACTTTCTGTACAGGTATTTAAATACCTTAGCTGCCCAACTGTTCTCATGAAATTTCCTCAGGCGTTCTTCGTATCGTACATTTCGTTCTTCGTATAGGCGTTTTCAATCCGGTGCGCTACCTAGCGGCACTGAACTCTGCGCATGGCGCTCAATGTTACACAAAGGAGTCGTGCTTGCTTCATATGGTAGCGATCCTGTCCGCTCGCCTGAACCCACCTTCACGTAAGTGAATCTACTGCTAGCAACCACTCAAGGCAATTAAAAAGCCGCCGCGGTGGCTCAGTGGTTATGGCGCTTGGCTACTGACCCGAAAGACGCGAGTCGATTCCGGCCGCGGTGGTCGAATTTTGATGGAGGCGAAAATCTAGAGGCCCGTGTACAGAGCGATGTCAGAGCACGCTAAATAATCTCGGGGGGTTGATACCTTCACTATGGTATCCCTCATAGCCTGAGTCGCTTTGGCACTTATACCCCATAAACCAAACCAAGGCGCATTAAACTACTGAAAGGACACGATCTTGAGCACAAGAATATAGACCCTCTCTGCTCATCCTCTGTTCTCCATGAACGGTTTCATATTGTGTTCCATTTCTCTTAACTCTTCTTTCCACTCCCTTCAATCCCCTCCCCACGTATATGGTAGCAAATCGGGCACTGTCTCATTAACCTCCCGGCGTTCGCACTATTGTCGCTCTATGTGTCTGCACATGCATTCAACACCTAGATATCGGCATCACAGCACAGAATTTTCTCTGCACTAGCTTCAATTATATGGCACTCTCTGCATACGCTTGTCCTCCTAATTCGTAGAGACATCACTCGGAGGCTTGCGTCACCCTTCAGTGTTTTAATACATGCGCTGTTCTGCGACGATGCTACCTTTAACGAATTTGAACAGGATACTTTCAGACACCTGCTATTTTCATGTAAAGAAAAAGGCAGAGCTTGAGTGTTGCATGACGCTAAGTTATGGAGTTCTGTGGGTACTGCTTAATTTTTAATTTTCATATTTCTTGAAGAACTTTAACGTACTTTGAAATATTTTTTTTCTGATTAGCCATGCCTTGATGTGCGAACCCCTAAAATTTAGTTTGCCAATAATTGTTGGGGAAAATTACTAAGCCGCTTTCTTTTCCTACAAGACGGTGATGTTTTTATAAGAGCTGTTAGGCTCTGCAAGTGACTTGAGAACACAAGTCATTAGTTTTAGCGAACCCTATATTGAAAGAGGCATTCCCAGATAAAGATTAAAAGACGGAATCAGCAAGGAAATGAAGTTTTGGATTTGTAGTCGCTTAAAATGCCTTAGTGTACAAATAGACTACGGTTGTTCTTTGCGCCTACCGAGATATCTCAGCGCTCCACATTTTTAGTTCCAGTCCAGTAAAACAAAGAACCATACTTCTATTTAATTTCTGTAGGTTAACAAGAAAGGGTCGCTTTTCACCCCGCATGGACTGCAGGAATTTAAAAGCCATTTATGAAACAAAAATAAACGGAGCTAAAACGGCAAGAAGAGAAAAACAACGACAAATGCAAGAGCCCGAGCTGTCTGTCTAACGCTATCAAACTTCTCCGGACCGAGTGCCGTAAAAATCGGAACCGCTTCTAATTGCGATAAGACTCAGCGTACTCTTGTCGCAGTCGCCGTGCTCATTACCTCAGCTAGTGCTGCGGCTCTGCTTTTGGCTATGGCTGTTCTAATTGGATCGAAGGCATAAAAATCGTTATGTGGCATTTATCATCCCGAGACTTTGTCACAAGAACAGAGAAATGAAACTTTTTTTTGGATCTAGAACAGGGCTGAGGTCGTCAAGCGTATGATCTTCTTTTCGTCCCCTCAAGATCATGGAGGACGCCGAACGCGCTGCTCTGTAATCAAGAATAAAGAGCAGTCGTTAATTGGGGATATGTTTATATCAATTTTCCACTTACCTGGGGCTAAATAGAGTAATCTAAGCCAGCGCACTTTACTATATCACGCTTCGTTCGTACGCTGCTTTGGGACGCCATATAACACGATGCGGTAATTGGAGCAGTAAGCACCCCCGCACCACTCCTAGAACGATAGAAAAGGGAAGAAAGAAGCTACTGTTAGAGCTCCCTCTACAGAGAAAACAGTATTTGGAGGTCCCTATTTCGAGGTTAGGACTCTCTCTGTCTCTTCCAGTTATTCTTTCGTTCGGTGCGAGCGCAAAGGGATTCCCATCAAGCAGTGTCGTCGGCTACCTTCATGATTACATGAATGCTACTGATCGATTACCTTGTTATCTGTATACAAAATTTTCTCGGACTTCCAAAAATGCTCGATTGTATTCCTGGTAATTCATATTTCTTTAATTCATTTCACTTTTCTATTTTTTATCTTGATTTAGTCTTCTCACACCTATTTTTCCCGCGCAACTACCTCATTGCGATTATCTACTGAACCTTGGCCAATACCCCTGCGTGGGTGTGTGCCATGCTTACTAAGGAAAAGAAGAAGAAGATAGCTTGGCATTTCAGTGGAAGGTAACGTGCGTTTTTAAGCTCGCAAGACACATCACTTTTAACATCGGCGGATTATGAGCACCTTAAATATTATTGGAACAGGAAAATTTGTTGCTCTCGGCAGCTTGAAGTATCACTGACGAGGCTACGCTGCCGCATCCCCCCTCTAAATTTCTATTTACACAAGTCGGGTTTGGCGCTCTCTCCCCTTTGTGCATTTTGCCGTGAGCCAGAATCCATTGAACATTTTTGGCTGTATTGTCGCCGATTCAACTCACTGAGAAAAAGGTTGCTGGAGGAGCCCTTGCAGCATCTTGGCCTTAGTTTGAGCAGCCCGCTCTTGCTATCATTTGGCGCCACCACATTTGGGTTCAGCCACAGATCTGTTTGCACCGCTGTTCAAAATTTCCTGATAGAATCTCACCGACTGCCTTGCTAAGTGTTTCAACCTTTTCTTTTCTATCAATTATTACATTTTGACTAAATCATTAATATTTAATCACTCTCTTTATTATTATTCTTAAAATTTTAAAATCAAAACACTCATCCCTTTTCTGTTCATGACGAAAAATTCACCGGTGTTATGCTCCCACGTGCTTGTCCTTTTTGTTAACTGCGTTCAGGTGAATAGCCACCCGATTCTTGGCCGATCCCCCAGCGTGGGTATGTGCCATCTTTTGATAGGCTAACAACAACAACAACAACAGGTGCACAAAGGGTGATGGATTGCAGCATGGTAGCACGGGAAGCAAAGAGTTTTATTATACATATAAGAGAGGGCTCCACCTGAACATCAGTCGCATAAGTTTTTTTTTGTGTGTGCAACGTACAATTTCCAAAGACGCCGTTCCTTTTTTTTTCGAAGAATAGCCGCCTGGTTATGTAGCCATTTGCATTGTCCATGATGGAGAGAAAAGAGAAGCAAGAAAGCTTACGAAGCAGATGATGTCCTCTTCTTCATACTCTAAAGACTTTATATTTATTTCTGGTATGAAGCACTGCGTCTAATATTCGCCAGGAAAGTGCGGCGCAAGTGCAATATGCCGCTGTATCCCTACAGTGCAAATATTCGGCGACTTCTGTTGGCGAGGCACGCCAAGAGGGTTAGTTCATTCGCATCTCATATGTTTTGGGGACTGTAGTCGTTTATACCTTCAAACATTCTTTTTTCATCCGCAAGAGTTGCACCTGGTAACTTTTGTATTGTGACAGACTTCGCCACCTCTACCCTAGAATACGTGGTCTTAAAACTAGCAAGCATATTTTCCTTCCCAGTGATATATGCCTGAAAACTCAAGCAATTGTCCTGCCTCATAAGGGCCTCAGAAATAAGGGACACATAAGTAGGTCATGTACAGCAGTCAACATTTTCAAAACAATCGCGCGAGCGTCGACTACCCGGCGCTACTGCGCCGGGAGGCGTCAGTGAGAGAAAGAGGGAGAGCATAGCCCCTATTCCACCTGCTGGAGCGAACGTCCCCTGCGTGGTTGTTCTAATCAGTGCGAACCAACCAATGCTCATCGTCGGCTGTGTTGCATCGGATTCCTAAGAAACTGCTACCAACTCGGATTATTCCCGGTATATAGAACTTGTGACATTTGAAAAGGGCACACGTGATAAACAGCCTAGCCTTTGCAAGAAATCGTTTTCTTTCGTTTCCAGAGTCCTTCATTTGCTTTATGGTTATGCAACTCTCTCTAAAGTTTGGTTTGCGGATAAAAGCGGCCGTTCGTGGCGCCACCCCGATCGAGCATCAGCAATGGGTAGAGCGGCCTGGTGGTGTATGGTGTGGTTGTACAAGAAGTAATTTCTTCCACGCGCGTACTGTTATTTGGTCTGTTAATTATTCATAGGTGATTGAAGTGGATGTGCTGTATGCTTTGTAGTTTCGTAATCCGAGTCCGCTTGACACTTTTATAGAGCTCTCGTTCTTTCCAAGAACGATAACAGATTGGAACAAGTTACTTTACGATGTATTAGCCTCATCACCACGAGAAACTTTTATCCGCAAAATGTTCCATGTAGTAAGTTAAGAAAATCACGTCTGATTCTTCAAATATCTGCTTTCTTGCTTTCTGCACTTACACATAAATGTAACCCGATCGTCCTTTATAAGCTGATTTGTTCCGCAGAAACTTTACTGCGTGTACGTATACGTTTTTTTTTTGTTGCTGTTGTTGATATTGCAATCAGTTGTGGGCAAATCATAGTACATGTCCTGAGCCCGCTCCTGCCTTGGCTACCAAAAGAAGCCGGAAGTATTGAATAAATAAAGCAATAAATAAATAAAAGAAATAAAAGAACAGCGCCATTAGCGCAAAGGCTGGCTCCGTGTTCGTGACCGTCTGGGTGCTGCGTAGAGAATTTTGATGCTTACAATCTTTGTCCGTAAGGTTTCGAGACTGATTTCTTTTCTTCTCTAAAAATGATTCCGAAAATAAATGTTGGTCTGTAGGTGTAGCGCCATCTTTTGGGGCTAACCTGAGCTATTTATGTTATTTGCAGTCACAGCCGCTAGGCAGCACTACATGAATAAAGATACGTTGTTATTATTCGTCTGCGCATTCTACTGTGAGTGAATGTGGGGAGATGGACGTCCACCTCGAACAGCGTATAAGCATAAAATTCTGCGGGAATCTCGACAAGACAGACACGCAGACCTATGAGCTCCTTCGTGACGCTTGCGGCAACGAGACATTATCGCGAAGCGCGAGTTTTCGAGTGGCACAAGAGGTTCGTTTCGGGGAGAACGTCAGTGGAAGACACAACAAGGCAGGGGTGCCCTTCAACCTCACGGAATGAAAACAACGTGGCTCGGATCAAGGAAATCTTACAGCAAGCCCGCACTATTATAGTCCGCATGCTATCAGATGCTCTCGACATTAGTAAGACAACATGCCACCAAAATTTGAGTGAGAACTTGAGAAATCGAAAGCTAAATGCCAGACTTGTGCCGCGCTCGCTCACACAGGAGCAGAAGGACACCAGGGCATCAGTGAGCGCTGATTTGCTCTCCGAGGCAGAAAGAATGCTGCATCTGCCGACAGCATCATTGCTGAAGACAAAACATGGTGTTTTCAATACGATCCTCAAAAAAGAGAGAGCACCGAATGGCGGTCCACAAGCTCTCCGGCGTCGAGAAAGGTGCGGCAACTCAAGGCCAAAACGAAGACGCTGCTGATAGTGTTTTTCGGCGCCAGAGGCGTCATACACCACGAATTTGTCCCACAAGGGCAGAATGTGAATCACGAGTTTCATATCCGTGTGCTCCAAGACATGCGCGATGCTCTGCGACGCCGTTGCCCCGACTTATGGGCATATGGACAATGGAGCCTTTTCCAAGAAAACGCAAGGCCGCACACTGCTCTCAGCGTGACAAAAGTTCTGGCCAAGCACAGCATTACAGTGCTTTCCCATACGCCATACTCGCCTGACAACTGCCCATGAGATCTTTTCCTGTTTCCTCGTGTGAACAGAGCCCTAAAAGGTCGCTGGATGGGGTGCCTGGAGGCCATTCCAAACGCCACGACAAAGGAGCTGACAACCCTGCTAAAAGCAGCGTTTTCCAATGGTTTCCAAGACCTCAAGATGTCTTGGAAGCTGTGTATAGACTGCAAGGAATAATATTTGGAAGGGGTGCTGCACAAAATATTTCAATGTCAAACGCATTTTTTAATGAATTCAGTCTCTGAACTTTACGGACAGAGGTTGTACAATGACGTTAAAGTACTGCTGAACAGTACTCTGAACAGCATGCACATGAAGGAAACGCAGTGCGCGGTAAGGCAAACCCAGCGTTAGCAGGCGGCACTCATTGGTTTACGCTCCGCTTCGGTTCCTCACCGGGGTTCACTGGAATCGACTGCAGTTTTTACACCTATCTACGTTATACAGCGATGCCCTAAGCACTAGCAGGCGTGGAGGTTATAGGATGGTTTGAAGCAAAACATGGTGTCATTCCAGGCAGTGCCCTTTTTTAGTCTTTATAGCCGTAACGTACAGACAAAAGCGAGCGATCTATTTTGTCACTGAGGTTCTCCGTCAGTAGCTGAGTCTTTAGCGCCGTCGATGGCCGGGTATTTCTGGCAGGAGAAACCTGGAGCGTCCGCTGCTGTGCAGGCATCCGAAGCGACACGGCGCCACTTCCCTGGTAGCCGAATGCGTGGTTTGTTCTTTGTTAAGCATCGTGAAATCCCTTCGAATACCCTGGGAACAGCGTCAGGTTTCAGCTTGGGCAGCTCACGTCTCTGAGAAAAAGCGCCCTCCTTCACAACGAACTCATAGTACCGAAAGATGTGAGTGGTATTAAAATGTTTCTCACAAACGCGCACGTACGGGGAATCAAAGAAAAGGCTACTAATATTATTTTGGAGGATTGCGCATCTCCTCTTCTCTCACAGTATGGTGTCAGACGGGAAAAGAAAATGTGGATGGTTTTTCGCCGTTGCCCATGTAACGGATGAGTGGCCGCACGTCATGCAACAAGGTGAAGACATCATTCACAGCACGCGCTTGTTTCACGACACAGGCGTGCACACACTTCTACACTGCACCTGACAAAACGCTGCAAAAAGGAAACAACGTAATGACACACCGCAAAGTGATCAGCAATGCACCCTGGCCAATCCACCGCCTCGGGTTTATGCCATTAAGCCTGAGGACGTCATTATAATCGAATGACGCTTTCTGCGCACAGGCGGCCTCCCAGCCACTCCACCGCTCGCCGAAACATGATCTGCTGTTGAGGACAGCGCCACAGCACTGCCGTGTTGGGCAGAGTGCCAAGCTCCACCATTGAGTTACGGAGAAGTGTCATCACCACAAAGCTATTGAAGGACTCTGTCGTTGCTAACGAAAACCTAATTTTAGACTACCCATGATATTGGCGCAATAACTAGTTGAAGCAAACGTTATCGAGCCTCTACCTGCAAACGCTACAAGGGCTTAGTGTCGTGCCGAGCTACAAACACGCGGCGGGTAGAACATTAGACAAACAACGTCCCCGCTTCGAGCTGTTGATTAATTTAATCTCGCCCTACCGTATGCTGCCCTTCTTTGTTAGCTCACTTGTCAAAGCGACTGCTGTGGTCTGGTTGTAGTCCGGGTGCGAACTCCAGACCAGGACGATTTTTTCTTAAACTTCTTAAGCTTTCTTTGCAGCCATATGGCTGCGCTGTGTGATTGTCAATGAGTAATCACTATTTTATTACAAATGTACTTGATCTTGGGTGATTCCCCTAAACATTAAGCCAAGGTGCAAAGAAACAGACATGGATTCAGGATTGTCGCAATACCTTGAATAAAAACCATGGCTTTGAAAAAGACGTCAGTTCCTGCTGCATAAAGGAAACACACATGAGAAGCACAACAGACAGGAAAATTAAAATTGGCAACACAGTGCTTGTCGTGTTTCTTCACTTAACGTATATCATTAACAACGTTGGAATAAAAGCATGTATTGATATTTATTTATATGAGCGAAAATTTCGGCTGAGCATGTTACCAGCACTTTTCCCTTGAATAATCAAAACTCCCCTAAAAGTTATCGAACGCACCCTCAAAAGCTGCTCAGTTTCCATAATCAATATTATTAAGATTTAAATGTGCTCAGGGCTTCTAACAAGTACGTGCAAAACTTTCTGACTGTATGTTTGGCAGGGGCGTAAGGTTAAACAAGGACTAGAGGAAGAATGCCTTGAACTAATAGCAAAAGGTGATTTTTCGTGTTAAGTCTCTAGCAATTATTACCGAAATTTGCAGCGTTTTTGTCGTATTTGTACTTGTTAGGTAGCGTTTTTATCAAAGTCTGATGGGGCGAGGAAAAAGTCAAGGATTCATTGCAGCCCTAAAACAGTAAATACATGCAAATCATGCGATCTCCGTGGCTGACTTTGATGAGAGCGGATCTGAAAGCAATGATACACTAGAAGAAAATAAGTAGCACGCCGTTAAATGTATTCTGCGAGACGCCGCAGTTCTTTCCGCAAGCATGTCTTGAAAAAAATACTGACAGCAGTGAAAGCTCATAAAGGGAGTGAGAACGTCGAATGAAGCGCTATTATTTTTGCCCGCTATCTCACAAAGGGGAGATAATTAGAATTTGCCTTTATACCAACGTGGAATTCTAGCTGCGTGGGAATAAATTCTGGAAGGAGGCAAAGTACATGAGGTAAAACTAGGCCCAATAGGCCCTAAATTCGAAACCGGTGGCTCGTATCGTTCAGGTTAATGATAAAGCGAGAATAGGAAAAACGGTAGATACTAAAAAAAGTTTCATATGCCACTATAAAGCCGCAATGTAACGTGAAAAGCAGCGAGGTCTAAAGCCATATTGCCGCGAATATTTGCAGTGTTTGTTCGTTTTTCAAATCTGCCGACACACCATTTTATCGCTTTGTTTGCGACGCAAGACGCGACTAGATTTATCTCGATTGATCGCAAGAAGCGACTAGATTTATCTCGATGGATCGTAGCCAGGCAGAGCTGATTCTACGTTGTTCCGGAATGTTCTAGTAACTTTGCGCTCTTTATCTCGAAAGTTCGCTATCAGCTTTGAATTCAGCACGGCCGACAGCGGCGGGCATTCTGTTCGACGACCGCCGAGCACGCTTGTCGCTTCGCTGCCGCCGAGTGATTCAGTCCATTTGGAGTGCAAGTCAGCCCAATAAACAGTTTTCTTTTAGAAGACCCTTTCGTTCGTCTTCATCGCTGCTTCGACTGCCGTCACCACTACGTGACATCTGATGGAGGTGCGGGGTAGCCTTCAATGTACCGGACGCCCCCTTCAAGTCGTGAAACCAGCCCTCAACGCTTCGCACCCGAGGACGAGCCAGCAGCTCAGCGAGCCAGCCGACATCTCCAGAGAGAAGAGCCTGAATTCGGGAAACTGCAGGACCGCACCAGACAGCGAAAAGACGCTGCTACGAGCAACGCAATCTCGCCGAAGATGTCGACACCGATCATACTACAGCAGGCGCGGGTGCCGCCAACTTTCAATGGATCCCTAGGCGAAGGCCCTGAAGAATGGTTGGATCAATGTGAGCGCGTGGCGTCATTCAACAAGTGGGATGATGCGGCAAAAATTGGACTCGTGTTCTTCTCATTGGATGGCTGCGCACGCACGTGGTAAGAAAACTATGAGTCGTCCCTTAAGACATGGGAGCTATTCAAGAGAGAAATATTGAAGGTATTCACCAGTGTCGTGAGGAAAGAAAGAGCCGAACGACTCCTCGAGTCGATGATCCAGCTTCCGAATGAGCCCTTCCGCGGTCACGTCGAGGAGAAGAAGCGCCTATTTCGACGCGCCGACCCCGGGATGACCGAGGAAAAGAAAGTTCAGTTTTTAATGCGCGGCTTAAAAGAACAACTCTTTGGCAGCCTCGTCCGCCAGCCACCAAAAACAGTCCAGGAATTCATGCAAGAAGCCTGCATGATTGAGAAGGCCCTCGACTTCCGAGCTCGGCAGTACAACCGCCCTTCCTCTCCCTGTGCAATCCGTTCGGACACGCCGACCACCACCATCGATAGCTTGCGGGAAGTTATCCGCGAAATCGTCCGAGACGAGCTACGCCGATTACTGTCATCCTCCCCACAGCCACAAGCAGCGACTCTGATGGATGTGGTACGAGAAGTGCAGCAGGCACTTGGAACCCCCACGGCCACAGAACCCCAGGCCATGGCCTACGCCGCTGCAGTAAGGACTGTTCAGCCCCAGCGACAACCCCCACGTCCTCCCCGAGATGAGCCAATTGTTCGACAACGCCGCCTCATAGCCCCCGCCCGCCCAGCCTATGACCAACGCTCAAGCCAGAGGAAATGCGACGCCTGGAGGATTTCCGATGACCGACCGTTGTGCTTCCATTGCGGTGAGGCCGGCCATATTCTTCGTCACTGCCCGTACCGACGTATCGGTCTTCAAGCATTTGCCTTTAACGCCCCACGACCACGCTTCGGACAACGTCCGCAGGAAATCGACGAGTACCTGCGTCGAGAAGAATACACGCCGAACCGCTTTTCGCGCTCACCATCGCCGTCAACCTCGCGCTTTGCCTCGCCACGCCGCAGCTACGCAGCCGCGGTACGAGGAAGGTCTACCAGCCCCCGTAAAGGAAACTAAAGGCAGCAACCTCTGGAGGTGAGGTTGCTCAAGAGCGAAACGCCAAATATCCTCCACCGACCACGCCCCATGAAGACGCCGCACCCGCGACGCCGCATGAAGAACCAACACTCGCTGCACCGGCGCCGCACACAATGAGAACCCCGGCCACGACGCAAGCTGCCTTGAAAACGACGCCGCCACCCAAAAGAGCTTCGACCACACGCCCCACTCGCGACTCGCATACGCGAAGAAGCAGTGACCCGACGCCGAGAGCGACATGCAATGCAAGAGCCAGGACCTCCGACTTAGAAGTGACTGTCGACGGCCGGAAAGTTACCGCTCTAGTCGACCCAGGAGCCGATTACTCGGTGATGAATGGAACATCCGCTGCGCAGCTGAGAAAAGTCACAACGGCTTGGGACGGCCCACAAATTTGCACCGCAGGGGGCCACCTCATTACGCCATCAGGACGATGCACAGCGCGAGTGACTGTCAAAGAACATACCTATTCTGCGACCTTTGTTGTGCTACCGCAATGCTCCCGCGAAGTGATCTTGGGTATGGATTTCCTTAATGAGCATCAGGCGATCATCGACGTGCGATCCAAGCTGATCACGCTTTCGTCGGACCAAGCCATCGCTTCGATGAAAACTCGGGAAAATCACGTTGTCCTGAGTGTCCTGGAGGATGAAGTGAGCGTCCCACCCCGATCAAGCGTTATCGTGACCGTAGGCGCCACGAAAGCCATTAACGCTGAAACCATCATCGAGGGCAACATGCAGTTACTCCTAGACAGAGGAATCAGCATCGCAAGAGGCATCACACATTTGCGCAATGGCCAGGCCGAAGTACTGCTGACAAACTTCAGCGAATACCGATACATTAACAGAGGAACGACGATTGCTTTCTTCGACGAAATATCCAACGTACGAGACTGTTTTGCCCTCTCCGACCCCTCCGCAGAAGATTCGCCTGACCAAGAAGGGAGTGACCGTTGAGAACTGGTGCAAGGCGCGCCAGTTTGACTGTTGGGACGCGGTGTCCCTCGCCTCTGTGAGGCGGTCGGCTATGCCGGCCGCGGATAGTTGTGGCCGTATACTGACTTTTGTTTGTACCCATCTGTAAATAGCCTGTATAAAAGTTCGTTTCTCACTAAATCGCTTCGCCTGCAAGTCATATCATCGAGAAGCCTTCAAGCGGTGCATCCAGTTTCTGGAAATCCCCGGACCAACACCACCGGCAAACCTTTACTGTTGCCTTCCTCATTTTTACCTGCTAGTCAAGTTTGCTGCCGCGGTCTTTCATAGCGCCGGATTTCTTGATTTGTCGTAGCACCTATTGACCAAAAAAGTGCAAATTGCGACTGTGACGAAAGGAGATACTCAAGTAGAGTGGAGTGCTGAGCGAATTGGTGCATATGTGCAAGAATAAAGCCATCGGAAACGACACAGACAGTGTACAGACACACTGGACGATTATTTATTCGGACCATCGCCATCGTGTCTCGACGTCAGCAGCCTGAAACCATGCTGCAACCAAATCGTCGTCTCCTTACTTGAGTCGCCGGGATGGCAAACTCTTTCCGCCGGGCCACTAGGAATGAAGAAAGAGATCATGCGCCAACGCCAATGACAACGAAGTACTTGAGAGTGCAGGCTGACACTAATGCTTGATATTGCTCAGAGGACAACCACAACAACTTGAGTTTGAAATGCGGCCGGTGGCCTGGCATCTCGGCCCGCTGGTTCAGCAATATTCTCGTGCAAGAGTCTTTGTCATCGTCGCTTCCCACGTCCCAGCAAGCCATCCTTCAACAATTCTTTTAATGTTATATCGTAAGCAAGCCTTTCGTCACAACAAAAGAAAGTGGTTGTGGCTCAAGTAACCCGAGCCAGGATACACCGAGCGAAAACACGGTTAAGCATCGTAAGATAAGGTTTGCTTTGGCTCATCTTTATTTTTCAGGACTACAGCGAGAGAAAATTGTTCCAAATAGAGCAAATCGAGTCATTAATCACGTGCCGTATGTGCATGAGCGAGAGTCCAGAGCGCTGGTCAGCGTAGCGGCGGGCGTGACTGCCAAGCGCAAGAGTGACACGTCACATGCCGCAACTGGAGAGGAGTGGCCAAGCAGCAGCAAGTGCAGCTGTCGACGTGACTGCCAAGCGCGAGAGTGACACATCACATGCCACAACTGGAGAGGAGGAGTGGCCAAGCAGCAGCAGCAAGTGCAGTGGTCGACGTGACTGCCAAGCACGAGAGTGACACATCACATGTCACAACTGCAGAGGAGGTGTGGCCAAGCAGGAGCAAATGCAGCGGTCGACGTGACTGCCAAGCTGGAGAGTGACATATCACATGCCACAACTGGAGAGGAGGTGTGGCCAAGCAGGAGCAAGTGCAGCGGTCGACGTGACTGCCAAGCCCGAGAGTGACACATCACATGCCACCACTGGAGAGGAGGTGTGGCAAAGCAGGAGCGAGTGCACCGGTCGACGTCACTGCCAAGCGCGAGAGTGACACATCACATGCCACAACTGGAGAGGAGTGGCCAAGCAGCAGCAAGTGCAGCGATCGACGTGACTGTCAATTGCGAGAGTGACACGTCACATGCCACAACTGGAGAGGAGTGGCCAAGCAGCAGCAAGTGCAGCTGTCGACGTGACTGCCAAGCGCGAGAGTGACACATCACATGCCACAACTAGAGAGGAGGAGTGACCAAGCAGCAGCAAGTGCAGTGGTCGACGTGACTGCCAAGCACGAGAGTGACACATCAAATGCCACAACTGGAGCGGAGGGGTGGCCAAGCAGCAGCAAGTGCAGCGGTCGACGTGACTGTTAAGCGCGAGAGTGACACATGACATGCCACAACTGGAGAGGCGGTGTGGCCAAACATGAGCAAGTGCAGCGGCCGAAGTGACTGTCAAGCGCGAGAGTGACACATCACATGCCACAACTGGAGAGGAGGCTTGGCCAAGCAGGGGCAAGTGCAGCGGTTGACGTGACTGCCAAGCGCGAGAGTGACACATCACATGTCACAACTGGAGAGGAGGTGTGGCCAAGCAGGAGCAAGTGCAGCGGTCGACGTGACTGCCAAGCTGGAGAGTGACATATCACATGCCACAACTGGAGAGGAGGTGTGGCCAAGCAGGAGCAAGTGCAGTGGTCGACGTGACTGCCAAGCGCGAGAGTGACACATCACATGCCACCACTGGAGAGGAGGTGTGTACAAGCAGGAGCGAGTGCACCGGTCGACGTCATTGCCAAGCGCGAGAGTGACACATCACATGCCACAACTGGAGAGGAGTGGCCAAGCAGCAGCAAGTGCAGCGATCGACGTAACTACCAAGCGCGCATCTGTGGCGTCGATGAAGAAGAAGATCGAGGCACTTGCCTCGCGCGATTTTGCACATGCTGCACGCCTCCGCTTAGAGGTCAAATCCAAGGGCCAGATGACTTTTTGGCTCACTATTAGAGGAGTAGAGGTTTTTTTGCTCTAAAAAGATGTCTTCGCATATTATTACGGCCTCCTGACCTCCCATTACCCTAACCACTTGCATCCGGTAGTATGTTTTGTACATCTCTGTTTTAACAGTATTACCTGTATACTGTTGACATCTCTATTTTCGTCGTGTTTAATTCTTGCTGTGTTTATATATATCGTTGTATTTACCTACACCCCTCTGTAACACTTTTACCCTGTGTGTATCAATAAATAAAGAAAAAAAATAGACTGAGGAGTGAGGAAGCCCAGGAATTTTTCGTTTTGAGCGTTTTCTTGTACCGCTACGCTGCATATAGAATTGCGCAGGTCCGGTAGTTGGTCGTTTGTCCTACTATTACCCAAACAGGGCAAGAAAAAAGGGACAAACACTGAAAAACGCATACACATGCGCTGTGCCTATCTTTTCTAGTTTCGGTCTCATTCTGGAGACCCGTGCATCTGTGCTATGCTAGTGCACGTTAAAGAACCCCGGGAGGTCGAAATTCCCAGAGCCCTTCACTACGGCGTCCATCATAGCCTGAGTCCCTTTGGCGACTCCCATAAACCAAATAAACCAAATAAAACCTTCCTCTTGCTCTCTTTCGTTAGAACCATGTAACAACTGGTCAGACTACTTTCCGCGTTGCAAGTGTCGTAATTTGCTTTTGCGCGCCAATGTACTAACGTTTTCCAATCCACTTTATTTCTTTATTGAAACTATTAACGAAATTCTTTTTGGAACTACTCGTTTTTTCTCACGCCACTTATGAAATCGGCCTTTAGGACTGCTTTATGAGGAAATTAGTGAATAAATTTCATACATTACACCGAGGTCGAAAGCTGAAAATCGAAGAGGAGCACATGGTGTGAGCATGCTTTTAATGATGACGCGACCAGAATACGGCCGCAAGCTGCACAGTCAATGTCGTTATCTTCTTATGAACGCTTTTTACCTCTTATAGAACACTGTCCTTACATTTTATATTTTGCTTTCTCATTCTTCATGTTTTTGCCCTTTCAAATAGTTGTGTACATTGTTTACAGCCACGTAATGATGTTAGATTTCATATTTATCGCACCCGCTTATGAAATCGGCCATTGGGACTGCTGACGAGGAAATTAGTCAATAAATTTCATACAATACACCGAGGTCAGAAGCTGAAAATTGAAGAGGAGCACATGTTGTGAGCATCCTTTTAATGAAGACACGACCAGAATAGAGCCACAAGCTGCACAAACACCCTCCTTTCGCCTCTTCTACCTTTCACCCAAGCCGTATTCATGGCCGAGCTTGGCGATTCCAACTTAACATCTGGGGCAATTGTGTTCACCTCTTCGGTCCACCTATATCGTGTCATAGCACATTCACCCGAACTGCCCATTCAGCAAAGGCCAAAGTGGACGCAGCCTTCTCTTCTTCCTCTGAGCATAAATGACCGTTAGCCTGCTTGCAGTGAGCAATAAAGTTTTATCTACACCGGGCGCATAAATGTGCTCCTTGGTGCACTTGCTTTCGATCCCTTCCTACGATGTTATCAATGCAATATTACACGCGAAACATTTTTAAGTTCACCGACCCCGGATCAATGCTTAGCAACAATTATTTCACCCTGCATAGCAGCAGCTTCACCCTTGTTTGATGAGTGCAGCTTGCATAGCACCGTCATTTGACAGTTACCACCACCGGCTGTTGAGAGTTGCTATCCAAAAAAGTTAACCTGCACAACCGCCGTATTAAGGAGAGAAGCGTAACGCAATAATGTCCAGAATGACGAAAGCGTCATTTCAAGCCGACCCACACGCTCTTGTATACGCAGTATTCTATACAAGAACAGTTAGAAAAAGATATTATCACAACATGTAAACTAAGAACGCATATGGCACAACTTATTCTTCACGACTGGCTGTTAGTTATTCTGCTGAAGAAGTAAAGCAAGGTAGCATGACTTTCTCAGCATGCTTATTGGTGACAAAAAAGAAAATACATTCACAAATGCTAAACGCAATTCGCTTTGAAGGCTATTTTTGTTTTCACCGCGCAATTCAAACTCTTTATGGGTACCGCGGGAAAAATTATTTAGGGGCTAGAAATTCACAAGCTCTTTCAGCTACACGAGTAGACCAAATCAAATCAAATCAATATCAAAACATTTTATTTCCAGAGCGTGTCCTGTGGAGACAGAGACTAAAGGCTGATACAGCATGACGAGGTCTCTGCCCCCGTTTTGTTCATACAGCGTAGCAAAAGGGTGCACTCGACCTAGAAATTTCGGTTTCACATTCGACATCCAACAAAAATACCTTAGAATTCAACAGGAAAAAAAAAACAAGCAATACTACTCATATACAAAGTAGACAAAAAACAAGTGCCCAGTCAAACTTCATAAGAATTATGACGCATTACAGGCATTCAGTGAGCACTGATGCAGCAGTGCACACTCCGCCTAAAAACAAAAACAATAAATCAGAGAGAATATGCACATATTATAATAAAAACAGTCCACAGAACGCATGCGCTTGTCACAAGAAAAGTTCTATACATTCTTTTTAATTGAGCAGGACTATCTGTCCAACTAATTCTGCCGTCATGTTTATTTCGAATTTTGATTGTTTGGTAGGTCAATGACTGTTTACCGTAATTTGTTCTAACCTTCGGATGACTTCTTGTGTAATGTTTGCAACCGTACTGGTGATCAACTTTACGCCGATATCTTTGTATATGTGTGTATGTGTTGAATTATTTTATAAAAGTATATTTGGTTTTCCATGATCATGTCGTGCTTTGCAAATAGGTCCCAACTGCGTAAAACGTGGATGCCTCCTATATAATTTTAAAAAATACGTAGCATTCGTTTTTATAATACCACCAACTTATTATAGTTAGGTAGAGTACTGGTGCCCTAAACTAGCGAACAGGAGGAAATCTTTGAATAAATTAAGGTGTAATAAAGAGATTTTATTAACCAGAAAGGTATCATTGTCGAGATTATTCTAATGCGTCCGATCGATCGGGCTGTATCGGTGGCCGAGTGCTCTTCATGGCATGTCCATGTCAGAGATTCCTGAAACTAAACTCCTAGAAATTTCTGCTCGGATATTTGCTGAATGTTCGTTGTTCTGTACATATTTTGCATCACATTTGGGTCACGTTTATTTGGAGGAGGAAATATTATATTTACTTTTAGTGGTGTTTAATTGTAGGCAGTTTTCAATCAGCCATTCAGAAGGTGTGTGTAAGTAGCGAGTTGTCATTTCTTCAATTTCGCGTTTCGTTCGTGTAGAAAAAAACACGTTCGTGTCATCCGCAAACATAACAATAACGGGAGTGTTGGCAATTACAGTAATGTCGTTGATGTATAACAAATCAGCGTAGGCCCTAAAATTGATCCTTAATGTACTCCATTATTTACGCTCTAAAAAGTAGGGGAGTAATTATTCACATTCGTAAATTGGAAGCGTATGTCTTTTATTAATTTAATCTTTAAGATAATCTTTTATTATTTCAGTGAAGTGGCACGTGTACCATAGCATTCCAGCTTATGAAACAGTATGCTTTGATTAACCGAGTCAAAGGATTTTCTCATGTCAAGAAATAACCCTAATGTATAAACCTTATTTTCAATACCCTGTATGAGTTTCTCCTTTAATTGAAGTAGTGCTTGTTCAGTGAATTTAGATTTTTGAAATCCGAACTGGAAGCTAAGTATAATACTATATTTTTCTAAGAACTTTGTTATGCAGTCATTAATAGCCCACTCAAAAACTTGCAATAAAACAGGTAATACTGATATTGGTCGGTAGTTTGTAAGGGCGTTTCTGTCTCCTCTCTTGTATATTGGCACAACATTTGCCGGTTTCGATTGGTCGGGATAGATACCTGTGTCGAACATTAAGTTAATATGTGCGAGAACAATTTTTTAACAACAGAGACACATACTTATTGGGCTTCGCCTTGATTTCATCTTATTCAGCGGCCACATCACTTTTTGTTTTACTGAGTAAATAATCAGTGTCTTCCGGAAAACAAGCGAAATCGGCACAGGACTAATGTGTCTTGTCGATTGTCTACCGCCTGCGGTTGAGTTATCTGCACTCCCTGACTGTATGAAATACTCATTCATCATTTTAGCCAGGCACTGTCCCGCTATGAGATTTCCATTTACCTCAACCTCTTCTAGGGGTGTCGTTACACTCTTTCTGCTCGAGAGTTTGTTCAGTTTCCCAAGTTTTTTGGGTTGGTATGATGGCGGCAAAAGAAGCTTTGATAATAATTTTCTTTCGCATTCTCTAAGTCTGTAGTTAGTTTGTTGTGGACCTTTTTCAAATCATTGAAAAGGTTTACATCCCGTGTAGCAATAAAAGTATGGTACATCTTATTCTTTTCTCTTATTCGCCTGTAGGCATAGCAGTAATCCATGGTTTTTTTATTGCTTTCTTATTTTTCGCCAGCATAATAAAGGAAACGCTTCATCATAACAAACATTTAACTTGCTTTAAAAGCTTTCGTATGCTTCATTAGGTTCATTACTGTCATACAAATCGGCCCAGTCTATAGCCTTAACTAAACAGAAAGAATTCCTGAGCGATTTGTCGTCTACTTTTTGGTACTTTTTTACCTCAGGGGCGTTTCTGCGTGTAAAGTGACTAGTAATACAAAACACGGGCAGATAGATGATCGCTTATGTCGCATGGTGTAACTCCACCCATTAGTTCTGATATGCTGATATTCGTAACACAAGTGTCTATGGTTGTAGCTGTTTTAAAACTAACATGTGTCGGTACAGCAACCAAATTCTCACATCTATATGACAGAACTAACCTCTTATATACCATCGCGTATTGGTCACTACTAGCTGTGTTTATGTTTATGTCAACAACGATAAAGAAAGGTAACCTACTTGTTTGAAAAAACTGCCATAATTCCTCAAGAAAATCTAAAAAGGCGCGTTTACAGCCAGCTGGATGTCTATAGATGGCGGCAAGCTGGAACTGAGATTTTTTTATTACCAAACATTCAACACTTCCATTCTGAAGTTGTGTGCTCCTCGAGGATGCTATAAGCTTAGCTGGGCTTAACATACACCGCCACACCACCTCCCCTTTTTCATATTCTGTCTAAACATACGAACGCGTAATTGTGAATTACTGGCGTTTCATTATTGTTCGTTAGCCAAGTCTCTGTAAAAACAATGGCATCAAACTTCATCCCGAGGGACTCAAAGGGTATTTGCAAGTTGTCTAGTTTTCGTCTTATGCTTCTGATATTGAAATGTATCAGCGAGAAATTAGATTGGTCAGACCTAAATGTGGTATTTAAGAATTCTGATGTGTAGAAGGTATGCCTACTCATCAATGCAACAAAAATAAAGCCTTGCATGTGAGGTAACACGTCTTTAGCTCATTTTCGCCAAGTCATAAGAGCTCGAGATTCGCAGAATAGTGCTGCCTTCATCTTTCCTTGCTAGGACCTTGCCACCAGCTGCCCATACATACTTCTTTTTCAGCTTCTTTTTCTTTGCCACTTTTACCCCAAGCAACTGCTTGTTGTGCCTCTACAAATTCCCGTTGAAAAAGACGGCGGTACTATCACTAGTGAGGCCCATCTCTTTTGGGTCAATTCTCATTTTCTTAGCCTTGGTGAGTATCGAGTTCCTCTTTTTGCGTCCCACGAAGCGAACAACGATGTTCATGGTTGTTGAGTTCCAGGTTGGAACTCTTTGACAAATGTCAATGTCACTGTCTTCGATTACCTCTTTTATTAACACACAGATTTTTTGAACGGCTACAAGAGAGTCACACTCATGAAAGCATGAGAGTCATGAGAGCATGAGAGTCACACTCTTGAAAGAAGATGAAAGTATGAGACGATCTGCGCAACTCGATCACGTAAAAAAGCGGCTACTTTGTGAGGAAGGATTGTGAGATGTAGCTCCGCAGTACGTTGCACTTGCGCCACGTGCGCTGGAGGCCACTTCTTTGCGATCGGACTTTTCGAAGCCCGCGTCTATTGACGCGAGATGACCGTAATTGGTCCTGTCGCAGCACTAAAGGTAACCACATTATTTTGTAGCGGCACTACGCCAGCCACTTTGCGAGGTCAGCGTGGCTGCGGGCTGAGCAGTAGCACTACCGCTCTGCCAGCTGTGCGCATGCGCGGAATGACGTCATAGCCCGCAGTTGGTGTGCGCGCCGCCCGCCTCGACAGTTGTGCGCATGCGCGGAGTGACGTCAGAGCACGCAGCTGGTGTGCGCGCCGCGCGCATACATTACGCTAGCATTTCGAGCCTTCAGCCTGGCGGCACCGTGGCAGCTGCTGGAGGCGGACCGGCGGAACCGAGTGGGGGAGGACTGGAGAGTGGGGAGGGAGGAGAGAGCTAATCCACGTCCAGGGACGATGAAAAAGAAGGAACGCCCAGCGAAACGCAGCGGCGAAAGACGGACTTTGCAATTAGACTGAGCGAGTTGCACTCGGCCAGTTGTAGCTATCGCGTCACTTCAGCTTTAACCAGAGCCAAACCCCAGCCATATTTAATTCTAAAAATTTATATAGCGATTACCAACCGATGGCTACAAACCTATAATTTCACCCAGGTGCCTAACTATATTACCTAAATGTTAATTATAAGAAATTAGATAAGATTATTCCCCTCTTTTCTTACGTCCGCTCAATCTCGTATAACTCTGGTTTTGCAGCCGTCTTCATACGTCAATCAAAAAGCATATTCTTAACACATAGTGGCAGGCTTCCCATCAGAAGTATTCAAAAATTCATGAATCACAGCGGCTGCAAAAACACAGGAAAGCACGGGCTGCGCAATGTAAGCGCAAGGTAAGTGTCCCAGAGGAGGAAATAATTAAATTCTCTACATGTAAGCGTGAAAATAAGCCTTTTGTTTTCTTGATTTCTTTTTGAAGATTACAACCGTAAATGTTAAACTGTACTTGTGCTCGGACCGTTATGCGCAATTGTGATAGGCCCCGAGCAAAGGCCACATGGGAACATGTTTTTTTTTTTTCATCCACTACGGGGTTCGCCCTAGTCAGCGGCTAATATCTGCTTAATTTCTAAAAAATAGTCAATTCCCTTTGTGAAACTTCTTTCTGCTTTCAGGTATTCTACATCGGAAACCAGCAATTGCGTTCGGAGTTTTTTTTTGTCACAGATTATTTGTGTTTTTAAACAAAGAAATTTATTGCAAAATTGCAATTATGTTCTGTTCTTTCGTATACTTCTTTCAAAAATACAGATCGACCAGCAGGTAAAATATAAAGGTGCACCCAAAAAAAGACACTTTTTGAGAGCAGTGTATGAGTGTCCTACATTATATTTTGCCCTGAGAATTCTTTTTATGAGAATGTTGTGTTAACTCAATAGACATACCGGCCGTTTCAACTGTGGGGCACCTGTTTTGATAACAGGTGCCACTTCTTTGATACTTTGCTGCTCGCCCCTCACACTCACAGCACTCGACCAAAGCGCTGTCGATAACAAAATTGCATTCCCGCGAATGGAATGGACCATGAACTACATATCATGGCATTCTGCCACTTTTTTCTTTCTTTTTGTACATTCTCGAAGCACATTCTGTGTGACCTGGCGACGCACATGTGTTATTAGCGTCGGTGCTATATTCGTGCTGCCGGTCTCTTTTAGTTATTTTCACGCGACAATTTTTTTTTGTTTTCTCTTTGCGTGTTACAATAGTACTACCAACAGCGTGTATTGCGACCAGGAAAGAGTGGTGCACCACAGCGGGCATGGTTTTCCAGTAAATTTTGGTTAATTCACACAAACATCATGAGACGGCAACGACAATTGCACGAGCGTTATATTTTTTTTTTTGTTGCGTAGTTGGCTTGTATTTAATTACGGTGCAGGCTGAAGCCTTTCGACTACTCAGGAAAGTTCCAAATCAGAGAGAGCACAGGTCGGCTCTGAAAGAATCATAATATCTAAAATATCAAAAAACTCACAGGATGGTTACGACTATGTAACGCGATATTGAGCGATAGATGTTTAGGTGTTTAGTGTTGAGGATATTTTGAGGTAGAAAAGATACAGTTACCGGATAAGGCGCTGATGTAGTGCTCAAGTAATGCATCCCATAACTGGCAGGCGGCTCTTCAAACAGAGGAACCCGTAGGCTGATGCGGCCCAGGTTGTGCGTGATATTATGTGAGTGCATTGATAACTCACATTACCACGGGCATATTATGTCCTGCAGTAAAGTATAAGCCACAGCATCTGTTCAAGCAATTCGTATTAAAAACACTTCATTGTGTGAAGCTTGTTGCGACATTATCTCGAATGATTACCATCAAGATCATCAGCCTGGCTACCCCCACTGCATGGCAAAGGCCCATCCCATGTCTCTACAATTAACCCAGTCCTTTGTCAGCTGTGGCCTCCGTATCCACGAAAACTACCTAATATCCCCAGCCGACCTAACCCTCTGCCGCCTCCTAGTGCGCTTGACTTCTCTTGGTATCCACTCCGTTACTCATGAGTACCAGCGGTTACCTCGCATTCCCATTTCACGCCTTGTCTAAGGACATTTCTTCCTCTTGAAGACTGGAGTTCGAGTCCCGGTGCCGTGGAGCGAATGATTAAGGACATAATAAATTCTGACGGGTACTCAGTTGGACGCAATGGATCGAGTATTAGTGACTAAATAGAGACGCGGATTACCTAATGTCTTTATGAGTACGGGTGCAGTGCTCGGTTCAAAGCTGAAAACAACTACTGAGGCGCGACTAATTGCATTTTTGAAATTCAGTTTTAACAGAAAAGGGCCCGTATCATTAACATGCGTACACGGTTTTGCGGGCTGTTGAGAAGCAGTGGCACTCAATAAGCAAACGAGGTACAGTAGCCAGGAGCGTGATTAGGCAGTGCTGTTCGGTTAAGTCGCGCAGTTTTGCATTTTCAGGCATTCCTTCACTACCCGTTACCACACACACATATGCAGACCTAGAGGCCTAACTTCTCGCCAAACGTCGTTCAAATTGGGCTAGTTGGTTCTCCGCAGTATGTATAAGGATCATGCATAAACACCAGTAAAATGTCGTTTCTCCGTAGCACAACGGACCCGCCGCGGTGGCTCAGTGGTTAGGGCGCTCGACTACTGATCCGGAGTTCCCGGGTTCGAACCCGACCGCGGCGGCTGCGTTTTTATGGAGGAAAAACGCTAACGCGCCCGTGTGCTGTGCGATGTCAGTGCACGTTAAAGATCCCCAGGTGGTCGAAATTATTCCGGAGCCCTCCACTACGGCACCTATTCATTTCTTCTTTCAGTCCCTCCTTTATTCCTTCCCTTACGGCGCGGTTCAGGTGTCCAACGATATATGAGACAGATACCGCGCCATTTCCTTTCCCCAAAAAACCAATTAATTAATAATAATAGCACAACGGCTCTGCGGCACTTGCATCGCAGTAGTCAGCACGCCCACCACGTGATTCCCCCGCCTCTCTCTCGACCAATACTAACAGCCCAACGTTGACATTAGACTCCCGTTTCTATAAGTAAACTCAATTTCCGGAGTCGTCAATTAGTTCCACCGCTTAATTTCTGTGTATTTTTAAGGGGTGACAACAGTGTCATCTACAAGCAGAGCAATGTTTACGGCAATTTGCTCGTTAATTTCTGGCAACTCGACTGCTCGCAGTTACAAAATGGCGAATATATGCTTTAAGTGACTAAGTGAATTATGCTCTTTGACTGCTCAGAGCCGACATGGGAAGGAAAACAAAGGGCTCATTATGACATGCGTATGAAGGAAGCCAACATTCAAAGAAACCATGGAGCATAGGGGAATGTTTCTTTTTTTAAATTATGGTGGTCTGATTGGGAAGTTAGTATTGTAATTATTTAACGCTGAAGATAACTTATTAGAATGTAGAAGAAAAAGAACCACTGGCCACCAGTGTAATTCAAACCAACGATCTCCACTTTTCACTTCTGGTGGTTTACCAACTGAGCACCGGCAGCGGCTGCCCAATCTTCTACTTTCGGAGCTTTTTACGTTGCTTGTTGCCTAACCTTGAGAATGTTCACCAGCGCCATCTTCATCTATAGTGGCGGATGTAGTACGTTCTTTTGTTACTGCAAGTGTCACGAGGCACGTGATCGAACAGTGAGGGTGGAAACTAAGCAATAACTCTCTGATGGGATTATTACCACAATATATCACCGCAGAAATTCGGCGTTTCATCCGTAGAAAATACTATTTAGACGAAAAAAAGCCAAACGTGCGCTCCAAAAAGAAAAGAGAAAAAAGACGGAAGGAATTTTAAAAAGACCGAAAAGTGGAAGACCCCTAAATGACGAGTTTAACCTTTTTGAATATTTAGCTCAAGCGACTAGAGGCTCAAATATCCTTCGCGTAAGTGAACTATCTAGGCCAGCTGTGTAGCACTATAGTGTGCAATAACTTTTGATTCCTGAGCAAGCACTGAATGTAGGACTACCACAGACGGCCTTGGAGACTGACTACCGGATTATACTCAAAATAGCTTCTACTTTTTCGTGACGCGTCACAGCCGTTTCTTTGCCGCTGCAGCAGTTACAGTGACATGTTCGGAAAGCGAAAAAAGAAAGTTCAGCCATGAATGAAGAAAGGGCATTACACACACACACACACACACACACACACGCACGCACGCACGCACACACACACACACACACACACACACACACACACACACACACACACACACACACACACACACACACACACACACACACACACACACACACACACACACGCGCGCGCGCACGCACGCACGCACACGTACACACACATGCATAAATGCATAAATGCATACATACATACATACATACATACATACATACATACATACATACATACATACATACACACACACACACACACACACACACACACACACACACACACACACACACACCACACACACACACACACACACACACACACACACATACATACATACATACATACATACATACATACATACATACATACATACATACATACATACATACATACATACATACATACATACATACATACATACATACATACATAAATTTTATTGCAAGATGTATATATGAAGCACATAGCATGTGCGCGCAGAAGCGCAAGCGCTTTTGGGCGGGCCACGGCGATCACAACAATGCGCTTTGAATAAAAAAGGCTTTATGTACACAACTCTCATTCATGGCAAAAAGAAGAAAAAAAGATAGCAACGAAACAAAGTCAATATTCGGCATATTGTTCAGCCATCGAATTACCGATTCATAATATTGTAAAGCAAAGCAAATCAGCAGTCAATAAACAGTACACAAATTTGAATAACAAGATATAAATTACACAACCACTCAGTTTTTTCTTCCATAGCAACATTCAACCCACGCTTTCTGTCCAGATTTCAAAGCCCTCATAGAATCACAACCCAAAACCTTTGCAGGTAGTTTGTTAAAATAGAAAGGTATATAGAACTCTCTCATCCTTTTACCATAGTTGTTATAAACACTAGGAACATTATAACGCGCTATGTGCCTAAACGACAATGGTGTTTTGTCTGCCTGTTTAAACTGCACTGAAAAGTAATTTCAAAGAACTCGCACTTGCACCTACAAGTCATGCAGAAGAATAACTCCTGCTTTAACCAATGGGGGGTTGTCGTCGGACTTCATATTAGCAGTGCCGTAGAAATAATTAGTGGGAATTCTGCACAGGAAACTATCAACCTTATTCATCTTACAAGGCGCACAAGAACCATACACTGAAACATTGCATCTAAGGACGGATCCTCCTTAAGATTTATACACAGTCTGACGCAAGTTTACAGTTGTAGTGTATTTTATACGGTAAAGCTGCACAGAAAAAGCACGGAGTCGTTTTAATAAATAGTAAATTTTGGAAGACGAACTCATGTTAGAATCAAGATAGAGGAAGAGATATTTCACACTGTTCGAGTGGGGTAGCGGCGAACATTCCCAATTAGCACAGTTGCTACCATGCAGGAGAACCGATGGCGCAAGATCAACATTATTGTTCGGATTTCTGAAACACATTAACCCAGTTTTCTTTTTGTTTATATATATTTGATTTCCAGAAAACAAGTTCTTATCTTTTGTTGATATCGTACTGAAGTAGTTTGAGTGCGAGTGGGCTCAATTCATGGGATATTGCTAAAGCTGTGTCATCACCAGACAAACAATTTCGCATTTAATTTTAGGTTAACCATATCATTTGCATACATATCAAGCGAAGATGGTCCCAGTAAAGAACCTTGTGGAACGCCGTACTGAATATCAGAAAAAGTGCTAAATTATTCTTTAGTTTTACTAATTGTTTACGGCACACAGCGCGGCATACCGCGTGGTACAGAGCCCACGCGAGCCATATCATTGTGTTCGCTCCGTCGCATCACTCGCCTCAAAGCCCCGCCTCCCTCTCCCTCTTGCTCCAAGTCAAAGAAACACCGTGACCGAGTTCGTTTTGGAGTTTTGGAGCACAGAGACAAGCGGGCCTTGACGGGCGAGACGTGTGCAATAATATTTTGAACGGTGCGTGGTGGTGTGTCTGAAAAGGCCGGAGCAACCTGGAAGGGCATCACACCGACTTGGCCCAACACACGGCACGTGGCAGAATAGAGCAAGGCAGAAGCGTTTCTGCGAGCCTCACGCGGTGAGAAGGCGAACAGAGCAGTAGTCCAGAGTAGACCAGAGCAGGCGACCGAAGTAGTAGTAGTAGCAGTCGTTCTCTGATGCCTGCGATTTCAGAGGTCGGGGGCAGGCTAGCTGGCGAGCGTGGGTGGACAGTACGGGAAATGGTGGCGCGTGCATATCCTGCACGGGAAGAACCTCTGCCTGCCACGAGTTAACATTGGCTCGAGGGCGTATAAGAGGTAAGAGAGTGCGCAGCAGTCACGTTGTGACGAAAGGTAGTGTTACACAAGCGCTAGCCTTTCAGCACTGTTACGACAAACATTGTTATTGGCATGGAAGAATGTAAGACGGCCCTAACATTATTGAAGAAACAAAACGAAGAAATATTACACAGCTAGCTTTTAATACTCGAAGCAAAAAAATAGCAAAATACAAAGGCACATATAAGCATTTCCCTGTACATGGCGTATTATCTGCGCATAGGCGAGTTCTGTACCGGGTTATTAACAACAAATAAGCGCGCTCGTGCCAGACTTCCGTGCGATGAAGAGCCAAAACAGAAGCGCAAAGCTTTTAAAATCCCCTCCCGAAGTGCATCCGGCATAAAAATAACTAGGCCGCGTATATGAGTGAGCACGTTTTATAAAACCATGGTGCCTAGTAACGTTCGTTTGAACGGCCGTGAGGGAGTGCGTTGTTCGATTTGGTCTTCGAGATGAGTCCGCACACCAGGCCTGGTTTTGCAATTCCATCTACACGTACATTATTTTTAGCCGGCAAAAGATTTGCGGGGCACCGTGATTCGAACTGCGGTCCTATTGTACACTACGCGAATTCTCTACCTCTGCACCATCGCTGCACCGCGGAAAGCATGATGAAGGAAAAGTAATGTAAACAGAATAAGAAGGGGGGGGGGGGGGGGGTTGGCATGAACTACGTGCAGAATAAAGCCAATTCTGATACCGAGAACTTGGGCAGCATTAACGGAGGGAAGAAAGATTTTGCAGCGTGGCATTCACAAAAAAAAAAACAGAAGCTTCCTATCCGTCGAAATGATGTCCCGCCATTCTTACGAAGTACAGAGGAGGCTAATTTCCCACGAGGAAGCTGCATTTACTCGCTGCCTACTTTGGTGTGTTTCTTTCTTTCTTTGTTGCATCGCCTTTGTTTGGTGAAGAAGACACTGACCTTCCCTGCCAGACTAGGAAGTCGCTATAGCCGGCAAATCGCGTATGGACATCATATCAGACGAGATGAACACCGCAAAGTTGGCAGAAAACCACGGCCAACAAAAAAATAAATCAAGCTTGAGCTTCCGAGGTCTGTTTCTCTAGCTTCAGTGTTCCTTTGCCAGATCACTTCCCCCCCTCACGTACCATTATTTTGCTTCCCCTAGACAGGAAAAATAGGCAGTTTACTACGTAGTGAAAGGAGGCCAAAAAAATGGCGTTTAGTGAGGCCTGTCTCTACTGCTTGCGAGGGCCTGCGCTGTACTCTGCACACAACAAAGATGCCTGACTGCTTTCCGTTCTTTTCTTGCGTGTGTTTTCTTCAGATTCTCGCCTGCTTCGAGTTCCGGTTGTGAGATCCGACACGTCCTGAAGGAATGACCCAAAAGGAAAATGGGACGCCGTTGGGAGCCCCAAATGTAATCCGGGAAGTTTTCCTTGCAGCTGAGCTCGAATATCTTCTGCTCTTAAATTCCCTTTTTTTTTTATTGTTCCGCTTGTACGTTTCTTTCTTTTCTAGTGGTAGCTACGTCGCCTTTAGAAGGTGCCAATTAAGTTGTCCTCTCTGTCACGAAGACTGTGTTTTCCTCGGGTGCAAGTGTCGATGCATAAAACATAGTTTTAAATTTCGAACCATGCATCACATGCATGTTTCGGTCTCCTTTTAGTACAAAAGCACTGTTGCACTAGCAATCCTGAAAAAGGCGAGGTTTGTCTGAAGCCTCAGCGATACCTGCAGAAATAAATACTGCCTGGACTGGGTTTCGAACCCGCGGCGGCGCGGACAAGTTTCGCTGGCCACAGCACTAGAGCAGTTTGCTTTCGCCGCAGCGAATCACGCCTCGTGTTAAACTGCAATAATATCACGCTAGGCATTGCACGTCGACATCTTCATCAAGTTCCATCTGCATAATAAAGCCACGAGAGAAAATTAAGTGCGCATAGCTGGCTACCTTGGTCAGTGGACACCTCACTCGCGGTTTGAGCCGAGTGCCGGCAGTGACAGAGAGATGGGCCCTGCTTGCGTTTGCATTAACAACGCTTTCGTACAAACGCGCCAGTATACGTCGCAGTATACGGGACTCTCGCAGACGGCATCCGGGCGCCGCCTCCTAGAACGCTTGCGCATCCAACACGAGTGCACTCGAGAAGATACGTGTCGAATTCCGGAGCGATGGCGTCACAAGCTCTGGGTCCTTCCACTCCCGCGTAACGTGAACACGCAGACACACGAAGGCAGACGAAAGGCGCGCGTTCAGGCCCTCGAACACCACCACGGATCCAAACAAGGTGTATACTACGTTGACGTGGCAGGGCCGCCGCCCATCGGATTCTATACGGCCGCCGTAGTTCACCAGGACCAGCACGTTAACGGTCTCTCATATCGAGATCCAAATTCAGCGCAAACCGAGGAGGTGGCCATTGCGCTCTGCCGCCTCGGACCCGAATTCGAAGCTAATCTTCACAGATTTGCGTCGAGCCTGTGAACAATACCTGGCTCGCAAGGTTTCACCTTTTGCCTACTATATTCCAAAGATAGCAGTAAGGGAATCGGACACGTCCACACAAACGCATAGTTTGGACTCCGGGCCATCAGGGCCTTATAGGTAACGAGGCTGCGGGCGCGGCCAACCGAGCGCATACCCATGGGCATCTTTACGTGTACGTTGCGGGGAAGTCGAGGTGATATTTCGGCTTTGATAAGAGGGAACACCTATAAAATTAAACTTACTGGCTGTGCTCATTAATCAGCGAAAGCTATATGGCTGTGGAAGAGCCATTTAGCCCTTCATTTTGTTCTGCAATGCACTTCGTAAGCCGTAAGCGAAAGCCTGCAGGTGTGGTGATGCGAATGAGTGAAATCTGATCTAGCCAACCGCCGCATATCACCCTCTTCTTTCCTTCTCCCTCATCATCGCTAAACGTGAAAACGGTACTTCTCTTTCTCCAAATTTTCACCTGCTGTCGTTGGCAGCGGGGGGCCATAGATTGAACTGAATTAATTTAATTAGGCTTACTCTATTTACCAACTGGCCACTGTTAGAAGGTGACGGCGATCGTACCTAATTTCTTTTAATAAAATGGAATGTAGATATTGTGTTTTTTACTAAATAATTAGGGTCCTACTGCTTACGGTCTAGACTCCACGCTGGAATGAAGAGTTATATTGCTGAACAAAATATCTGTGTTCGTGACGCTTGAATGAAGAGCAGTATTGCTGAACGAAATATATAACAGATTTCGCAGTTATATATTCTGTGCTATGAGGCTTTGGTGGCGTGAAGCTTGATCGTGATATGACAAGAAACGTGGAATGCGTGGAACGATGCACTATGCGAAAAAAGGTACCGAGTTATGTATGATCTTATAATTTTACGGTCCTTTTAATTGAAGGGATATATGCGATACGGGTTACTATGGTAAAAAAGTTTAGAGCTGTGTTTTGTTTTTAAGATTGCAGATTTCTTCAAAATTTGTAGCTTCGGGGACGATTTTTCTTTCTTTATACTTAACAATAAATTCGCACTTATAATGAAGTGTGTTCGACCAAAATATTTAATGTTTTATTTCTGCGGCATGCCCGTAACAGTACATCAAGCAGAAAAAACAGTACTGCTCCCTGGAATGCATACTCCGTAACAGAAACGTGCTTTTTATTTCTATTTATTCTGTTTACACTTGAAGATGATATTCATAGCACGCGGCCTATCCTGTCTCCCTCTGGGGTAATGGTGCTCAGCTCCTGAACCGGAGGAGGCGGGTTCGATCGCGGCCGTGGCACTCGTATTTCAATGCTAGAGGCTTTGTACTGTGTGATGTCAGCGCATGTTGTAGAGCCCCAGGCCGTCGAAGTTACCCGTAGCTCTTCATTACTGCGTCCCTCATAGCCTGAGTGGTTTTGGGACGTTAAACCCCGTGAACCAATCTAACCCAACCTTTTTTCTTTTTGTGCAGTCCAAGCATTCCTAACGTAAATTATACTATATTGTTAGACGCTTTCTTTGAGGAGTCATAAGCAGCTGAGAGTGGCATTTATTTTGATTATTTGCCTATCGCTTTACCCCTACCACCATTCACTTGCCTTTAGAGGGGCGTGCAGAGATTTGCGACGTAGGCAGTATAATACACTCGCAGCCAGCAAATTTATATGAACCACTTACAATGCTGTTCAGTTAAAATTAGCAAACACAGGAAGTAGCAGGGTAGCAATACGAACCAGTTTAGTCTAAAAACAGTCAGCAACATTATAATAATATTGCGGTGACTTTTTCCCTAATCATTTATGGTTTTCAGATATAAATGCGTTTTCAGCAGATTTTTCGCGCATTAGATTTAGTTTACTTTCAACGAATGGTCCCTTTTTGTTGGTGCGTAGTCTGACTAAAGGAAACAGTGATTACTATCACTGGTGGTGTTAGAGCGAATAATATTGTCAGAGAATTAAAGACTAATGATCTACGTGCGCTTCTGAAGTGTGTCCTTCAAAAGAGCTCTTTGCTGATGTCACAATTAAATTAATGCTGGAATTTCTCAAAGAAAGGGTAAATCTAAATCTTCCAACTGTACAGATTTGTCAATATCATTTTCATCTTTGCGGTCCCATACTGCCCGCACATACTCTGAAGTTCATCTCACGTTAGAAGGAATACCAAGTTTTAGTTGTTTGAAGAAACCAAACAGCATTTCTTCGAAAGAACCGACGGACCCAACCTGCCCTCATAGTTCTATGATTTACGTTGCTATGCCAAGACAGCTACGTGGTTAGGTAGCCGATTATTCTGATTCGATGACGGACACTAAATTTGCTGCAGAACAAGGCAAACAATATTATGCGTCACTGATTGCTTAGTGAAACTTATGTTATTAATTTCTTGAAGGTCCATATTCATGATCCAGTTAACACACCAGCCAGCTCCCCTCTTTAGTTGACACTGGAAATCATTATGGTCTGCAGTGTTTCTATTTTTCCGGTATGAAGCACAAACATCGCCGAATACTGTAAAAAAAAAGCAGACATACAAGAAAAAATGCCAGCCTCAAAAATACACATCAGAAGAACTGTTGACAGTTCAGGCGCTTCCACTGAAGTTTTCCAGAACACCTTGCCTAGATCGCCTGTTACTTGCTCGCTTGTGCGCTTTGATCCTCGAGCGGGCGCTATTCGCCGCTCATTAGGTTTTTCTCTGTCTAGTTGAATAAGCGATGCATGTATAAGAAGAAACGAGGTTAAATATGTATTTTCGGGACACGTCGGAATCCTGCAGCCAACGCCACGACAGCCACGCAAGCACATCGCACTCTATGTAAGGGCGCCCCTCGCAAAGACTTCTCTTTCCTTTGGTAACCGACTGTCGTCGCTGACTCGCGGGAAAGGTTATAGCCGTGGGGCTCTGCGTGTTCAGAGAGTGCTGCCTATGCATTCCGGATTTCCCGAGAGAGAGGTTAAGCGAAGCCCCGGGACTGTAAAGTGGACTTCGTACGAAAGGCAATAAGGAGGGACTTCCTCTGATCACGCAGACCGGCCAGAGGGTTGATCCCGGCTGCGGCGTGGTGCGGCCAAAAAGAAGAGAGATTGAATGGGAGAGTTTTTTTGTTGTTTACTATCATGACTTTACTTTTGAAGGTGACCCTCAAGAGTTGTTCAGCTTCAGAGCCAGTTTAACAACCGCACATCTCATGGCGAGACTCACGTCCTCTTGACCATATACGACAGTCACTTCCTATCGCGGTTCGTCGATAAGTTTTGCACGAGATGGTTACCTATTATCGATTTATCAATGATTTTTTCTTCTTAGAAGACCGCTGGTACCAGCCTGAAACCCAACTGCAGCGAACTTATACTTTTGCTCAGCCAGCCACTCTCCTGTCCCTTATTCGTAGTTTGTACTGTTATCATTTGCCCATGTACTTTTCGCGCGTAGACCTGGCGGTTTTTTTCCGTCTATTGTTCCTTTTTGTACTACTATTACCTCTGTTTTTTCTTTTTTAAACTTCTGCTCTAGGCCGTTGTTCTCGTAACAATGTTGTTCCTGAATGTTTTGTCTTTCCCAGTTCCAGTTTTTATAATCATGTTAGGAAAACACGATATTTCCAGTCGTTTTATGTGCTTTGCCATATGGTACTACAGCTACCACTGAAACACAATGTTTTCTGCCCAGAAAAGCGGCACGCTTGTATGGGCTCTGATAATCTAGTGCTATCCGCTGAATAATATAGTATTGTAGCTAGCTCTTCCTCAGATTTGCAATAAACTGACAGAAATTTCTTATTTTCATCCTTTATTACGGTTACAAAAGGTTTCCTGCGCAGTTCTTGTAACCAGGCAAGTACTTCTCCTATTGTCGTTGTGTGCGCGCAATTTTGACAGTACTAATGACAAAGCACAATAACCGCTAACTCCTCGGTGTAATTTCATTTGACCTATGCTGGCGCTTAAACATACAATTCAGAGGACCTGAACAAAGATATTTCTTTTCCGTTATTTGAAAAAACCATTGTTTTTCTATAGGGTGCTTCATTTAACGGCTCTTTTTTATAGTATTTCTATGCATGAATGGTCTCTCTTTTGCTCCTTTTGATAGAAGAAAGTTTTAGCATTGAGTTGACGACGCTTAGTGTAGCTAATTTATAGGGTCAACGCTACCACATCGCTTCCTCGCCAAAATTAACATCTCCAAACAAGACCAAGAGAGAGGATCGGATTGCTTTAAATAATATATTGCTCTTAGAAAGTGCTGCATTTTCCATGCTTCAATTTTTCTGGAAGCAGCAAGCAGCAGCTGCCAGGCAGTCATCTAGGTTGGGATTTCCTCAGTTGCGTTTGTTTAAATACTTGCCTTGTGGTTTTTGCGCAGTCGTGTAATATTTCGATTAATGACTATTTTAATGGTTGTCAGTTGCACGCACCAAGTGCATATGAAAAAAAAAAGAATTACCGTTTTGAAGGTTCGGGGTAAAACGGTTCATTTTCTTGGGACCTGCCAGCAATATGAAACGATTTCAAGTGAAACTTCCTCTGTGTGAAGTTATGGCTTGAATTTCGAGGATTCGGCCTTGCTGGGGCTAAAGCCTAAACGAGAACCACGCTGCCTTATTCTGAAAAGTGTGCATACGCAAAGAGAAAATCCTGAGTTGAAAGAGGTTGTACGATATATGCGCTCACCTTTGCGTACCCTCTCTACAGGATGTTAAAACCTTCACATTATAGTCCTTGTTTTATCAAGGACATTTTGGTCTTCTTGCTGTGCGCTTAGTCTGCGGATTGAATGGAAAGCTCAAATCTATTAAGGTTGCTTCATTTTCATCGTCATTCTCAAGATCAACCTTCACTTTCAAAGAATTGCTTTACTGTTACCTCCCGTACATTTTACATGAACTCACTTGGATTGAAGAAATTCTGCACAATGCGGATGTGCATAAAATTGTCGTTTTAAGGCCACATCTGAAATTTAATCTGCCAGCTATATTGTGTTTTACAATTTGTAAACACAACACTAGGCGCCAGTATATTAATACGAAGTTAAATTCTTTGACGCAAGGTTATCGCCTATACCTAACAGCAAGTGCATCCTAAGGTATTCATTGGACGAACGGTTTAAACATATGCAGCTTAGGTTCTTAATGCCCACGTATGCCTATGCACGAAGTGATTATTGACACCCATGGTTCATAAGTAGGGCATATGTAGGCAGAACTTTAAACAGCTTCTAGGATGCCACAGGACCTAAATGTATTAAAAAATAAAAGGTTTACATAAAGAGAGAAATTATAAGTTCCCCAATTTTTTGCACACTGTTCGCGCATGACTAAATTCGACCCTTTGTTAGCTCTCAGGTTCTCCGGAAAAACACCTTAAAAATTGATTCTCACCTTGTCACTATGGCCACGTTCCTTAACCTTGCGCTGTGCATTGATTTTCGCTTAACTGGAGGGTACCAAAGCAGCTGGGTGCAACGTCAGCACATTTATCCAGATGTTAGCAGCACTACCACGAAGATTGCCCTTCCTTTGACGTGGGAGCAGATAACAAGTTGCCAGTATTGTGCAATTACTGGAACCTCAGTTTATGAGCTTTAGCCTCCATAACCTGCACACAGGTACGCGTGTTGCCTTCTTACAGCCCGCTGGAAGTATCCTTTAGCCACAATTGTCGCCAGTGAATCCGTTCCACCTCAGAGACCGAACAGTCTAGCACTCGTAAAAGCGCTCTTATTAGTTGTGTAAGAGCATTCTATGAAACACTTGTCTTTTTAATAACTAGACTCACAATCCAATACCGCACGTACACTATCATTCAATGCTCCATATACATATAAATATTTTTTTAGATTCAACAGTACAGGTACAAGTGGATTTAGTGACTGTTATTGTCACAATCACTGCGGTCCAGAATGCGGTATAAAACGTGGCTCATTCTTCACTAGTCGATTTGTGCTGCGGGTGTATTGTCAGCCCGCCGAGACCTGGTTAATCGACATTATTTCTGATAACATCGTTTTCGTCTGCGCCTCAGAATTTAAATAATTGGTTATTATTGCGTGGGCATTAGGAGTGGTGGTGTACTTTCTGCCATTAAGAGAGAGGTCACTGCTATGATCATTCAAGTTACGTCCTGCCTGCAGTCAGTATGGATCCGCTTGAAATCTGGCGCTGCTGATGTCGTTATTGGTGTAATCTGCGGCCCCCTGACATGAACGCTTAATTCTGAAGCGAATTATGTGGAATGGTAACGAACAAAATTGTCGATTTCCGAATTCGATCTTTCTATGTATAGGCGATTTTAATAATCAAGCTATTAATTTGTCCCCATTAACAGCTCCTACCAGTGATCCAGAAGATCAGACTTTCCTCCAGTCCTGCCTGGGTTTCTTCTTTCAGCAACCTGTTTCGAACCGACGCGTCGTTCCGCCACTTCGGCTTATGTTCTCCATTTTATACAAACCAATTTACCTAACTCCATTTCTTCACAAATCAGCCTTTTGGTTGACGATTGTGAATTATATCGTAAAACTTATTCCAATGACGACTACCAAGCCCTTCAATCTGACCTCGATTCAATAGCGGCATGGTGCTCTACTTGACTCATGTATCTAAACCTTTCAAAAACAAAAGTTACGTATCTTAAAATCGAATGTCTTAAATTAAAACACCGTACTCCTTAATTAACGCTCCAGCTGACTTAGTAGCCAAGCAAAAATACCTCGGACTTCACTTTCATCCAGACATAATAAGGAGCTACCATGCTATACTTATTCTTGCGTCCGCTAATTGGTCATGAGATATCGTAAAACATTACTTAAAGCATGCTCCTTCCTAACTCCGAACACGTGCTTTTCACCACTCTAATACAACCTAAAATTGAATATGCTTGGGTTACTCGGCATCCTGTAGAAAACTTTATAAATAACATGGAATCATTGCAGAGCGCGTTTTCCTCTTGTTTAGTAAGATTATTCACGTCATACTATCACGTCACACTGCTTTGAAGAAATGCGCAGCTCTTTAGGAATTGTGTATCCACGTAAAATTTCACAATAATCACTTTATTACAGACTGTGTCATCACTCAGCCCTTCACAGTGACATTCTGCGCGCTTGCCTCCTTCTATTTTCGAACTAGGCGACCATCACTTTGAAGCTTGGCGTATGTAGCGTCGCATATTCAACTATGCACCTTCATTCACATCACGCACAATAACTGACTGGAACGCTCTGCCTTTACGTGTTTTAACTCCCCCGATCCCCATAAATTTTAGAATCTCATGTCTAACATATCTATTGCATAAATTCTTGCTTACATTGCAGTGCATTGTGTTCAGTTCGCGTTGTACTTCTGATTATAATATTTCATGCTGTTTTTGGTATTATTTTTATTAGCTGATATCATTTTTTTATTGTATGCTGCTCTCCTCAAGTTTTTCTTTCTCTCATTTTTGTTTCATCTTTATAATTGTAACGGTGAGGTATAAACAGTTAGCATTTTTATTCCAATGTCACGTAATATGTTCTTTATTGTTTTATTATTGGTAATTTTGATCTACTGCCTGTACCGCCTTATGTAAAACATTAAGTCGTGAGGGCCCATCGGGGTGTTTTGTGCAAAAAAAAAATGTCTAATAGCAAGACACCCCTCACGAATGGGTCTCTCTCTTTTTCATGCTTTGAGATAGAGGAGAGGCTGTTATAATCTCTGTTGCTGAGAACGCAGCCTATAATAATCCTCTGCATTAGTATCCCCGGGCCAGCTCGACTTACCTGACACCCTGAAAACGCATGCTCGCCTTCTGAGGCGGGCTGGCTTTATTTTTAATATTTAAGTAATCTCCAGTGTAGACAATGAAGCCTTGATTCCGAAATACTGGGGGGTGTACATCAGTCCTTACGTATTTACGTTCACATTCTTCTCCCTTGCAGCGTCTACATCGTAAACGCCGGAAAAAGGCTACCAGCTCCAACTCGTGCATCTTTTCGTCACGCCTTTCATGCCTGTGGAATTGTTCATCCCAGTTATTCGAGCCGCTGCCTGTCGCCGTTTTCGTGCAAGCACTACGTTTTGAAAAGTGAACAAAGGTTGCCTCGACCGGCAAATGAATACTTTATATTCCACTTCGCCACGCTGTTTCCTGAAATCCGCTCGTGTGCACACGAACTCTCTCCACATACTCCAGGTAGAGTATGTGGTTCTCAGCAACTACGGCTACGCTACTACGATACCGAAGAGCTTGACCAAGCACTGATTGGCGCAAACGAATTCACTGCAGCTCAAGCTGTATATAGCTTCGCTTGTGGTTGATAGTGTGGCCTGTTTCATTGAAATATTTCTAATTTCAGCTTCGTTGTTTTCGTCAACCTTTGCAGCAGCGCTAGGCAAGGTTCGCTGCTTGGAAGAAAGAACTTGAGAAAAAATAAAGCCAAACCATGCAAACGACAAGGAAGAGCGAAGACGAGACTCAGGCGCCTTCGTTCTTTCTTGGGGTTTGCATGGTTGGGCGCTATTTTTTCACCAATTCACGTATGCACCAACTAGCCCAAAAAGAGGTGTTGATTGGAAGAATGACCTCTTTGCCTGCGTTGCTCGGGCTGCATTTGAAGGAAAATATGAACATTCGTAAGAACTTATGCGGCGAAGCTGCGAGAGTAGACGGGCTTTGCCTTGCGATTTACACTGACCACCTTCCTATTGCACCTGAATTCGATTTCACCCTTTCTTTATCGCTCCGCTTCTGCATGGCCTTCAGGCTGCTGGAAGCTTCTGGAAGGAGGAGAATGGTTCAACCCTTCTGAAAGGGGGTGCAGAGTGGAGGTGGGTATGTGGCGGGCTCCCATCATTGCCTTTTGAATGGCAGAGTTCGGTGCTTGGTGGCGCTTCTGAAGGGTGAGGGTGGGTGGAATGAAGCATTTAGTCTGGTCGGTAGAGTTTTCTAGAGCGTGGAGATGGATGTGTGAATGGATGTTGGGCTGTGGCGGTTTGAGGTGGGTGCAACGCGAAGAAGGAGGGTGTGCAGCGCAGTGTAAGGCAAGAGAGGAGTCTTGCGCTGGGCTTTTCGTCAGTGGAGACCTCCGGGAGGGTGGAGGTGAGTGAGGGTACAGTTGAGAATATAACACGTCTGGAGGCCGAAGGCTTCACTCTTTCCTCTATATTCGCATGCCGACGCCGTGATTTTAAAGAATGGCACAAATGTTATTGCTCTCTCCGTAAAATTGAACAATTTCTTGAAGGATTCTATCATTATTGTATTAGGCATGCTGTTCCTCACATCTCGTGCTTTTCAAAAGGTTTAGCAGCAGCGCTAATGTTTCCCTCGGCTTTCTCTGGATAATATGCGTGGCATAGGCCCACTGCAACCGTGATTGTGTGTACGAGAGCTCTCTTAAGCATGGAAATGTTGCTCCTTATTGTCTTTC